>JNEY01000099.1:288287-327317 GCA_020875895.1 Aphelenchus avenae | reverse complement strand
CTCGTCCAGCAGCTGGAGAAGGTCCAGTTCAAGCTGGCCTCGACGAAGGATCTGAAGACCGTCTACGGCAAGCGCCTTGACTCGCTGAACAACATGGTTGAGAAGGTACAATTTTCCATCAACTGAGGCGGATGGACTAGCCCTAATATGAGGTCCGCAACGCCCTCGTGACCACGACGGCCCCCGAGTTGGAGCGGCTTCCGATCCCGTCTCAAAATTTAAAGCCCCCATTCGCGTTCTCGGCTGGCTTTACAAAAACTGGCAATGCTCGATCTCGTACACGATTCCAAGGAGCATCAGCAAGTTATATTGTGCTTGACACATGCCACCTTTTCAGCTGCACCTCCAAACCGAGCACGCCACCGTGACGACGAAGTTCGACGCTTCCGTCCAAGAAAACATCGAGTCCCTGTTCGACTACCACGAGAAGAAGTCCGTTGACGTCCAAGCTCTGATCCGAAGCGCCGAGGCTGAGATCAAGGAGCTGGAGGCGCAAGTCCACAAGATGGAGCAGAAGGTTGCGGAGATGCGACGCTCAGGGTCCGAGAAGAGGTCAGTTTCGACCAAAACAAGGAAAACCCTGCAGGTCTATATGGCCGTACTACGAGTCTTACCGTTAAGAAGACGGCTAGAAGGCGAAGCGAGAAATACTTCGCTGTCCTGCACTGACTTGCACTGAATCAATGGGCTTCAGTACTGCTTTAAAGAACCTCAAAAATTACGTTTCATTCTGTACAGCCCTTTCCGTACCGTTGTCCGTTCCGTAAAACAACACTGCACTAAATACACGCCACGGCAGTCGGGACGGAACGGTGCCGAAAACTGAATAAAGTCGCTAAGGAACTGCTTACTAAACCTCACTGCTTAAGGTCCATCGTCGTGACGCTGGAAAGCTTCGTCAGGAGCGAGGTGGAGATGGACCTGACCTACCAGGTCTACGACGCCTCCTGGACGCCCAGCTACGACGTGCGCATCGCGACCGATCCGGTGGCGACGACGAAGGCCCAGATGAAGCTCTACTACTTCGGCAACATCCGCCAGAACACCGGCGAGGAGTGGAAGGACGTCCAACTGGTGCTCAGCACTGCTCAGCCGCGCCTCGCGGGACCGCTTCCGAAGCTCGGCACGCTGCGAGCGAAGTTCCACAAGGAGGAGCCCGCACAACATCAGTACAACGTGGCTCCGCAGTATATGATGATGAGAACCGAGGCGTGTATGGACGCGGCACCGATGCGCCGCATGGCGAAAATGACTCACCAGGTCAGTTCATATGAGGACTCTTCGGGTCAATGTTTCTGTCATCGGGCTTAAATAATGGAAAACTATATAATAATTGAAATTTTAACCGAAACTACCACGCCTCCGAAAACCATTTACCCTCTCCTGTTGTGAGCAAAAGTTGCTTGTCTACCTCTTAAAATACATGAGAAACCACGCATCAGTATTTAGCCTAGCTTGGGCCCGACAATTTGCACGTACTTTCTAGTTGCGACGTCTTGCGAACGATTTTTGAGACACTTTGAAGCTACCGTTTGCGACTGAAATACGGGTAGCCAGCACTTTTCCGATTGGGCTTAGCTCAGAACTGGACACCTAAGCGGTGTCTCCCCGTTCCTAGTGAGAGTCAGGAATAGCTTGCTTATGCAAGTGCACAGCGCAGCAGCACTTACACCGCTCGTTCAGACCATGCAAGCGGAGAAGCAGTCGCTTTCGACGACCTTCCTGGTGCCTCAGTCGAAAACCATTCCGAGCGACTCCTCGGACCACAAGGTAGCTCCACTAACTCGCCCGCCCACAAGCCATCTAGCACCTCTGTGTGTTTAAGGTGACCATCGTGTGCCTCCAGTTCGAACCGCTCCTTCACTTGGACTGCGTGCCTTCGAAGGACACCAACGTCTTCCTGACCGCTTCGACGCTTAATTGCTCCGACTACCCGCTTCTGACGGGATTCGCGTCGATCTACGTGGACAACAGCTTCTCGTCGAAGGTTATTTTTTAGCTTTGTTGCTTCCACAAACTATTTGTGTTCAGGTCCATATCGATGCGGTCGCCACCGGAGACAAATTTGACTGTCCCGTGGGCGTCGACTCGACCATCAAGATCCAGTACAAGCCGGCGAACACTTTCCAGCAGCAGGTGAGTGCATGCTGCCCCAGTGAACAGCCGATCAGTAAACCACGTATATTGCATTTTACGCCAGTGAATGACTGAGGTAGCCTCCTCTAAACGTTTCGTTCTTTCGACGACTTCCACCTGACCCATAGCTCTGCCATACCCATGCCCTTGGCCTGCCATTATTGTCAGTTTCCTGCTCCGGCGACAGGGCTGCAAGTGAATTCAGATTCTCTACCCGTCGGGGCTTTAAATTCTAGTTGGAAAGATGATTCAGTTTTTGAGCCAAAGATAAGGTCTTCTAGGGTCAGTTCTTCATCCTCCGTTGCCAGCTGCCAGAGAGAACTTCACCATTTGTGTTCATAACTTTCACCAAAATCACAATAACTTAAGCAAGGATTGACTCTATCATGCACACCACAACGATTCTCAGAATGACCTAGTTAGAGCCTAATGGGATGCCTTTTAGTCCGGCGTGATGACCAAGACCGCCTCCTCGCTGCACGAGCAGAAGGTCCTCGTGAAGAACACAAAGACCACCGAGCCCGTACTCCTCACCATCTACGAGCAGGTGCCGAAGTCCACTGATGAGAAGATTAAGGTAACCGCCCCATCCCCTTCATTCTACACCGAGTGCTTTAGGTGAAACTCTACTCTCCCGAGGTGAAGGCTCCCCAAAACCACACCGCTCTCGGCACCAACGAAGACCTGAAGACGCTCAAGCTTCCCGACGTCGGCCCTCGTCTCAACGGCGACCACAACCTCGAGTGGACCGTGCTCCTCTCGGAGGGCGAGGAGCGCGAACTGGTCATCAAGTGGGGCGTGGAGTCGCCGGCCAACGAGACCATCGACTACGAGGAGGATCAGCAGTGATTCCTGAAGCTATAAAGGAGAAGATTTTGCAACTAATCGGGCATGTGTAACTTGCAGTATTTTGCAGAATAAAGTTCACTTTGTGATCGAATAGTGTACCCGAACCACAGCCATAGTTTTGTTAATCTACACTTGTATGCAGTAACGGAATCCGTTGACGTCCGAGCAAGCAAGCTGACGGGGACAACCCTGCTCAAAATGGGTCTTAAAATCAAGGTCCGCCCCGGCAGACCCAGAGGCCCGTCCCGGTCCCGCCGGGCCTTTCTCAAGCCCAGACCATGGGTACACCTGTGCAACCGGGCAATGGGATGTTCAGCACGGCACGGGAGTCCCAAGTCGAAGTCTAATAACGTTAATCTCAGCATATTATTGTGGAAAAAGTGTATTACACGAGAAAAAGTGCAAAATATAGTAAAATCTGCTTGAATATTTGTCGAAAATACTGGTTTTTGTGTGGAACCGGGCCTCCAGACCGGGTCTATACCCGTTAAGGAAGCCCTGTTAAGGAAGATCAGTTTCTATATTCCCGTACCCGGCCCGGATGAGAAGGGTTGGACGGGTAAGGAGAATGGCTTTCTCCAGTACTGGCGCCTCCTTCGCTTTGCGCAGTCAGCATCGCCCCAGGCGATGCCTGCTTCTTTGGCATGATTCACGCCGTACGCGCAGGCATCCTGCAGGGCGTAGCGCATGCCTAGCAGACATGCTGAAGAGGAAGCATGCGAGCACATGCATGATTGCTCGAAGTCCATTAGGTTCTGGATGATCTGTATGGATCAGACCGAACCACGAAAATTTTCCAGTTGCATGCTTCAGGCTGGCGGTACAAGGCAGCTCATTGCCACTCATCATGGGCTTCGCTTTCCCGGTCCGTGGGTCGTCCGTCAGACAAACTGCTTTCCACAACGTTAGCGCTCATCAGACGTTTGCTAACTTTATTCGCAACATTATTTTAGAACGGACAACGAAATGAAATCAGTATTAGTAGGTGAACTACGAATGCAACATGTACTTAGGCCAAAATAAGCGAACGTCATGAGTCCTCCGTGACGTGCAACACCTCGTAGTGGTGGTTAATGGAAGGGTTATGCTGGAGTCTCCAGCGAGAAGACAGCGCTCCGTAGGACGGCCGAAGAGCACCGAAGAAGACCCGCTTGACACGGCAGTGGACGAGTCCCATGGCGCACATGGTACACGGCTCCGATGCAAGGAACACATCGAGGCCTAAAGGCAAGCAACGGTAAAGGTCAACAACCGAGTTTGCTGCTTCCGCTTGATTTTTATTATTTTTATTGAACTGAAATGAACCAGACTCAGTTCAGTCTAAGTTTAGTCCCGAAAAATCCTAGTTCTGAATACTGCTAACGAGCGGTATCGGAAAACCTTTGTGTAGAGGTATTCAACTTGTGTTCTAACAGCATCAACTGCTAGCAGCGCTTACCATTCGCCAGGTACTGGTCCTCGTCGGCGTCCGCGTCGCATTCGAGTTGGCGCTTCGCAAGCGTCTCCACGGCGCACATCACCGGATGCTTCAGGGGCCTCCTCGCGTCACCGCTATGCTCCGTGAGAATGCGATTCCGCCGCGGGTCGTAGAAGACGCACCCATCGATGAGCTCCGCTCGCGCGAACACTTCGCCTAGTCGTTGTACTTCCGTGTCCGTGAATGCGGTGCTGTGGAGTAGTGACTCCAGATGCTTGTCCGCGTGGAACGAGGTGGGCCAGTGCGACTTCGCGAACTAAAGAGCAAACTAGAGACAAAGTGACTTAGGTCATGGAGGAAAAATGAGGGCACATTGGTCACAACACTCGGTCCCTTTGTAATTCGGTTCTGCCGGGTAGAGGCGATGCCCTTACCGTGCATTACTCCGTGCCGTACATTTTCGCCGTACTTACGGCTGCAGGGTAGGGAGGGGATCAGTCCGACCGGGAGTACGGTACGGCGCCATAAATGCTACCATGCCGCATCTTATCGGATTTAATGTAAACTAGAGATCGGGACCCGTACCGTACTACGGGCCGTACCCGCAGCCGTAGCCGTAAAATACGGGTATGGCTACGGTACGGGGGTGGTCGGCCAGTACGGGTTTAGAGTACGGCTACAATTTCAGCCTTTTTACGGTCCGTAGTAGTAGTAAAATACGGGTACGGCTACGGTACGGGAGGGGTCAGTACGGGTACGGCTACGGTACGGGAGGTGTCAGTACGGCTACGGCTACGGTACGGGTGGTCAGCCCCGATCTCTAATGTAAACGGTTCGGCATTCATAGCACACTACGTTACGGAAGTACGGTACGGACAAGGTCAGTACTCACGGGGCACTGGGGTGTCCGCAAACTCTACTACCTGATGCCTTTTCCGACGCTTACGATCGTCCCATTCCCTGCGGTAAGTATCTACCAGGAAGTAGGAAGACGGCCGTTGTGGTCCCTTCTTGAGTCTCAGACTCCGGGGTCATCTGGTACAGACTCTAGGGCTATCTATACCTCTTCATTCCCCTGCGGTTTATACCTCTCACAGGTGCGCATGGTTTTCTGCTGCTTACCATGGTTAACCGCAGCCAGTCCGCCTACTGCGGAAAAATTGTCAAAATCGACCTGATTTAATGCTCTGCTTGTTCCGTATTTCTGAGAGCAAGATGTACAGTTTCGAGGAAATGCTATCGACCCAATGTAGACAAACGCCGTAACCATGAGAATGTGTTCAGCATAGGCCTCTCACTGTCTAGACACGACGTGGTTATCTCCACAAGCTTAGTTCCGTAGTCGTAATTGAGCCTAGCGTGTGCGTCCCCCTTGTACGTGGCTTACCTCAAACTGTGCTTTTGTCTTCGGCTTCCCGCTGACCACCGACTTCACGGAAAACTGCGGCGCTTCGCCTTCCACCGCCTCCAGCCTGGCTCGAATCTCGCCGTCGAGAGGCTCCTCCAGCTCGTGGACGATGATCGAGCTTCCGTTGATCCGCTTCAGGTGCGTTAGTGACGGCGGGAGTGGCGGTAGAATGGAGAGCACTTTGGGAATGTTCTGCTTTGCGCGAATCTCAAGAACGCAGACGTTCTTTAGCGGTGGTTTCTCGAGAAGACGCTCGTCGATGACGGCTTTGAACCGGAATCTGAAAGGTGGGAACAATTGATTACAGAGCGTAGTAAAATTAAGGGAAGCTTTTTGCAGTTATATAAAACGCTAAAGGACTGCGGTCGTAAACTCATCGAATTTGAAGTGACTTACTGCAATTTTAGAGGGTTATGCTGAGCTTATACCGGTACATGACAAGTTCTTAAGGTTGCATGGTCTAAGAGGCCTCTACTTACACAGCTCGGGTGAAACTTAGATCCGTCCGCCTTGTTACTAGGTCCAAAACCTGCGATATCGTTCGATGTGTCTGCGGGACGCTAGATAATTTGTCAGAAAAGCAAAAATGCAATAGCAAATGCGGCAATTTTTCGCTGAATTTGGTGGCGATAAGCTTGGCAAAGCTTCTGGCACATACTTCCGCGTTCGAGGTACTTTTGCGACGATGTGCTCGTCGTTATTCTGCGGCGGTTCGTCGCACTTGCTAACCGCTGTACTGGCCTGAGCACCGACGTCGTCTTCGGACGGGCACATTTCGCCTAAGCGGACGTTAATCTTTGTGGATGAAATACACTGGTGACGCAAGGCAAATAAATTAGCACGCAAAAGGGTATAATTGTCTCATGTTTAAACCATCATTTTGTCTAGTTTTTCTTCAAGTCTTAATAGCAAGCGTGGACTCTCGACAACGTTAGTTGCGGTGCTCGAGTTCGCAGCGAAAACGATTTGGCTTGGCATTCCGGTGGACAAACTTACCTCTCAATGTCGAGAGCTAAGTTGGAAGTTGTTAGCGAGAAACCCAATGAATCACATTGTTTCAAGCAGGCACGAAATACCTAACTAGGCATACTACATACTTCAGACACGCATAACAACGTCCATCAAAAACTCCCAATTTCTTACATGGTATTAAAACGTTCAGTAGCAAAAATTAGCTTTTCATTACGTACTTCCCTTCGCTTTTAAGCAAGAAGAACGGTTGCACAAAAAATCCGCTAGAGTATGTACGAAGACAGCGCGTGACGCACAAGGTCATACACCAACAAGGATTCATGGAATCACGCCTACTTCGGCCTGAGTCTAGTAAGTATGTCGAATTTCTCGAAAAATAGTCAAGTCAAACAAACTTTATTTCGGAGCAATAATCCAAAGACATAAGTGGAATGAATCAGCTTGAAGCCCGGAACAAAAGCGGATATCTCAGTCGCAGCGCTACCGCAGCCACGGGCAATGAAAGTGCGCAAAGAACGGTCGACAGGCGGATCTCGAGGAACCTCGCGAACCAGTCCATCATCAGCGGCACGTTCATCGAGCTGTAGACGCTGGCCACGCCGAGGAATGCGGAGATGGAGGCTCGAAGTGGCAGCGCCTTCGCGGAGGAGAAGTCCACGATGCCGTAGCACGGGTCCCCGCCGGCCTGCTCGAGCGTCGTGCCGCCGGCTAGCGCCATCTGGAGGCATCCTGCGGCGACAGCCATCGGAAAGTCGTACTCGTACGGGTTATGGGCGGCGCTCTGCACGGCTCCGCTGAGAATCTTCTTCGGGAAGTCTGAAAGATAATGGATATTTTGTGGCAAATGTGCATTGGCAACGTGAACAATCATGCCGGGAACCGATTGCAGCGGGACGGAGAATCAGGGCTAGGTCAGGACAAGTTTCCGACCCGACTCCAAAGTTTTAAAGCCAAATCCGATGCCCAAAACTTCGACTTTGATGTAAATTCTAAAGTGTACTGGGTAGCCGTTCTCCTCCCGGAACGTTTTAACCATTCGCACTTCCGGACCGGAGGAGAATCGGTCGCTTAGACCTATTCCGATTCTAAAAAGACCATTGATCGGTGCCGATTTTTGTCTAGTCCTGGTGAGAACCCAGCCAACAGTGCGGAACTTACTCACCATGGACGGGAACCTGTCCAACGGGACTGGGTAGCTAGAGTGAGTCACTAGGAGACTGTTAAACAAGACTGATCTCATCTGAGGGACTAGCTAATCTTCCCTAGTGTGCCCGAAGATAGCTGCCTGCCTTGATGAATCTTAATGTCCGACACGCAAGGCTACGTGCTTACCTGGCTCCGACATGACCGGCCGTCCGATACCGACCCCGTCCGCATCGCCGCTCTCGACGGCTGCTACCATGCCCGGCACCGTTCGGAAGCCGCCGGTCAAATAGACGACGGCCTTCTTGATCCGGGGCTTGATCTAAACCTCCAAGTTGAGATCAGTGAACCATATGTCAGACCGACCTGTTGGCAGAAGTCCAGGAAGAACGCCTCGCGTTTCTTGGTGGACTCCTTTCGATGACTGAAGGCCAGGTTCTCGTAGGTGCCTCCTGAGAGCTCGATGAAGTCGAAGCCGGCGTTCTAAATGACTTAGATTAAGCTACTCTTGCGGCTAAGTAATGCCGAATCTTACATCGAGAGCTTCCGCAATCTCCGCCGAGTCGTTGACCTGGAGACCACCGTCCTGGAACTCCACAGAGTTGATCTTGATGCCGATGACGAAGCCAGTCGTCGCGGGAATCACTTTCCTTGAATAAGCTCTAGTAAGCTGCCTTCAGTCCCTTAAAAGCGAACCTGATTGCTTCGTATGTCTCGAGCACTACGCGTAGACGATTGGCCGCCGACCCTCCGTACTGGTCGGTACGCTTGTTGGTCGTCGGTGAGAGAAACTGCGAGAGCAGGTAACCATGGGCGCCGTGAATTTCGACACCGTCGAAGCCTAAATAAATACGTGAGGATTGTTTGTGAGACGCACTTGGGAAGCCTTATCTTTGCAGGAGCAGTCGCATGCTCCTTGCGAAACCGCATGCTCCTAGCGGTATCACATGCTCATAGTGGTATCCAATGCTCGTATCGGTATTGAATGCTCCTACCGGTACGGAATGATCCTAGTGGTATCTCGTGCTCCTAGACTCCTAACGGTAGCATATGCCAATAGGGATATCGCATGCACCTAGGCTCGTAACGAGAGCTCATGCTCCATATGGTATCCGACGCACTGTGCGATATCGCAAGCTCCTAGCGGTATCGCATACTCTTAGCAGGCTCCTTACGCTATCGCATGCTCTTAGTGGCATGTAATGCTCCTACAGGTAGCTGATGCTCCTAGCGCTATCGCAGGCTCCGAGGCTCTTAGCGAGATATTATGCTCCTAGTGGTAGCGTATGCGGGCGGCAAAGCGTTCCAGCCTTATTATGTACCTGCTTCCTTCACGGCCAGCGCTGTGTAGACGAATCGGTCCACGACCTCCGTCTTGATCTGCTCCACCGTCAGCTGTGTCGGCACGCCGAATGTCCGCCCACCCAGATTCGCCTTGAGCTGCACCTCGGACGCGGAGAATGGCCTCGGGTTGATGTGAAGCGGTGTCTGGCGTCCGGCATGACTCAGCTGTGCGATGGCCAGCGCCCCGTCGGACTTCGCGTTCTTCGCCGCTCGCGCGAGCTGAGCACGTCGTTCCGGAGTGTCCACTTCCTTGGTCAGGACGAGATTTCCTGGGCCTTCGAGGTGGGTCTAAATGAGCAATGAATCATAAAGTGTGCGCAGCGACTCGTTAATGGAAAAGTACCAGGTGGCCGTCGGAATTTTTTTCTACCAGGAAGAATGGTTTTCTTACCGGGGGCTCGGTTAACGACATGCATTTTTTCAATGTTTACGAAGTTTTTTCTCTTATATGCCCCGCTTAACTTATGACTTCAAATGATCTTGCAAAATACCGACAAATAGAGCCAGGGAGAATGAACGGACTCAAATAGAGCGATGTCGTCAAAGCGTAAAGCGTACCGGGTGCACCATAATGTTGCCAGTGAGGAGCACACCGAACCCTCCATTGCCGAACTTCTCGTAGAGGTTCACGTAGCGCTCGGTCGGGACGCCGGACTTCAACGGATTCTTCGCGTCGTATGTGCAGATCATCTCCGAAAGGGCCGCCTAAACTGATTGCATTAGAATCTGCAAAGCTCAGAGAACCGGACGAGGAAGTGCTCACCTTAAGAATGCGATTCTTTGCCGTTCTGCCGGACGTTGGAAATGCCAGCGGCTGAGCCAGAATGGCCGGATCTGCGGGTGCCTCGACGGGAACGCGAATAGCCGCCATCTAAGAGAATGATGCAAGTGTGAGCATAGGGAAAATGGCTTTGTAAAGTCGCAATTGTCCTAGGCCATAAAACGAATAAGTGCGTATTAATTTCTGCGGCAAATTTCGCATAAAGCAGTGCACGCATTAAGCAGATCTAAGTGGCTGAATGGGCCGTTAAGCTAAGCTAAATGGGCAGGTAATCCAAGGAAAAAAAGCGTACAATCGGCGTAATATTCAAGACAAAAGTTGGGATCAAGTACACGCCACAAGTGCAGAAGTTCCTCATAGGATTGTCGCGGGCAGACCGCCAATATATAACGACAAAGGAGCGTTCGTAGTTCGTCTGGAATGGATGACGGAGACGCATGAGTGTAACCGTGCTGCGTTCGTAGTCTGTGCCTGCTCCTTTGGGAGGGTCGCGGGCAAGGCGGCCAGTGCGGCACAAATTACACGGAACACCGTTTATGGCCGGGAACTATGTTCGCTTTTGGAACCGACGGCGTCCCAATATTGCTTTAAACATGTCAATCCAACTAGAATAGTACGCATATAGCCAAAGCGTGGTCGTGGACGGCAACAGAAAGTGGTCCAGACAAGGCGAATGCCGCTGACCTCATGATCCCGAACATAAACTAGACTGCCTAAGTGCTTCCTTGACTACATCACGACAAGCAAAGTACTTATATGGCTACACCGCGGAAACTAAGGTAGGTAGGTGTACATTGCTGCCAAGCGAAGCGCACAAGTGCATGATTTTCTGTTGAAGGATCAGCGACAACGCGGCCAGTGCGACACAAATTACGCGGAACATTGCTTACGAGAACTATGTCTGCTTTGAATTTTCTTGAAACGTCGAGTCCCGTCAGTCAGTTCACTCTAGTTCACTGAACTGGGGGTTTAGGTCAGGGTCTTCATCGTAATGAACCGGTTTTTGATCCAACTGAACTGGATCTTGAGTTGAGTTCAGTTCACTCTAGTTCAGTCATCTGGACGGTTCTCTGAAAGTGTGCCAGATATCGCACTAGGGTTCGCAACAGAGCATGTAATCCCTACCCTGTGGCAAACAGGCATCAGTAGTAATCACGTTTCAGCAGTATGCCCCGAAGCATTGTGGACTCGAAAGTTAAGACGCTACCGCGCAGCCTATCAAGTAGCTAGGTATGCGTAAAAGTGCTTCAAAGATGCGGTGGTGAACGGGAAGAAGTGTCCTTATCAGCATCAGCACAACGGACGCACCGAACATAAAAGCTTTTGTGGCCTGACCCCCACCCCTTGGCAGATTGATGTCTCACCGTCAGTGGTCAAGTTTCACGTTTTCTAACGGCAAGCTTCCAATAAGGGACGAAATTAAAGGAAAAGGCCCGATGCTCGCAAAACCAACCAACCTTTTTAGAGCGAAAATTTAGCGAATGCCTTTGTGCATGGCAAAATTGCAAATGATTCAAGTATAAAAGAAACAAAAACGCATATAAATGACACAGTCTGCACCAAAAATGGAACGGTAAAGTACACCGTTTTGGCTCCCTGCGGAAACGTGTTGCCGCGTGCTATCATGGAGAACGGCTCGGCAGGGTCTGACAAGCGGGTAGCAGGGCGCGGACTGAGATTAAGCTCGTTTTCCGGGCATTCAAGTGACGGAACGCATAGCATCGCTTAGATCATTATACGTTATGAGGTGGGAAAATGGTTTGAGACGAAATCTTTCGAGGGTAGGAAGAACTTTTGAAATAAATTATGACAAAACGTGCGTAATGTTCGTCGATGTGCGTCTATAGCAGGTCGTATAAAAGTCCAGATGGGCCTGTGTTTTCGACCACCAGGAGCAGGAACAAGTCCACGATCAGCCCAGCCTGCTGTCATGCCTTATGGAAGGTGGAGCAGACATTGCTCAATCTAATGGGAAGCGCTGCTGCCTAAGCATTGTCTAGGTAACAGTGCCTACTAGAACAAGAACAAGATCGTTCGCCTTGTTCCTATGAGCACGAGCTGGGCGTACGACAAGTTTTGCTCACAAGCCACAGGCGACTATCGGTTGAAACTCGTTAAAGCCATCTTCCAACGACCCTAGGCTGCCTTTTTGACAGTGCTAACAGTTACACTCATTCGCGTATACGTTTACTCTGCTGAAGACGTCAGTGGAATATACATGGTTGAAACTGCTCCCGCTAGAGCAGCAGGAAGAAAGACCGGGAAGAGGAAGACAAGGACAGACACTACAGACAGAGAGAGCAGATTTCAGTAGAGAGCTAGAAGAGAGCGCAAAGTAGAGAGAGCCGAAATGCATTCGTAGAGAGCCGAGAGCTGGGTAAACACGTCCAGAGCGATATGGCAAGAAGAGAGCACACGAATGGGCCTAAGTACACGTGATAGAACGGATGGGAGTGGTGGACCACGGGAACGAGCACGGGCGTGCTTCACATGGCGTCGCGGTGGTTGATCTGCGCATCGCGCTGGCTCCGCCGGCACTCGCACGGACGGCCCTCGCTGCAGAACGGGTGGGCGAAGGAGCACTTGGCGGCGCCGAACGGGCACTTCGGGTAGCGACTGAAATCGAGGAATGTTAGTGTGCATGTATGGGAATCCATGGGTAAAAAGCCGGTACGCATTGGGATCACTTTCATACCATTGGTCATCCGACCTTAACTTTTCCCCACAAAGTTTCGCGATTTTGAAAGAAACCAGCATTAATGCATACGGAGAACTTACTCAGACTATCTCACTACTCGCTGCGAGCTACTCGCATCGTTACCAAACTGACATACTCAAATAGGCATTTGCTGCGGCTTCAGTTGAAAAGATAGAGGCTGGCTTCAGGTCACTTTCCAAGATGAATCCATTCATGCACACAATGTCTTCAAGCTCGTCCCAGTTCGTGTGGGTCGTGAGACCATCGCTCACCCCATACTCGTTGCATAGTTCTGGCTCACTTTTCGGTCGCATTCTCAACCTCAGGCTCACTTCTGAGTCGATATCCATTGGCTCATCTTTCTTTTGACAGCCCAACGGCTCATGCGCACTCTAGAGCCCTGGCCCTGCTCATCCCATGGGGCTTCTCGACTCAGACAAACTAGTCCAGGCCCTTATCCTGACTCTTAGCTCGGGAGCTAGCTCCATTGATGACCTTTGCGGTTCGCACTGAATGCTGAATGATCTGTTTGTTGGCATGAATGATCCAGCGTAAACTTACTCGCAGTCCTTGGTCGGATGGTAGAACTTGCACTTGCCCTTCTTGTTCGGCTCGCAGGTCTTCCACTTGGCGCATTGCGGCCCGAACTTCAGCCAGACTAAATAAAGAGGGATAAGCTTCGCCGAAGTTGACGCCGCTTACCTCCCTTGTCGTTGAGCGGAATGCCATTACGCGTGGGCACGTCCGTGCCGCCGCTCGTGTGCCGCGACTTTGTCTCGTTGTTGATCGAAGAGAGCGAGTTCGCGCGCGCAATCGTGGCATCTAAATACCCATTTATTAAAGAAACATGGTGACTGCGCTAAAGACAGGAACTGACCACATGCAGATCTTCTAGATGATGTCATTCAGAGCCGGGTTTGTTTGGCTTTCCCCATATTGGGCCCTAATGAACCTATGCAGGCCATGGCTGCTGGACCTCGGGTCCTGGTCCCGTGGGTTTTCGTCCCGACCGAAACTAAATGTCGGCAACATGCGGCCGTACCGCACTCCGTACTGTATTGGCCCCACCCGTTACGGGTGACCCGTACAGTTTTTCGAACCGTACTATACGCGGTGGTACGGGCCATAATACGGTACGGTACTAGTACGGTGCGTACTTGTGCTAAATATCGAGAAAACTGGAGCCGTACCGTACTCCGTACTGGCCGACCCCATCCGTGCCGTCCGCCGTACTGTCCTGACCCTGCAGTACCGTACTCCGTACCGATAGTACGGTACGGCCATACCGCTTGTGCTGTTGCCGGCCTTTACCCGAAACAAAGTGAGCGGCCCTTCAGGGTTCATGCGGAGACTCCCAAGCTCCCCAAGAACATTCCAGCGTCCTGGGACTCTTTCCCGGCACCTTTGGACCCTGCCTGCTTTCGTGGTCTTTTTTCGCCCTGTGCTGGAATTGCCGGGCCGTGCGAAACCTATCCAGGTTCCCTCCTCGTGGACTCACACTTCATCATTGGGTCTTGCCCGGCTTTATCCGAACTCTCCAGGCTCCCGTGATCACTTCCAAGTTTCTTTAGGGAGCTTTCAATGGTTTTTGCGCCTTGATCGTCTTCACGGATCACGTACCAGGAACTTTGGCGGCCTTCTTCGACGCGACCACGGACCACGCGAACGGATTGGGCGGCGGCGGCGTGCTGTACTGCGACACTGAAGCAGCCTCATTATAGCGAAAACACATCCCGACGCAACGTACCACTGGTAGCGCTGGCCGACTGCTGCGCGACCGCTAGCGGCGGCGAGACGCCTTGCACCGGTGGTGAGCCTCCGTTGCGCGACGGCTCGAAGCCTGGTGGCGGCAGGCTGAAGTTGAGCAGGGACCCAATGCCGGCCATGATGTTCGACTGCATCGGGTCGAAGCCGCGGATCTGATCGGGCGGAGGCGGTGCCGAAAGCGGTGGACTGACGCGGGGCACCGGCGACGAGAAGGGATCTAAAAGGAAACGCGTCTAATTCGTTCAAGAATTACATAATTTAAGAATGACTTTCTGCGTGAACTTCATACTCGTGAGCCAGTTCTCAAAGAGCCTACTGCCCTCGGTCTAATTAGGCGCATCCTGGCTCCCCGCTCAATTTACAAATGTCGCTCCGGCCAGAACCATGCTGACGCCTGATCGCTGGTCATTCCAGGCTCTTGCGTACACTTGATTACGCCGACTCCTGGTCTATGCTACCTCCTTCCTTACTGCTCATACCGGGGTCAGATTCTTGGCTCAAATGCCCATCCATGGCTCGTTCGACTCTGTCACATGCTCAGTTCTGGCGCACTCTAAGCTCATGGCACTCATTTCTCCTGCTCTCTTCAGCTCGTGCCGCTCCTGGCACAAGGCTCACTCCTGGCTCACTATTCAATTTCAGTTTGCTCGATTATGCGCACTACTGGTTAGCCAGTTGAGTGCTCATGACTGGCCCACTAGATCACTCGAAGGGTTTGCCAGTTCACTGGTCAAGCTCATGGGTAAGTGGTCGCTCAGAGACCGCCACTGATCAATCCCCGCGCTCCACGCACGATGCTCTAAGCCTACCATCTCACTATTTCACAGCTCACAGGCCCAGGCTTAAGCGAAACGGTTGAGTCGGGCTCACATGTAACTCGCACTTTGACCTCACTCTCTGCTCAAGGAGGTCGCGTACCTCGTCCGAAATGATGCGTCCCGTTGACGGCTGTGGTACCGTTCGTGCCGATCGCACCGTGCAGATGTGCGACGCCGTTGACCGCCCCGTTGACGCCGTTCGGATACGGGCCCGTCCAGCGATAGGTGAGCGTGGAGTCGTCCTCCGCGATACGCTTGCTAAAGTCGTAGGCGCCGACGCTGAACTCGTCCGTCCACTTGTAAATGTTAATGCCCTTCGTCAAAATTATCGACCAGCCGTTGTGAAAACTAAAGAGGAGAGGGTTAAGGACCTGATAAGGGGATGTCATAGCCCAAGACGGTGCCTTACCTGATGTGCCGCTCGTGAAACTTCGGCGTCACCTCTACGACTAGGTCGATCTTGTAGCCTTTGGCGTTAGCCTTCACACGCTTCAGCGCCCGCTCCGTGTCCTCGGTGGTCTTGTGGGTCTTTAGGAGCACCTCGCCAACGCTACCGCCGTTCTCGTTCACGCGCACTACGAACTCGATAAAGTGGATCACGTTCGACACTGAAAAGGAGCGAGTATAACGCGTGATATGGGCGACTTTGAGTTCGTTCTTCGAAAAATTCGGCCGTGTTTTTGAAGCACAAGAACGGTAAAATACGGAAAAAATAAAATAAAAAATAAGAGGAAAATACGCTTAAAATTTGAAAGTACAAAAATTTGGCATATTTGGCGCATAATTTTGACATATTTTGGCCTTATTTTTTTAATTTCTCTAAAAATTAAAATCTAAAAGACGGCCTGAATACTTGAACGGCCAAAACGTACCATAGTAGACCTCGTTCATGTAGGGTTCCTCGACGGTGATCCTAGTGCAGCCCTCTACGCAGCCGCCGAACAGCCGGTCATAGGCGTAGTTCGCAACGCCCTTCTCGATCGAGAACGAGTGGTACGGCTTTATCGGCACTATCACATTCTGAAGCGGGAACGTTAGGCCGTCAGAGCCTTAGGACGAGGCGAAGTAGAGGTAGCTGAGGGCGTACCCGATTGGTCTCCTGTCGCAGACGCTTCTTGACCTCCTCCGACGTTACGTGGTCGATCACGTGGTGCTCCAGGTACTCCTTGAACGTCTCCTTCTTGTCGTGCGCCGATTCTGAAACGAGATTTGTTTGGAGGAAAAAGGTGTTGAAGGGACTCACTTTCGATTTGCTTGATGTACGTCTTCATCTCCGCGACGTACTCCGAGTAGTCGGGACGGGCCGCGTGGAATGCCCCGTTCCCGTTCATGTCCATTGCGTGAGGGAACCTGAAAAACGTCGCGTTAACCGTCGTTATAATCGTTATAAGCAAACGCGCAACTACGTCACGAAGAATACAGCCACGAAGCGGCACAGTTTAAAGTTCGCGGAAAAAACAAGTAGGCGCCAAAGCTGGGCATAATCAGAATCAGCATCGAATAAGGACACTTTCGGAATTCGCAATCGAAATCGTTTCTATATTTAGAATCGGATCTAGGGGTCTCTCGGATTTCCGGTTCCGAATTCCACATTTTTCGCGTTCCGAATTCCATCTTCCGACAAGAGGGGGCGCAATTCGAATTCCGTTTTTTGATTAAAGTGGGCCTTCCGAATTCCGACAAAGAGGGGCGCCTTCCGAAGTGCGAGCAGCCACAAATTCAAAATCATCCCGAGATACCCCTGCCGGAACGGAATCGGCTCCGAACCTGAAGGACGCCAAGCCTACAAGCCAGCAGAATTCATTACTAACAAAAGTGAGCAAGAATAGGCGGATAAATAGGTAAGGGCAACTTATGCGATGGCCGCGATTCACAGCACACGGAAAGCTTGTGTGAAGAGACAAAGGAAGTAGCAGAAGTGAAACAAGAAGACCGACGAAGGCATAATGACTCACTCGACTCGAGAAGATGTGTTGACAACGCGAATCATCGGCAAACATCCTACAGATTTCTTGGAGGCGCTGCAAGAAATTGTCCTTCCTCAACTGACTCATGAGCGGCGATGACGACGGATTACTAGGGCGAGGGGTCGTGGCATAGCCTCACATGTTATGATAGATGAGGCAAAGCCGAGACGTTTGCCCCAGCAATTAGCCTTAGAAGAGGTCAGGGACCGCTTGCATAGTACTATAGCTCGCAATACCTTGTACTATGGTGCTACGCCAATGAGTCCCGAAAATGGCTACCGTCTCTTTTATAAGTGCCCGCCCCCTAGTAGCAAAGTCCTCTGAAAGTGAGAGCCCTCAAGAACATTTTTTATAAAGTGTCAGCTTATTCCCTCCACTGCTTGACTTAGACATATGCATAAGGCATGTCCACAACAAACAAAAAAAGAAGCAAAACTTTCCGACCACAGATACCCGCCTTTTTGAAGGTCTTAGTGTACCTCGTAGCAAGAGTAGTCTTCAGGATTTGGACCCGCAAGCATGCGCATACTCACTTCGTTCAACCTTCACTCAAATTCTGGGCTTCCTAGCCGCTGGTCAACTAAACATTCACTTGCCATCTGACTCATCAGACCTCGTCCACTTTGGGAACCGCATTAGCGAGCTAACAATAGGCTACTCACGGACTTAAACTTCATAAACACATTAGCGGCGCTGTACTTGCAGCGGTAATAGTCACGCGCCGTTCGCAAGTTGTAGCCTAACCAGTATAATCTCTTCGAGAAGCGAGCGCATACCGGCCAACAACTCTGTTGTTTTTATTCCTGTCACACCTATGCCAAAGCGCTATGCGGCTTCGTTGCTAGGTAATCCCTTAAGGCGTTTATCGCCGAGCCTCGTTCGTATTAATGGCATTATCCGGCGACCGTCGGCCACGGCCAAAGGTGAGAAAATGACAGATGATTTTGACGCGCGGCGAACGGAGGACAATCGCTTATGGCGACAACGAGTGCGGGCTAAGCGCAAGGTCGTTTGAGAAACAAAAAGAGAAGACCAGCAACTGGTGGCCAGGGCTGAGCACATTTTTCTGAGTAACTGGGCAAGCACCGGAACGTAGACCCCTCAGGACCAGGCTTGTACTAGGACCAGGACCTGCCAAAATTGAATTTATTGACGACCAGGACCAGTACCGAAACCTCGCCCGTTAAAGGCCGAGGTCAACTTAGGCTAGAGGAAGAACGAAAAACGGTCTTGGCTGCTCATAACGCAGTTGCAATTCTGGCGCACCGAACCGACCGGAGATGTTCTTAATTGCCTCTCAACAAAACGAGTCCTTTAAGAGGTTGCGCATGCCGCCGGCCACCTATCGCTAACCTCCAGACACCTGTTGCATCGTCCCGCTGGCCGGCATACGCGCCCTCCTGAGTTAGGGGCACGTGAGCTCTTTTTCCCTCTTCATGTCACCGAAAACAGCGCACTCACTTTCCGATACGACCTTGAGCGGAGAAAATTATTTCGTCAAATGAGCGCGCACGCGGAACGTTCTGGAGCGAGTTTCGCCGGCGAAAACACTACGCAAAACGCCGAAAAAAGTTGACTCATTCATGATGCGAACTGAACAGAAAAACTTGCGAAAGTGACGACGGAAAAAAAACAAGGATTTTGCTCATTAGCGCGCATCTGACAAAAGTCACACGACTGACCGGATGTGCGCGAGATTATACGGCTTAGCTCGTGAGCTATGCTGCCGCTCGCTGCACTAAGGCTGTAATCTGCGGCGATTACGTGTCACTCTAAAGCGTGCGGAAAGTTCTACGCATTCTTGTCATGCGACGGGCTAGCGGCTAATGGGCGCTACAAAGGGAGCTTAGCGCTTTCTCTAGCTAGCAGCTTAAGCCAGCTCTAACGAGAAACTAAAGTGATATGCGCTGGGCGATAGCTAGTGCAGCAATAAGTAAGAGCGCGTTCAAGGAAAACGGTTAGAAGACTCATTGTGGAAAGATGCTTAGGCTCCCAATAAGAGCTCAGTCCTAGAAGTCTGACTAAGCGTCGGCCAAGGGATAAGAATTCCCAATGCCGTTCAAACCGGCACTGAACTAGGTTCAGACACGGTTCATCGTATCGCAGCTTTACTAAAGTTAGATGGGTCTTCATGAAGGACACAATATCATGAGTGTTCACCAGCAGGAATCACAAGGAAATCGGCCTGAGGTCCAGGAGTCCTCTAGGCAAAGGGGCCAGGGGTCGCGTGCCTCATGATACCTATCAGGGAGAAGGTGCCTTGGTAGTCAACATGTTAACCAAGTAGTTGGTAACGAGGTTGACAGGCGTCGTCGGCGATTGTAGTCGAAGATTTCGGCTACAAACTTTTGCAGAGAAGGTAGCAGGTACGCACAGTCATAGTCCTCACTGCGCGTAAGCCTCACCAGTTTGCAAGAAGGCCCACATACTGAATGTTTCCGGTCATAAACACACTCTATCGACGACATCGAGAAACAAAAGCGGATGACCGATTGGCGGGGAAAGCGTCCTGCCACACAATACAATGGGCGCTGACTAGCAGTGACGGCAACGCGCTTATGGTAACATAAATTCACTTGCGTAAGAGCCCTCCGCAAAGATTACTCACGCCACCTTTATCTGGGTTTGCATCGCCGGAGCGCATCGCAGCACCACAAAACATTATCCGACAATGTCGCCAAAACATAAATGCGAGCAGGTCAACATTCGCGACCATGTCAATATTTGCAAGCGCGATCACTCGCTTTCGACAAGAAAAGGTCGCATAAACACGCCTGGGAGCGCATAAATTATGCGGGCAAACGCGCGCGTCGATGGCAAAGGCGCGAGCGCCACAGCCGCTGCCGATGTTGATAGGAACGGCGACGATTACGCGCAGGGGTCAGGTGATCTTGTCAGCGCATAAGCGTGCAACAACGCTTTGTTCGAGGGTGAAGCGCACAAATGTAAGCAGGTCACGCGCTAAGCAAAAACAAGGCATGCGCGTGAACAACGTGACCGCTTGTCAGCTCGGACTAAGCTGAATGTGCCACTGATACCAAGCATCAGGGACCGGTAAATAGACTCGGGGTCCGTCGGATAGGCGTCGGGAATGAGAGCTACGCGTCGGAACTCGACGACAAGAGCTCTAGACCTACCGTGCAATCGGCACTTGAAAGATGCGTACGTATCAACCTGCAATTTTAGATAACCGAAGATAAAGTTTGCGGATGCCCGTAAACTCACTCGAAAGAGCCAAATCCGTCGAGTTAAACTTTCGCGGGCATATACGCTTCGTTCTCGGCTAACTAGTCAGCCGCTGCGCACCAACGTTCTCGTTACATTGGTCCAATTTTAGTTGCAAAAACGGTCCAATGGATGTAAAAAACGATGAGGAAAAATATGCACGAAACCATCGGAGAAAACGCGTCACTTTTCGGCAACGATTGCTGAAAAAGCGCACCTCAGTTTGATAAAATAACGGTCGAAGGGTTTGCAGAACGTACCAAATGTTCGCCTATGCAAATCAGGGAATTTGCAAGCCGTAATCCGCCTCGCAACCCGCTTAATCCACTAAAATTATCACCGAACTTCGGGTGCGCGAATTATAAGGGCGCCGCGTGCGCGCGTAACAAATGGAGGCGCTCTCGCCGCGCTCTCGGACAAACAAATGCTGCCTCCGGGCGGAGAAGGACGCTGTCCCGAAGCGCGGGGTAGTCAATAATGGCGGGCAACAAGCCGCTGCCGACGACCAACAAAAACCGGGTGCACACACGCGCGTCAAACTCCGAAGAGGCGGCGGCTTTCGCGCGCAAACAACTGTTTGAAACGTGCGCAAATAGCGTCACTTTTCCGGATGCAACTTAAGACACTTAAGGATAGAAGAGCTGAGCGTCATATGGACAAGACTTCTGAGTTTCCGTCGGGCAAGACTGCACATCAATCGAGATTTCAGTCCTGATGCATTAATTTTGCGAATTATTTTGGCTCTGGCAAAAGGAAGCCGCAAGCGCTTAAATTTCAAGTGCCGAGGCGAGTTTTGTGGACAAGTTTTGCCACGTTCTGGTTTGCTGTTTTTTTAAAAGACGGCCTGGACAAGATAAAGCTTCCAGGTGACGGTGTCACCAGCGCGTCACGCTCTGAATATTCAGGAGTCGGGAATGTCATAAATCTACTATAAAAAAACCGTGTGCGTGGAACATTCCTTCCACATTTTGGCACTAACTATATGCGAAAAGCTGTCTTTGAATAGCGTGTAATTCCTGGGTAAGATTCACACTAGACCTAAACCGCTTACAGCGAAAATAACTGTTCTAGACAGGGCCTGACCTAATGGTAGAACGCAGAAAGGCTATAGTTTCGGACATTACGACTACAGCTGGCCGCGCTTAACATGCCCATCAACCGGAGGCTACCGTTGGTCAAAACGTAATATCCCTCGCCACGTGAAACCTCGCTCCGCACGCCCAGAAATTGCTCATAAATAAACATGGCACTGATGGAAAAGATCCAAATTTGTCCGTCCGATGGCCCTTCTGCTAAGTGACCTACGGTTGGAACGGATCCAGGGACGCATAGATGGCGGATTTCGCCACTTGTACTATTCTAGGAGGACTCTGTAAGAGCTGGACAGATAAATCGGGCAACTATGGACTGACCTTCTCTATCGATTGACTATAGCCACACTCACAGCCTTTCAGGTTTCAAACTTGTACATAAACCAATGGATTAGACGACGCAATGTTTCCTACGGTGGTCCGAAAATGCCGCTAATATGGCAAAGGGCGGCCGATTTGTGAGGTAGTGGACAATCTCCAGCCGACCTAGCAGACCAGAAAACGCGCGAGGTTGACCAATTCGTACCCTGAAATGACCCCTAGGGAGATGACCAATGATCATTAACCGATAACGACATAATTATGATCTCAGCCATACTAGCTAGAGCCAAGTGTGTGCGGAACTAGTAAGCTGGCCGACAGGCAGAATCACGTTCAAATGATTGTTTACGGGCCGTCAAAGTTCCCTAGGGCTAGCCGCTAATATGACGAAGCACTGCCGACGTGCGGCATTGGATAAGCTCAAGCTGACCTAGCAGATCAGAAAACGCGCAAGAATTACCCATTCGTACTACGGAATTAAGTGATATATTAGAGCAATGACCAGTGATCATTAACCAAAATGACGCGTAATAAGTTCCACCATACTAGCTACAGCTATGCGTCTTGGAGCTAGGCAGCTGGCCGACAGGCAGAAGGACATTCAGACGAGTGTTTAGCAGCAGAAGGCAGGGAACCCGGACGCGGTTTCGAAACCGCGGAGCAAGCCTGTATGAAACGTACTGGCCTGCTGGACATGCGGTAAACAACATGCTCAATGCGCGCAGAAACGCCCTTCAGAAGTGTAAAAGGAATTTTCGCTTCAGGAACCAGTTCATACTACACAAAGCGGCGGCGTAATTCGGACGCAGACGTTACTAGCAGGAAGGTAGAAACATGATGCACTGAAGAGCCTCCAATTTCATTGATCTTTCCGGCGTTTTTGGACGACATTTTTCCAATTATTTTACATAATAATCGCGCGGACGCTCAGAAATCATCGCACTCAATTAGCTTAAATTGAGCAACAACACTAATTTTTCGAAATACACGTTTTGACGTCCAAATGTTAGGAAGTTTTTTTTAAGAACAGGGCTTATCCGAATTAACGGACGCCTACTGGTTCTGCAAAGTTTCAACAGACGCCTCGCTAAACTGTCAAAATTTCTCGCAACACTTCCTGAACAACTCACGCAACGGTCACAAAATTATCACATTCAACGTCCCGAAAAAGCGACAGGTGCACTTGTCCATGCAGAAAACAATGACGCGAGGTGCGAGTTGTATAAACAGCAGCAGCAGGCGAAATTGCGGGTGCGGATAAGGCCAGCAGGAGCGAGAAAGGGGAAGGCCGCCGCGACCGGAGAACACCGCCGCCGCGAAGGAACGCCGTAGATGGACGCCACCGCGAAGGACGCACGTACGCTGGAGGGTGATGGTGGCGGGAGACCGACGCCGTCGGCCTGCTGCTGCTGCTGCGGCTAGTGATAACCCCCCGATCGATCGATTCACGCCGCACTTCGGTCGCGGGATGCGTGCCCTTCGGTGGAGAAATGCGTGCTGGAGAGAGCCCTGCCGGTGAAAAGTGTTGAAGAGTGCACGCGGTTCGCCATCACCGGTCGGCTTCGGTCACTTCGGTTCGCGAGTCAGTGGCCAGCTGAAAGTGCGTGCCGCGGCGCGGCGGTACGCACTCCTTAGCCAGCGCTCGCTACAAGCGAATGGTTTTCACAGTGGGAAGGCCTAGAGGAGAAGCGAGAGAAGGATTTCGTTTCGCCATTACAGGTCGGCTTCGGTCAAACGGGAGGCTGTGGCCAGCACAGAATGCGTGCAGCGGATGCGCCGCGACATGCACTCTTTAGCCAAGAGTTGAAACAAACGAATGCCTTTCGAAATGTGAAGGCAAAGGTGGCAACGCGAAAGAATTAGCGAGCAGAAGGAAAGCCTTGCAAAGTTGACCGTCAACCAACACCGCGTATCGGTGAAATTCATGCCCCTATGCACCTTCCCAACGACGTCCCTGCTGGACACAATGTGTGGAGGTCGAAGAGGACGACTTGAGGACCAATGGTCTCGACAGCCAATTTTGCTTGTGTCACGTCAGAATGTCGCATTGTTTGCTCACGTAGCTGAGTGCAAAATGTGCAACGTCTAAGCCTATGCTTGACAAATTTGCGCCGATAGAACTAGACGTTGTGCATTAATCCGAGCCCTCCATAAATGCTCAAGGTCCGAATAGCAGGGCACGAAAGGTGTGGACTTATTTGGCTGTGCTACATCATACGTCTGGTGGTAATGGCGACGCGTTCTGCAGGAACAATAAAGTCGGGTCAACACTTATCCAGCCAAACTGCTTAGCGTATGGGGATAATTGCTGACCCACAGCATACGAAAAAGGACTAGCGACCAGATAATGCGGAGCGGCTCGCGTCTGGTCAGCGTGGCTTGCATCAGATGCATGGGCCTGTTTCGACACTTTCGACGCGCATCGCGTTGCAGCTTGCGGCAGATGTCCGCGCGGAGAAATGTCCATCATTCCTTAGCGCGTGAACACACGAGAACCCAAGGCCAGCCGTTGGTTGCGCGGCGCGACATTTGCGGATGCGCGTGTCGTCACTGATGGGCTAATCGTCCGCGGTATCACTGGCGGCGGCGGCGATGTCCATGCGGCGCAATGAAAACAAAGCGGAAGTCGCGGGAGGGAAGCGGTCAGTTTCAGCATAAGGCGATGGGCGACTGCGCAATAAACCTCAAAAAGGGGATGCTAAATCCGAATAGGTAAGTGTAAGGCTCAGAGCTTGACCCGGATTTTCGGCTCTCGTAAAAACGCTGGCGTGCTTTGCCAAAACTTTCGAATATGCCTGCACTATCCCCATATTGAAAGAGTGCCTAGAACTAACCAAGATAAGACCTTGAAATAAAACTTTTCAAATGGTGACCATGCTACAATTTAATCCTTCGTCATCTACGTGGAGCGTGTCTTGCCTCGGACATGCATGCGCGCAGTCATGCGTACCAAGCGGTACCGCATGCAGACGCATACATGCATATACTTATATGTACAAACCAGTATCACAAGCTAGCGGAAAGATTCGCATCCCATGCTATGTACGGGCAAGTATGGCTTGAGGCATACCAAGCGCTTTCGCATCCAGTACCATGCGGTTTGCGGCTGCATTCGACGATTGCATGCGTGCATCCATTTACACCAAACGTTACCCGATGCAAGTGCGTGCTTTCGGCTTGCATGCAGTCATGCATACGAAATTATTGAAGTCTCATTAGCGTCGCTGCGTGCACCTTAGCGCACGCAGGCTCTGGCCCGCGGACCCCGCACAGGGTTCCGGACAGGCCCAGGTAGCAATCTTGGCCGGGCAGCTGTTGTATCCTGCTAACGATTTTCGGGTCTGTTATGCTCTTCAGTAATGATGACCGCTATCCAGGTTGTAAACATAGTTGAGGCGCGTCTTGTCTTTCTGTTCTTCCGACTCTCTTTCTCTAATCGGCTTCGGGGAACCGAACGGGAAAACCGAGAGTCCAGTTGGCATAGTGTCTCCTCGGAGGCTTCGCATTTATTACTCGAAGATTTTCTGGTAATTATGCTCATATTTGTAGAAGAATTTCAATTAATTAAACAAATTTTAGGCTGAGAAATGCGGCTGTGGCTGGTGCGGAGTTCCCGCCTTTTACGACAAAGAAGAGCTCCATTCGCTAAAAACGCGCTTGCCGAATACGCAAAATCCGACGCTAATCACCGATTACTCTCATCTTTTAACGTTCCGTGGCTTCCACCAGCCGTCCAGAAAAAGCGGTTATGTCCTGGAGCGAACGGCGTCGGATCAGTGTTCGCCGGTGGAGGCCACTTGCTGCTGAGGCCGAGCTGGTAAGCGTCCTTGCGTCAGGCAAAAGACAGTGTCGTGTGTTTAGCCACTCGGTACTTGTATTTCTGCGCACATACAGCGATGCCGAATGGCGACCTCGAGGAGAAGGTGAGCCGATAAATTTCGCGCGTGTGCTCAGTTTCTGTTTAGGCAAGCAAGTTGTCGATGTGTCCCCCGAAGTCTGGCGGCTTCTGAACGAGTACGACGTTCCCAACAAACTCAGGGTAAGCAAGCGTAGCGAGCAGCGTACGCAAGGATACAAAGGGTGTGTGCGACGGTTTCGCAAATGACCCTGCGCCAAACGAACTCTCGAAAGTTCCTTGAAAGGGGTGCCACTTCCGCCAAATTCTAGCGGTACCGGAGCGTATGTAATCGTGTTCCTGACTGGCAAACTGGAGCCCTAACTGACATTCGGTCCGGTGTAGCGAAAATCTGGACGCTATCCACTCCTGTTTGTCATCAGAAAATTTCTTTCTCGGTAACGTGCTGAAGAGTCTGACGTCGGGCCTGGGTCTCAGCGAAATGACTGCACACTTCAGTTAAAACTGCTACGACAGTGGGAAGTGGGCCCCGTCAATGGCTCTTTTACTGGCAGAAACCTGCACACCATAAGCGTGGGTTTCTCGGAATGGGCGCATTCTGCTAAAAAAACGATGTGAGCATGTTGCATGCTTTCAGTGAAAGGTCAGAATCACGGATTTCAGCAGATATTTAACGTTCATATCCAAGCCACTGAAACGACGCCGGAGCAGGTGCAGCTGATGCTTCGTGGGCGGAAATCAACCGAGGTGACAGCGATGCTTGGTACGTGCCTCCGAGGCATTATTAGAGCTTAACACGCGCAAATTTAGCCGATCCTCCGCGGAAACTCGACGTGCACAAACGAGTGGTCATGTGGCTGATTGCCAAAGGACCTAACGGCACTCGCGTCATAGACATTCGGGTATGATTGCATGCACCTGCTTATGCGGAGAAGCTGCCATGGTTGTCTTCAGAAGCGATCTGGCGCGTTAGTCGCGCCGTCGAAAGACAAGAAGAGCGTTCTACTCGTGGGACCTTCGAAAGCCACCGTTGAGGCGCAACGCATCATCGGTACGCCGTTATTTGGATCTAAGTCAGCTTTAGGAAATTGGCCTTTTCGTAGTGCCAACAAGAGTGTGCTTTAGACGAATGTGACTGTATCGAAGAGTTCGATATCGACAACTTCACAGGCTTGTATCTCGTCAACGACGATGCTTTCCATCTCAAGCGGCTGAGCGTACGTCGCAACGTAAGATTTCGCTTAATCGGGTTTTAATAGGTAGAGACCGACGCGTTGATATCGCCTGTACCGGGAGGTCACGCGAAGAAGTGGAAAGCGGAGGTGGTTGGACCCAGGGGAAGCGTCGAATGCTTAAAACGTAGAATCGGTTCGTGTCTGGAGAATCGACGTTATCGAACACTGTGTTTTTAGGTGGACTTCACATCAAGCTTCTTCGGGTACCGCAACCCGTATGCGAGTGGTTAGTGAATCCAGGAAAAGGAGTCAAATGCGCCCGAGTAAAGGACCTCGACGTAAGTAAGCCCACGTGTTGACCTTTAAGCGGACAAAGAGTTTAGCGAAAGTTCAATACGTTCACACATATACGATCGCGTACCGGCGACAAAGACCCCACCCTCTTGGTGGAGCTGGTCGTGGTTGCCGAGAGCGAGGCGGACCTGGATGGCGTCGTCACAGTAATCGGTACGCGTTCCAACAATGATATGCTTACTAAGGTTGGTGTGATCTGTTTGCTCTTCTGAAATGCCAATAGATCAACTTTAGACGAATGTGACTGTATCGAAGAATTCGATATTGACGAGTTCATCGGCTTATACCTCATCAGCAACGATGCCTTCCATCAGAAGCGACTTAGTGTACGTCGATGCAACGCATGAACTCATGTCGTTTGGTAATCTTAGATCGAGACAGGCGCCCTTATATCGGCTAAACCGGAGATTGGCGCTACGAAGTGGAAGGCGATGGCGGTTGGACCCACGGAAAGCGTCAAATTCTTGAAGAGCAGGCTCGGTTCGTGGCTGAACGATCGACCTTCTCGATCATTGCCTTTAGATGGACTTTGCATCAAGCGTCGTCAGATACAGCTTCCCGTACGCTTATGGCTAACGAACCCACGCAAAGGAGCCAAATGCGCCCGCTCGTTGGAACTTGACGTATGTGTGCCCGTAGCTAGCCCTTGAAGCTGATAGTCATTTAGCGGAAGTACAACACGTTCATTCACTTGGGGCCACTCGGCGACGACAAAAACCCCGCTCGCATGGTAGACTTGTCGGTTGTTGGAGATCGCGAAGAGGACGTGGATCGAGTTCTTGTCACGATCGGTACTGTCGGACGCGAATTCAGTATCCGCTACCTCGCGCGTTCAGATAATATTATCGTCGACAAAGTGAACGTAACAAAACTTCAGTTCGAATTTTGGTCGGGGCGTAAGGGGGAAGAGCAACGGCATCGCCCTCATCACAAGCTCGAAGTAAGTATTTCGTGGAAGTGGACGGTGGCGTCTTTGGGACCGACCAACGTCAGGGACGCTGACATGACTTATAAGGCAATATTTCGTTGAGACTTTGCTAAAGTCAGTCGAAAATCGGTGAATTCTGAAAATGAGAAACTTGCCTGGATCGCCTCGCCCTCCCTCCCACCTTCCCTTCAACAGACGCCACAGGGAGGGGACGGTACCTCGATCATTCGACACCAAGTTCAGCTATTATGCTGGACTGTTTAGGTCGCCACGGGCACGTGTATTGTATGCGACGACGACGCAGGCTTCTTTCACGTCTCCGGCACACCGGACTGCGTTCAAGTAGTAGTGGAGAGAATTAGTAAGTCCTCTTCGACGCTAAACGTAAGCAGGGACGATCGTAGACAAGACGCAGCACATAGCGCTACGCACGAGTGTCGTCTCGTTCGCCATGGCAAACTACATTGGCCGGGCACGTCGTCCGTTCGAGGTTACCTAGCCGCTCAAGACGAAGTTACACGAAACGGTTCAGAACGACAAGCGTCAACTTCGCCTAACCACAAAAGGCATGCAGCCCGGGGCATGGGAACTGCGCCGCCTGTACGTGGTGGTCAGCCAGGGCGACGAAGCGGAAGCGGACAAAGCCGACGAGGACCAGATGCGAAAGCTAGGTAGCTTCTTAGACATCAGTTTTTTTTGTCGGCTGCGAACATTCGGCTTTAGACCTAGATGAAGTCGCGCTGGAAGTTCCCGCATGGGCGCGACTTCTTGTTGGACAGTGCCGCGAGATGGGGGAGTCCACTCGGACCGGCATCGGCATCTCGACGGACGCCGTGTATGGACGTGTGATCGTCGATATCGCCGGATCCAGGAGCACCGTCAAGCAGGGCATGAAGGAGGTGATTCGGCGAATAGAACTCCACGACCGGTACAAGGAGGGAGACATCTACCTTCGACGCATCCAAGGACAATCCGTGGACACCGACGGCTTCAAGAACTCCGAAGACTCTAAGCCGTTCAACTTAAGCAGCTGCAAGCAGCCGTTCTCTTGGGAAAGGTACTACTTTCCCGCTGTATGGCACGGATGGGCGGCCTGTGCTTAAAGCTTACCTGGCTGCCAAATTACCTAAGTACTTTTTCTCATCATTTTATTTGTTCGTTTCAATTAAGTAATTAGCTGGCCTAAGTAAGGCTAGGTACTTGGTCCTAGTCCTACCTATTTACGAAATTCGACTGTGGCCTTAGAGTTTGTGTAGTTGGGATCTCGTATGCCTGTTCTAGGTAACGTCATTTTTTGGAAATGTCACAAATTGTGAACAACGAACGTCCGTCTTGTACCCAATTTTTTTGTGTCATTCTGCAAGTGTCAAGCTGCAAATTTCATGCAGCTTCTTAACTCTTCGATATACAATACGGTAGAGCGCGGAGTGGGAACTGGACACTTGATCGGGCTGGTGAATCGGGCTAAGCTGTGGTGTTTAGACTGACGCCGGAACGATGGTGCTATGCTGGACGGCCTCACGGTGGCCGCCCTCCGATGCGACCTCTACAGCCGACCATTTGAATGCTCTTCGGCGTGCACTCGATGACCAGTTCTCGCACCCGTGGCCGTCATGTTTTATTTGTGTTCGTTGTCTTTGTCTGTTGCTTATTGTCAAGTCGTTTAAATAAAATAGGTATTCCGCTTAATGACGAAGATATGGGCGCTAAGATGGGTCACAGTTTGCTTTCCCCACATCTTGATTTTACGGCTTTACGGTCTCCGCCACACCACGTCGCCCTTGATGAGCTCCACGTCAAGCTTTATTGCACTTAAACTTGACTCTCCAACTCCGATGGCGAAACCGATCGAACTTCCTGGACTTCGTGGACCATTGAACTGTAGGAGAAGCTTCGCTGCACAGTTATTGGATCCTTCCGAGTTGGATGAATGAACGCATCCGTTACAAGAGCTGGCGGTTCCTCGCCCGGTTGCTCGACAATAACGGATCCGGTGCTTCCCGGCTTGTGGAACTCTTTGACGCACTTGGGCAAGAGGCTCCAGTCCCAGGCGAAGGTCCACAGGTCGATCGCCTATATGATACAGGCATGTGAACTCAGGAACACCAACAGTGTTGTATGTGCCCCATATGTGGTCCAGGGCTGGGCATGCCATTGTTCTGTGGTCTTGCGGTGGGACGGGGTTAGGTCCTGGTCCTCAGAAAAAATGTGCTCAGCCTTACGGTTGGCCAATGTGGCACTTTTTGCTTAAAAATATTCAGGAAGCAGGACTATACAGTCTGCACGTCATTTTGCGGCTATATTAATGTGTCGCACAAAAATAAGTCTTTGTCGGGGGTCGTTTTGTCCCAGCAAAGTATGCGCCCCGATATCACAAGCATGGCCGATAGTGGGCCAGAATTCGGGGGCTTTTTTGAAACGAAAACGCCGAAAATTAGCCCAAATATACGCGTGTTCGCTGTCACTCGCTCAAAGGCCCTCGGTTTTAGGCTATCTCTTAGGGCTTGGATAGTGAATGCGAACGAGGCTTCCTTACTCTCATCAGAGACAGCTTTGTCGCTTCATCAAGCGAAACCGTACTGGAGCATAGCGTCCGGCGCATCTTCGTAATCAGCTCGTCCGTCTCCGACGGGCGTAGTTCGCTGAGGATATGTCCCCAGTCAACAGCTATTCGAGCAGCGCACTAAAATCCTGCACTACCAACGTTCAGATGGTCCATGTGAGCGACACTTCTCCGCGTCACTTACCCGAATATCAGTATCCTGCGGATCGTCGTCGATGAGGATGTTAAGCGAGGAGAACAGAGGGTCCACGAAGAAGTTACTGACGCTCTTGTCGATCTTCCTAAACGTTCACATGCGTAGATAAGACCGCTTTGACGGTTAAAGTACCGGAAAGCAGGATAGAGCTCTGCAATCGCCCTCGTAGCGTTCTGGAACATTCTGCGACTGCTTCGTCGGATCTCAAGGCGCTTTCGAAAGTCGTGTAGGACCAGCGAAAGGATCCTCGAGCATAGCGCCATGTCGCGGTTCTCTGGCTTAAATGTTGGTTACATTGGCCTATCTGCTTTATACGGAGCTTACCCCATGAAGGTGCAAGAGGATCCTGGCAGCAATGGGCGCAAAGCTCTCGTCCGCTAGCCATCGTTGGTGGAGGTGCTCGGCTATTAGCTCCCCATTTGCCGTCGATATTAACGTGCCGAATGCGGGCACTGAAACGTAAGGAAATGAAAAGAGTCGCACGCTTTTAGACTCTGGGAATGCTTGCACAAACTTAGTAATTTTGCAGACGGTGATGCCGTTGGCTAGGCTATTCTCAGTAAAATCAGGCCATAATTTTGGCTAAAACAACGATATTTCTGTATGCAAAAACGTTATGTCACACATTAAAAGCATTCGTAAACTATATTTTTGGAGAAGATCCTCGACGTACGAACACCAAAAGTGGGGTTTTTTTTCATTTCAATGGCCCTTGAGTTTCCGAGAGAGTCCCCCCCCCCCCCTACCTGCAGAAGCGCGTCCTTCAAATGCCCCTCATCAGGCTTACCTGGTATGTCGCCGTCGATGGTCGCCAGGTGCGCTAGCGAAGAAAGCACATTGCGAAGCTGATCCTCGTGCATGAGGAATACCCGCGACGTAAACGTGAGCCAAGTGACTGAGGCAACGATTAATGGATTTCGAAGCTGCTTCGTCGCTAAATGCCTCATTTTCCACCCGCCGCTGGCGGCAGCTGTTGCGTTCACGGCGGAAAACAGCTGTTCCGTCGCGCTTCCGCCAACTTGAACTCTGACGCCGCTGTGATGGCGCGTCAACAAAGCAGAACGCAGGAATGCAACAAGGCTTTGGTGAAATTAGTCACTAGAATCAGCAGTACAGGCAAGTTAGAAAGCTTGACATATCTAATTGTATCTTTTCGACGCTCACTGGCATAAGTTACCATGCCTCCGGTTAATTCTCCCAGACAAAGTCAGTTTGTTTCCGCCAGAAATGTACGGTCGTCAAGGACAAAAATAGGTAACGTGCTTTTCGCGTCGCTTGATATCCATGATGCGAGCTCACTGTAGGCAGCTCTCTTCCCTATCCAGACGTCAACTTGGTTGAGAACTACTTTGGAAACATTAGTCCTTTACGGATCTCCCTAGGTCACGGCGCCGTGATCGGGTACCCCGTGAGTGAGCCTTAACGCGACGACCCGCGCCCACGTGACGCGAGCCGTGACGTGATGACTTCCGTGATGATGACGTGACGACTTCCGTAATCCGTGACGTGAATCACGTCACGGATCACGTCACGGACGACTAACTTTAGAAAATCATTTCTGTTGTTTTTTACGACATAATAGATGCAGCCGAAAAGCACACAAGTAAGATTAACGTTTCATTAATCACAAGCGACGAAGAACCCTTGGTGGTCGCTTCGATTGGCGACGTCGTCGTCCTGATCGGCTGGGTGCATTCTCCTTTGTTGTTGCACGCCAGGTCATTGCAGTAGTTGATATCGCAGCAGTAAATGTTCCGGTCCGCAAGCCTCGTCACGCCGTTCTTCGAGCAATGCGTCGCGTCGTCACAGCCTCTAGACCTGGCGCTTTGGGACTTAACTTAGACGCCACGATTGTGGTATCAAAAGGCAAGTAGGCCTAAAATTTCCAAAACGCTTGGATACGTGTAACTGTTTCAGGCTGCAGGTTGGCCCATTTGGTGCCAGACGAGTGCGTCACACGCAGCAGTTGCTTTAATATCATTTTGAAGTCCCGTTCACGATTAACCTGTCACTTGGCAGACAAAAGTGCGTACTTGCCAACGCTAAGCTGCTTTTCCTTGATCACTGCAGGGTCGGTGAAAGCGACGGTGAAGCAGAACTCGCTGAGGGCTATCAAACTACAGTTCCAGTCGTAGAAGTTGCTGAAGTTGCCTTTATCGCTGCCTAAAAGAAAAAAAACAAGTGAGGCACGGGCGGCAAATCGTACGCTGAAAGATTCAACCCATTATTGCGTTCAGTTGAGCAAGAGCCATAGAGTCTTTACTAGCGCCGCTATCGGGTATTACTTGTAGCAAGCAGATAATTTTTTCTTAGACATGAGACCAAAATGAAAAAAATGGTTCTTTATTGTTTTACCAAGGGCTTTCATCTGAGACAAGACATGATGTTCCATCGTCCGTTGGGGGTTCACCCCCTTTTATGGGAGTCAAAAGGGGCTTGGACAGAAAATGAAGAATAGTTTTTAATCACCTTCCCAAGGGCTTTCATCCGCGTACGACGTGTTGTTCCAAAAAGCCCTTGGCTTCTTACAAGTCCTAGCATAGCGCTCGCTATCGCATGAAAGCAGGAGTCATACTTGGAAACTTTGGTAGGTCATTACTTTTTTCCTAGGCAGCCAATACGGCTGAAAATTTCCAGTTTCTCATAATTTTACAAGGCCTATCGAATGTAAAAAATGTGAGCCGATAGCAAAACTTTTTTGTTTACTGAGATAGACTAGCCTTGAGTGTGTAAGGATCAGTTCAGTCACGAGGCAAAGGCTTACCAGCCCAGCACGACGTTGTCTTTGCGAACACATTCACGAGACAGACGGCAACTACCAAGCCGCACAAGACAGAGACGACGAATCGCATGGTTGCGCACTAGGCAATGAAGATCTGATCTGTTTTCACGTTAGCTCAAGTGGTCTCGGCAAGTGTTCAAGAAAGGATGGAGCTAATAAAAACGAATTAAAATCACTGCAGGTGGCACGGCTTTTGTTCTGCTATATGGAATTTATGTGGTCTTGCGCCAGATTGTTAGCTCCAAGGCTCTAACTCGGACCACGCAAGGCCCTGCTATGGGGAACGCGCCAAACAAGGTGCCAAACCAGCCTAATTTGGCCTTCAAAAGCGACCATAGCGCTAGAATGCAAAGCAAAACAAGCTTACCGCGGTTGTCTAGCCGCCGACCGACCCGCAAACGCCAATTAACCAGTCGTAATCGCATAAAGTCCTTAGCTAGCTCCTTACTGAACAAGAGCCAATACCGCTCGAGCCTGGATTTATTCTAACATGGAGTTTTTGTTGTCTTCGAACAGGGTACTTAATGCAATTACATGTGGCGAAGGAACGCAAAAAAAGGAAGAAGAGAATATGATTGGAAGATTTTTATCATTTCGACCCCTCCCCTTTCCCGGGTTCCTGAGAAAGCTTACAAGTGGGTACACTGCTGAATGCGAAGCTTGTCACACACTATTTGGCGAATTCATCAAGCAATCGTTGCATGAACCAATCAAGATAACGTCACAAAATACTGGCAAATACCGGTACTCAGTATCTCCTCGACATGTAGGCGGTAGGGAAGGTTAATCTTCGAGCTGCTACTTTTTTGGAGAAATGGGGATGTCGGTACTACGTTGGCGATTCAAACCGATTTGACGCAAAACGAACTAACTATGCAGATACTTCCATCGTCTGTGCCTTGCGCCCCCTTCAAAGGTAGAGTAGAGAGAGGATTTAATTAAAATTCTAAAATTCTATAGCCATGGGTGTCCGAAATGGAGTGAGTAGAGGCGCCTTTAGAATAGTGCTAGTGTCGGCCACAGTCACACTAGCACTTTAGTACGTACCTATATGTCGACTGTTAAGCTAAAGAGAACTTCTGAGAAGCATTACGCAAACGTTAAGCGGAGGACGTTCAACACGCCATTCTTCTTATCTCGGCGTCGAAAAGCGTAGTGAAAACAACCTTCAAATAGTTTGTCGATGAGAAGTGCCTAAGAAATTCTGTCTCCGAAAAAGAACCTAATTTTGACAAAAAAGGGGCTAAAGTTCGCTAGTTATCACTTTGAAGCGATGCACAGTCTAGCGTGAGTCAGTCACTCGCAATCACTCGCAGATTATGGAAGCCTTCGAAAATATTTCTGCGCGTAACAATGTCTGTTGCTGATTAACGGATTAGACGACAGCCTACGAACTGATGGCGAGGATAGAGAGCGGACGAGTCCACATGTTATAGGTTCTTAACGCATTTTGCGTGACTAACGAGGCGGGAATTTCGCTAATGATTAAACATGGACAAGACGCATCGAACAAGCACATTTTCATGCCAATATCTGAACCGCCACCTGTAGGCCCCTAGCATACGCATGATTCACGCCATCCCCATACTACTAAGCCATCAATGATACACCCAGAAACCGTTCAAGATGTCTGTGCCGGGCGTTAGCGATAAGAAGATTAGGTAATCAAGCGCCTACAAAAGGCACAAGTGACGGACGGACGAAGACAGACATCACGGAGCCCGTCTTCAGCTTGCCGCTAGAACGCAGACGGTGAACGTATAAGTGGTTTTCCACTAGCTTTACACGTTGCCGATTGCCCACATTTAGCCTTCGTGGCGAGGTCCTTGCTACTTTCAGACAGATTCCTCCTCAAAAACAGTATTTTGTGCACGCTTAGCACACTTAGCTTTTTACTTTACTTGTTTTAGAACTCCTGTTTTAGAACTTTTAGAACTAGACTTCACTGGCTGCACATGTGCGCGGGTGTATTTTGGACGGGGAGCTTAGGAGAAAAATATGCCTTTGAGAATGGCCTTAATGGTAGCGAATTTATGGCGGTTACAGTGTACATTATGTTTATTAATCTATATAGGGGATGAAAATCCCGTCTTCCGCGCACAAGAATTTTATGGCATACCGACACACATATATATCTATGACAATTTTGCCCTGGACCCAGCGATGAACGCCTTCTTCGTCTTCGCACTTTTTCTGCCGTGGTCTCTAGTGGACGCCGACGTTGTCCACATGGACCTCACGCCGCTGAGGCGCAGTATGATTCGAACAGAAACGCGTGGTCTCTCTCGTCGTATGTCTTCGGTCGCTTGCAAGTTCGGGTTACCCAGCAGTCAAAGCGCGATCAAGAGCAGCCAGCCTTTCATCGACTTCTTCGACGACCTTTACCTCGGCAACATCACGATTGGAACGCCTCGTAAGTTGAGCAGAAAACTAGAAGTTGAAAGCTAACCCCGTGCTGTGCAGCACAAACGTTCATGGTCGTTCTCGACACGGGCAGCTCGGATCTGTGGGTCATCGACAAGAGCTGCACTACTGCGGCATGTGCCGGGTATCCGTCGTCGGGGCATAGAAAGCAGCACTTCGACAAAAGGTAACGCATGCAGACAGGGGGATACTATTGCTTACTTTTTATTAGACTCGAATTCGTAAAAAAATATGGCCAAAGAAGCATTGATATCGCCTATGACGGGCTAAATGCGGCTCGTCGCTTCAAAACGCTATGCTAAGGGTCGAAAACACGTTATTTTGCTGTCTGGCGGCTCAAACTTTCAGTGAAACTTTTAAAAAATGGTCAAAGAAGCGTTCGTATCACATACAGCGGGCTAAATGCAACGTATCCCTTCGTTAAACGCTACGAACGGGATGGAAAACGTGTTGATCCGCATAAAAGTTCGAAACCGCGAATTTCCGAATTTTGATTAGTGACATGAATGTTCGTGTTACGTCTCAAAAGCGACAAAATCGTGCTGAAAAGTACAAAAATGCACTTAGAAGAATACGTTTCCCAGGCTCCTTAAAACCAACTGAACGCCTTCCCAGGCCTATCCAATGCCTTTCGTGGGCCATAAATGACATACGCAACCAGTTAGGTAGGAGCCAAATGTTCCAGTCGAGTTCGTTCTCTGTCTGTTTCAACCTTTTATGCTAAAAGAAAATGCAGTGCCCTCCCTCAAAATGCAGTACCGAGTATCTTTAGCCGTTCCTCTACATTCCGCAACAACGGGACGCAGGTCGGCCTCTACTACAATATCGGCAATGCGCGTGGGTACCTGGCCACCGATGTCCTCACGGTACGTTCCCAGTCGTTGTGCACTTAACCCGTTTTGGTGCAGTTTGCCGGTGCCAGTGTCGACCAGGGCTTGACGCTGGCCACGTCGATATCGGACGACTTCGGCTGCGAGCCCATCGACGGCATCCTCGGTCTCGGGTGGCCCGCAGGCTCGATGACAGGCATTGAGCCACCCATGCAGCGAATTCTCGGGCAGCTGGACCAGCCAGTCTTCTCGGTGTACCTGGAAAGGTGCCCCTTAATACTGGTAGCCGTAGTCCTAATCAAGTTTAGAATCGTCAAGCCGTCGTTAGGGTCGGTCGGAGGACGCATCACGTACGGAGGTCTAGACCAGGACAACTGCAAGAACGACTGGAGCTACGTCCCACTAACCGTGGAGCGTTGGTGGCAGTTCTCCATTGATGGGTTAGTTTCTCGATTGCGTGTACGATTTTACTGCCCGTGTTATACTCCGTACCGTCCTGTAGGGAGCACGTAAGAACAGGTGTCCGTGCGGTACGGGCTAGGTATACACGGCAGGAGTACGGAACGGCTTGCCTCAACAGGGCGATGTACTCAGTACAGTATTAGAGCACATTGGAGTCCCTTCGGGTGGCATTTATTTCGCAAATTTTACCCAAAAAGTCATTTGAGCATGAGTCATGTTTGCGTCCTTAGGTATGTTTTATATTTTGTTGCGTACGGCCTCATACTGAGCAGTACGGAGTACGGCACGGGCACGTTCAGTACGGTACGGGCGAGGCTGGTACCCGTTAAATACTATATTTTTGTAGATTAAAAGTCAGCAAATACTCGTTGGCGAAGAAAATGGAGACGATTTCCGACACCGGTACCGCCTGGCTGTGGGGACCGCAAGATCAAGTCCTAGCGATCGTCAAGGCGACTGGCGCCGAGTACGACTTTAAGCGAGACCTGTTTACCATCGACTGCGATGCAAAAGGTCTTCCGGACATTGTGTTCACGATCGGCGGCAGAAATTTCGCAATTCCTTCGTCTCAGTACGTCATCGATGTAATCTTTTTAAATCCAATTATTATTAAACGGGTAAAATCGGCTTCGACGGGTAATTTCATCAATCTGTTTTTAGCAATACTTTGGCAAGAACAAGTGTCTGCTGACTGTCGTGCCCTTCAGCACCGCAGGGACCGGCAACACCGAGGTTTGGATCCTCGGCGACACCTTCATCCGCACCTATTGCAACGTTTACGACGTCGGACAGAAACGCATCGGATTTGCGACGGCTAAGCAAAAGGCGCTCTAAGAAGTCTGCTTCATCTTAAGACCCTAATGTTGTGGCGTATTAAAGATGTCTCGTAAATGGTTTACCTTTGCTTTTCTATTGCTGAAGAGTGAACGCACCAGTTCTATCCACAGTTTCCGATTAACTCTGGGTTTTTGTTCAACTGAGTGAATGCACTGAAATAGACCTGAGTTCATTTCAGCTCTCCAAGGAGCTTCACTTAGAAGGAGACGAATTCCACGGGCTTAGTCATCTGCTAAGGGCTCTACGAGCTTAAGCTAAGGCTTAGGAACGTCGAAACTTATGCTTAGACCTGGGAACACATGGATCAGGTGAACAGGCACATGCAAGAGTGCCTGAGCAACTACAACTTTCCTGCTTAAAATAAAAATGCAATTTTCAGTCCTCGACTGTCACGGACCCGAAATGTCCGGCAACCCGGGAAAGAAGCAAATGTTTTACAATTTTTACGTTCTTTATTAAGCTTGCTCTGCTTAGGCAATTGAACAAAACAACAACGCGCAAGTCACCGCGAACCAATGAATGCGTATGCTTGAAAGAACAAGCCCTTGAGTGCCTTTCGGTGGGTCATGGTGGGTGGTGGCGCCAAGGGCGTGGCGAGACCGGCCTGGGAGGGGGGGGGGCGGTAGGTAAGGGGGGACCCTTACCATTTTTTTCGGCGCCGGCCTTCGGCCGGCGCCAAAAAATTG
>JNEY01000099.1:271713-285780 GCA_020875895.1 Aphelenchus avenae | reverse complement strand
ACTAAAATTTCGTTGGTTTTGCCTGCGGCGGGCCAGGTTGACCTTAGCCTGGAAGTCGAATTGGGCCGCACCGGACTGGGCGATGACCGGGCGGGGACCCGAACCCCCGGAATTCGGGACCGGGACAGCACAGCCCTTCACGGGGACTTGCTAAGTGGACGTGCAAGCCAAATGATATACCGAACCTACAAAGAAGTATTCCGGATACATCGTCTGCAATGTGGACCGCTTTAGCGTACGGCGCACAATGATAAGTTTTGTACGCTTGTGGGATTACGGTCACCTGGCGGACGGGGGTCAGATCGGACATAAGGGGGGACCCTTTGGTAAAGGAAAAAGTGGAAATGAATGGCATTTTTTCTTGCCATTTCCATTCATTTCCATTTCCCACAGGCCAAATTTCTGGCCATTTCCATTTCCATTTCCCACTAGCGTCATTTGCCGCCATTTCCATTTCCATTTCCGGAAATGGAAATTCAACAACCCTGGTAGCTACTGCGAAGAATATCAGGAGTCCATTCAGCATCGCTTCGGTACGTAAGTGTGAACATGTCTCTGGCTCAAGCCAATAAGAATGCATATCTAATGGGCAGTTCCGTTAGTGATGAATTCTCGGCGTGCAAGTTCGCCGGCTTTCTTCTTCTCCTTTGATGTCTGCTTCAAGTGTTCCCTAAAAAGGAGACTAATTTAAGCAAACGAAACTCCCGCAACACTTACTCCTTGACGTCGTCGAAGGGGTAGAAAGGATGGTGGATGACGCTAAACTATTCATCGTTAGCTACATTCGTAGCCACGCACACATGTACAGCGTCCCCGACCGCTCTCGATTTTATTTTGAGTCCCCCATTAGCCTTATCGTTTTCGAATTCTGAACGCAAAAACTGCTGAAATAAAAATCGAAAATGAAATACGAAACCTAAAAACATGAGCACTGCTACCGGCGATGCAAGCAAATGTTTAACTCTACCTCTAAATCCCTGATTCAGATAGCTTATTCTGACTTACGATGGCGCTCTTTTTCTTATTTATGAGCTGAAAATCTGCTTCCATTCTCAGTTCGGAGTGCCCCTGCCACATGCACGCACCAGCATGACGCACATACAATTTAAACGGGAAGAGGCGGACACGCTCAGTGATCGCTTCAAATGCGGCCATGTCGTCCGCGTCCAGCTCGAAGTCGAAGATGCCGAAATTCTCGCGGATACGCCGCGGATTCTGGCTCTTCACGACGGAGATGACGCCACGCTGCAGGATTTGCCGGAGAATGATCTGCAAAAAACGTCGTCGAAGTTCGAAAGGGACAACATTTTGACCTACCTGGGCCGGCGTACGGCTGTGCTTTGCGGCAAGGCGGGTAACGGTGGGATGCGTCAGACAGTTGCCATCTAAACGGCGCACTTTGTTTTGGTACTGTGCTCAAACCGAATCCGAAATGGCCCCGATTTCAGTTCCGAATCTGAAGCTTTCATTCGCTACTTCTGGTACATCGCACGGCAATGCAATAAGGAAAGGCGAAATCGGTTCCCTCTAACGTGACAAATTCTGATACGTGTTAAAATATACTGCTCTAAAAAAGGGCGCGGCGCATGCAGCGGCGAAATATCAGCGGAATTTTAGCGTAAACAGCGGAAAATACAGGGATGGTTGTTTAGCGGCAAGTCATTTTACCTGTGCTTAAAAAAGAAAAATTTGGTTTTCGGACCGAAGTCAAAACCGTATTACCGTGGAAGAAAATACTCCATATTTTCCAAACTCGAATCAGAACATCGGCCCCATCTCGGATGCGTGTCATGGGCCATCACGCATTGTCCCTTTTACGTTCGAGGACGCTAGGAAACGTCTAGTGAGGCTTGCCTGGCCAGTCGTCCTTCAGCACCGCCGCTTGCCTGCCTGGCGAGCCCAGGCAGCAGTAGCCGGTGACGGTCATTCCCATGCGCTTCGAGAACTTCACCAGCTCGTAGTTGGGCCACAGCAGGTTCACTTCGATCTGAAGAATCACTTTCCACTGTTGCCGGGCAAGCACGAGCATATAAGTTCAGCCGGATTGACCCATGTTAGCGCTTACTTGATGGTTCATCGGCTTTATCTCCGCCTTCGCGAAGACTTCCCGGATTTGACGCTCGTTGAAGTTTGATATCCCAATGGCTCGGGCATAGCCTTCGTAGTAGAATTGTTCCATCATTCGCCAGGTGTCCGTCAGCGGACAGTCGTCACACATCCACTCGCCGTTGGGGCCGAACAACGAGAACTTGGTTTTCTCGTCAAGCTTAAAATAACATTAAGCCAGCAAAGAGGGTATCTCTGACGGACCTGCATAGGCATGGGAGTGTGCATCAGGAAAAGGTCGATGTAGTGAGTTCGGAGGCTCTTCAGCTGCATTTGTAGGCACTCACGGGCCTTGTCTGGACGGTAGTAGAATGGAGCAAGCTAAACCCGACATGTGTAGCCAGGCACGATAGCGAATCAACGCTCTGACCACCTATTCAAGATGGTTCGGGGAAGACCATTTGTCTCTTGAAGCTCATTTTTGAGAAGCATAGGGCCCCGAAAAATGAAATTATGAGTGAGGGCAAAAGATGATATCGACGCAGTTTTCACGTAAGGCAAATCATCTTCTGAAAACGCAAAGGGGTTCCCGGCAATGTTCCGCTCGTTTGTTACTGAAGTGTTTTTGTGGTACGCCTGGCCCGCCGCTAGGTGGCGCCAAGTGAATTTTCACGGTACTCGCAATTTGTAAGTAGCGCGAATAAAGGGGTACTCGGTGTTGCTTCCAAAAGGATATTCCAAAATCCGACCGTAATTTCAGTTACAAATTCCGAACAGAGAGCGGCACACCGGCAGGGCGCACTCCGGAACACCCATGTGGGGACCAAGCCCTCATCCGTACCCTACCTTCGTCGTTATAAAGAGCTCCGCTCGGGTCAGCTTCCTCTGCGTCGTGTACTCTTCGATGACCTCGCCGATGACGTGCTCGTTCCCGTAGAAGTAGGCGGTATCAATCAGACGGTATCCGGCGTCGAACGCGCAGCGCAGCGCTTCCTTGAGTTTCTCCGGCGGGTTCGCTTCCCAGGTGCCGAGGCCCACCATCGGAATGTGGACGCCATTCCACATTGTTAGAGTGGGAGCCAGCCCAGGATGTTCCCTCATGACGGTCGACTTTGGCGGAAAGTAGCCACTTCTGAAAGGCTCTGCCGACATAAAAGCTTAAAAACCTTACGTCAGCCTTATAAATGTTTACTCAACAGAAACTGGGGCTGACTTTTTCTTCAGTCTTCTTGCAACAAAAATCTCATATTTTATGGTTTTTTTACCAAAAACTTTTCCCAGATTTGCTTTCGGCAGTATGATCCGAAGAACACTTTTCCTTTTTTCCGGAAAATACCAGGCGAAACTCTGCAATGTTCCGTCGAACGAAGTCACAAATGGACCCTAGCACTGCCAGCATCAAAAGGGCATCAGAAGATGTCATTTAAGTTTTATACTCTGATTACTCGAGGTGGACGTCATGCCGACGCTTAACGGACCAGAAGGGACTACGATAGGCTAGTGAACGATGGGTTTTAGGCGGTAGTACTGAACATAACGTATGCTGAACATAGCATACCTTTCCTCCGGCAGCTCGCCGTTCTGCTTCCGGTACGCATCCTTGCTCCAGCAGAGCGCTCCCTTGATCGCCTTTCCCATACTGGTCATTTCTGCGACGACGGGCCCTAAAATCGAAGACCGAAATGGAAGCTAATTATGCTTCTGGACGCGTAATCAGCACTCGAGAGGGCATGGTCGCAACTTTGTTTCCAAATTGTCGAGTTGCACGGGCCATAAAAACCTTTAAGAATCGAGTGAGGGAACACTTCTTCGCTGTGATCTTTGCGAATGCGAAGAACTACTCGTCCTCCCTTCGGCTTCCGTAAAAATGACTGAACTGGCGTATTTTTATTCCGACCGAAAAGACAAATTCTTTCGGCGAGTTAATTGTTCCCGGCGCGCATTTGTGGACGAGCGAAACACCAGTAATCCCATTACACCACCGGAACAGCACGCAAGGAACAACAGTCCTCATGAGCGGTCATGCGTTAAGCGTTAACCGGAACATGTATGCTTACCTGACACCCGTGTGCTTCGGAATGTCACAGTGTAATTTCCGCTGTGCGTCACAACGGTGAGGGGGGGGGGGTGAGTATGGTACGGAAATACGGTACGGGCGTGAGAATGGTACGGCTGCCGCTTGCCGATCCTTACAGTGTACCTTCCGAGCTCAGAATTGTTAAACTTGGCGCGGAGACTGCCTTCTTCGAGATCAAGTCATTTTATTACGACACGTGCCAAAAGGTTTAGGCTTGCTTTACCCCCGTACACCGGTTATCTGTCTTTGAACCTTCCACAAGTTTGATATCCACTTAGGAGCCGGTTTCATCTAGACAGATGTCGACGATCAGTTAACAGTACAGGCGTACATCGCTCGGCATGATCAATCCCATTACGGAACTTTACTATCGCCAGTACAACCCAATCGAAGACAGAACGTGTGCGAGAACAATTTTATTCGTCTCGTACTACACAATGGAGAGCAAAAATTAGAAATGGGCAATTTATGGATTTGATATTTAGGTGCGAGACCACATTCTAGCGTGCAGCGGTCCCGTTTGAGCGCAGCAATTCATGCGTAGAATTCAGTGGTTTGGCGGACTTCTTGGCGTCCACATCCTTCTGGGCTTTGAGATGCGGCCTAAAAACGTACGTTAAGCACGCTAGCGGCCGCCTAAGAAGCTAAGGAACACGTACACTTTGACGTCGTCGAACGGATGCTCCGGATGGTCCACGACGCTGGAAAAGCAATATTTGATGACACGCCTCCAACAAATATGTTGCCTGAGGAGCAATTAAGATTAAGAAGGAAACGAACAACGTGAACGGGAAGAGCCGGCACCAGTCCTTGATCGCCTCGAGCTCAGCCATCCCGTCCGCTCCGAGCTCGAAGTCGAAGACCTGGAAGTTGCTGCGAATGCGCTCCGGATTCGTGCTCTTGATGATGGCGACGATGCCGCGCTCGAGGACGTATCGCAGCAGGATCTAAGCAGAAGATCTTCTTCTTAAGCGTAAAGGATTCTTACCTGAGCCGTGGTACGCTTGTGCTTTTCGGCTAGGCGAGTGACGACCGGATGGGTAAGGCAGTTTCCCTCTGAAATGAGCCGTAACTTCATTGCGGTCGGAGTGGGGTTTGCAAGGACAGATCGGGATTAGCATCGAATTTTTTAGAGCTTTTTCAGTATTTAATCAGAAATTTATTTTAAAAGACGGTTATTTTAATTTCTTTTTTCTCAAAACATATTTTACGGATCGGCTTGCATAATTTTTGGTAATGTTTTTTAATGGAAAGTAGATTGATTTAAATAAGATCTCTTAAAAATGACTAAGACGAGTTATTCGGTAACGGTATCATCCCGGACAATAATAAATAAAATCGCACTACCTAGAAGATCGTGCGGCGTCGTGTGCCTGGGGCATGTGTTTTTTTTCGGGCTTATCAATTCTTCTTCCTCATTAAAGAGCTTGCCTGGCCAGTCATCTCTGAGCATCGACACCGTACGTCCCGGCGATCCGATGCACGCATAGCCGGTGACCGACATTCCCATGCGCTTCGAGTATTTCACTAGCTCATTCTGCGGGCACAAGATGTTGACCTCGATCTGAAGCAATTTCAAGGTTTTTCGAGAAGAGACTACTGTCGCGTACCTGATGATTCATGGGCTTCACGGTCGCCTGGCGGAAGAGGTCCCGGATCTGACGCTCGTTGAAGTTGGAGATGCCAATGGCTCGAAGCTTTCCCTGGAAGTAGAAGTCCTCCAGGACCCGCCAGGTGTCAATGTGCGCCACGTCGTCCCGGGTCCATTGGCCGTTCTCTTCGATTATTTGGAACTGGGTCTCCGGGTCCGCCTAAAGCTTAACGCATCATAGGCTGAACATAAAACAAGTATGTCCACCTGTAGCTCATCTGGCTCGGCCCAAAATTTCAGGTTTTGCGAAAAGCACCTAGTAAGGTTGGACCTCACTGACAAAGCATTCAAAGTAAGGGTCTGTCGGCCCAAAGTGCACTTTTTAGCGTAACTTCCCGAGCGCTTTCCTACTTCCCGGCATTTTCCGATCCTACCGCCCCAAAGCATACCTTCGTTGCGGTGGGCAGATGAATAAGGTAGAGGTCGATGTAGTTGGTACGAAGCGCTTTTAGCTGGTTCTCGATGCATGCTCGAGCGTCCTCCGGGCGGTGGAAGAATGGTGGTAGCTAAAATTCCTGGCGGATAATTCATGTGTTTTTTCCGTAACGGAGCCCGTTCAGGAAAACGAATCCGCTCGGATTTGCGAATTCGAGTTTTGAGCACAAGATCATTTTTATGAAAGTGACATTCTAAACGCACCTTTGTCGTGATGAAGATCTCCGCTCGCGACAGTTTCTTTGCCGTCGTGTACTCCTCGATCAGCTCGCCAATTGTTGCCTCGTTCCCGTAAAAGTAGGCGGTGTCGATGTGCCGATAGCCAGCATCGAATGCCGTCCGTAGCGCTGCCTTGAGCTCCTCGGGATCGTTGGCTTCCCACGTGCCGAGCCCGATCTGAGGTATTAGGACGCCATTTCGCATAGTAAGAGAAGGGGTTGTCGACATTTTGTACGAAGAAACAGAGCGGAACTATTGTTGTGTCGAGTTCCCTAGCGCCTATATACCATCCTGCGAACCGGGTAGTTTCCGTCAGTTTTTTTTAAGATGCTTCCGATAATGCCCGTACTTTGAGTGCAACGACATGGACCCCGTCGTTATCAAAACGCTGCACCGAAAGTGCAGTTCTCCGTCCGCTAAAGTGCACGGTTTTTGCCACCTGCTGCACTAGTAGACAGAAAATGGATAACTACTTGTACTGCAAAAAAAAAACATTCCCTAACTAAACTTTATGCTGCATGGGACTAGGGTGTAGGATGTTCACTGAGTATGTCACCGCCTTCGGCGGGAAAACGGAATTTAGGCGGTTGTAGCTTAGAGCAGAAATGTTCGTTCGAAAGTTACGGCTTTCCCGCTTCTGCCGCTATACATTTTTTCGTTTGCATTCCTGTACTGTTCTGAAATGACCCGTTTGTACCTTCTGTTCCGTTCATTCTGGCGCGCCAACAGTCGGAATTTTTTTTGCTTAGGTTCCTACATCCAGATTACAGCTTTTCAGGCATTGACAGCGGGCGACTTAGTTTCGATGTGCTGACAGTTTTGAGTGTTAAGAAAGTTACAAGCAAGGGGTTCTAAATCCATTTCCGTTCCGTTCGTTCTTGCCCAGTCCTACTTGGCCACCATTATGAGTAGGGTTGAGGTCAGGTCAGGGCAGCCCTGACCTGACCTGCAGGCCAGGTCAGGTTTTTTGCCCTGATGCCCTGAATCTTCTTTGACCTGACCTGCAGGGCATGCGCTGATGCTTTGACCTGATCTGATGCCCTGACAGAGTACTTTCGAACACTGAATCACATGATTTTATACCCGCCAACGTGGTTTTATACAATCGTAACGCAAGGAGAATGCTAATAAAAGCACGCTTTAAACGGAAATGACAAAGAAGGAGGTAGCGGGCTTGGAATTCTGGCCTGATTTTGGTACTGACCTGACCTGCAGGGCATGCCCTGCAAAATTTGACCTGACCTGATGCCCTGAACTCGACCTGTGCCTCAACCCTAATTACGAGGTCACTCGTTTGGGCTGCATGAGCAGGCACGTATTCGTTTCTTCGTTCCTTTACTTTTCTCCGTTCACCGTTGGAACGCGGGCTGGGGAAACTTCGGCTACGGCCTCCGGCGTTCTTTTAGCTTCGGTCTTCGTCTTTGGTCAAAACGGCCGAAGGACTTGAAGCTTTTCGATGGTTTGCACATGCTCAACGCAAGCGATAATAACCAAATTTTAGGCGAGAATTTTGGCAGTTTTAATGAAAATTTGCTCAGGTGGCGCCTAGCTGCGGCCGTATCGGCCCATCTAAGCATCATAAATTGTTTGGGCGCTTACTATGAATGTTTTGCACAGATTCGGCTTCGATCTTCGTTAGTTTTTTTCGGATTCGGTCTTCGGCTTGAAATTGTACCTTCGCTTCAGCTTCGGTCCCGACCCGAGGGGTCCCCAGACCTAGACCTAGTTGCAACCGACCGGCCAGCCTCATGTCAGTCACATGCATTATGCATTTACTGTTAACATTGCTGCTGCCCTTGAGGCGCACGGGAAGCTATCACGAATGACGCGAGCTGTTGCTGTTCGTCCATCCCTCGTGCGACAGACAGCGCACCGCGAATAGCTCGCCGCTCGGATGACACCGGTTTTCGCACCTCGCGGCGCATAATTACCCTCCGCGCGAACACCTTTTGTGGACACTCGCTAGCCGCCGCCGCTTCCCATTCAGCGCTCAGCGACGGATGCTCTCCGACGCGTTAACGATACTATTGTTGTTTTTGCTAAGCGTTATTAGTTGCGTTTCCGGCATGGACTTCACCGAGTTCCTCTTCCGGAACCAGGAAATTTGTAAGTTTACAACCTTATTCAAGCCACGACCAGTCCATCGTCGAAGTGACGCTTCGCAAGGCTCTTCAATATATTTGACCAGTTTTTGTCACCCTGAAAGCGTTACTATGGGCGTTTTTCATTTGCAGACTTCTTCGCTTTTATGGAAAACGGCTGAGGATATCTTTTACCTTTTTTTCCGTATTTTTCCATGCAAAAAATGAAACATTTTAATATTGGTGACCTTCACAGGCGCAGTAGAGCGCTTCAACTACCTATTAGTCTTAAGAGCATATGTAGCTAAGCCTGTCGTTTGTTCTTCATCATGTCATAAAACATCTGCGTAGCCATGCCTTCGACTTGAATGAACCCGGCCTATACAAGTATTTATGAATGCAGAGAAGGCCCTTTTTCTCCATCAAAGTGCCTGCTGACGAACAATAATGACGAGCGTTGAGCATCGTTTTTATTGCAGGCGATCATCCCTTCTCGCAGGCAGAATTCGTACCCGCCCTGGACGAGTGCAGCATCAAGTGTAAGCCGCTGGAGCTTTGCGTGGAGAACGACGACTTCGTGCAGAAGTGCATAAAACGTAAGCAACTTCACTATCCTTCTGTGGACTACTACGCCAACCCCCTTTTATTCGTTTCCTCGCCAGATTGAACCGTATTACTTTATTTCAGTACCTCAAAAATGCATTGAGTCCTTCAACGAGCAGCAAGTACAAACAGTGCAAACGCTCAGTAAGCGCCTACCCATACGCGGGGTGCAGTTGGTCAACGGCGGAAAGACGCTCTCGCCGAAGGTCCGCGCCCGATTCTGGTTCAGCCAGGAGAGGTCATAAAGTTCTCTTCTCAGAAGTGCTCAAATTTCTATGGTGCTATACAATCGCATGTCAGACAGTTGATAGCGGATGCTTCCTGTGATAAATCACGTAGATCAATATGAAACTTTGCGTCGATTAAAAATGTGACACAGGCAACAGAATGGTCGTGTTTGGGCGCAGCTATACACCCGTAGGCGGTCTTAGATACTGGGACGCAGGTAAATGGGTCGTGGCGCCCTTGGGATGCGCATCATCAACCTACAGGCAAAGTCACACACCCAAAATCAAGTTCTTTCGGGAAGCGAAAACCCGCCGTAGACTCCCAGCGCATCATCATTAGGCAATAACTATCCTGATGCATAAGGGAGGACCCTTAGAGGATATCGCGGGTGGACTTCGCTTACTGAAAAAGTACTATTTCAACTGGCAAGCTGGCCTACTGAACCGAGCAGAAGGTTCAACTTTATGCTTCAAGCCCGTTGTTCCAAACAGCCCCCTCAGACGCCCAAAGATCACGTCGTTCGTTATTAGCGCAGTCGTTGTCCGCGAATCCCACGGATCGATCCAGACGGCCGTTATCCGCAAACGGTTCCCGCCTGCAGATCTCTTTTGGTTTCGCGTCTCCCGCGGCGCTGCAGCCGCAGGCGCGCCGGATGACCCAATCCCGAGATGGATTAGGTAGGTCAGGTTGCGTCCGTCGATTGCTGTTTGGCGGACGACGTCGCCCGCTTGCGCGTCGCCTTCAGGATATCCCGCCGCCGGGGCGATGAGCGCTCATCCGACGGCGGCGCGTCAAGGCTCCTAATCCGTCCACTTTCGCGTCGCCGTCGCCGCGCGACGTATTTGACCGTCGGTTGCGTAAACTAAACTTTTCCGCTCTCGGGATGAATGGATGCGCCGAGGTCGCGAACCGTTCGATCCCCGCGCCCGTTTTGTCGGTCATTTAATAATTCATCTCCAGGTATCCAGAATTCCGTTTCGCGTAAACTGTACTATGACCTTGCTGCTCTATACTGACCGTTTTCCCAGTGGCAACCTTGGCCTCGATGCTCGCTATGGCCGACCGTGGGCTACGGGTCTTCCGATCTAGACACGGCCCTGGCCGTAGCGGGCCTCATTGCCCGACAAATAACAAGGAGCAATACGAAGCGAAAAATGTCTTTGGTCCCACCTTTGATACTTCTCGGATTTTTGCGTTGATAGTGGGTCTAATGCATGATTTACGAGACTTTCCACCTCAGATAGCGCCGCTAGCGGGGCAACCGCGAAGCATACTGAAGCATGGTGGATTTTGTCATCACTGTCATGAAACCAGTCAAAAGGCTCGTTGGTAAAACATATTGTCTACCTCTACGCTTAAAATGCAAGTGCTACTCTTTCGAACGACTCCTGTCCGAAGGTTTTAATTAGCAAAAGTGAGGAGGCTCACTGAAGTCGTTGTCGACTTGGCTGCGAATTTGGCGGCTTACTGAAACGAAAAAGCATTTCTGAACGGTTGTCCAAATGCGCTCCGTTCTCGTTTTTAGACATGACCTGTCCTACCTATTCCACTCTGTTCTCCGTTTCGGTGCGCCTATACCTAATGTTGTGTCTTCTGTCGGAATTCGTTCGCATGCTCTCACGAAATGGCGCTCTAGGATGCCTCTGCCGACATTTGAGGAAGTCGGAGAGAAACTCTCCGTCCTCACGGTGCTCGCCTTCGAGAAGTACGGTGAATTCGTCGGCCGCCATCCCGGCAAGGTCCTCATCGCCACGCTAATCGCCACCGCACTATGCGCCCCGGGACTGGCCTTCATTCGCATTAACCTGGACCTCTACAAGCTTTTCGTCCCGCTAGACGCACCCGTTCGCTTCGAGTTCGAAAGTCAGCAGGCGTACGGTCGTATTCCGCTCGGCAACTTGGATGCCGAACCGCCACCGGCCAGAAGAACCATGAGGTAGGGACGGCTTGACGAAAGTTCCACTTGCGCCCAGTGCGACACGTACCAGGGCTGGGGTGTCCAGGTCCCGGAATCCGGGGGTTCGGGTCCCGGCCATCGCTACCAGAATTCGGATTGAGTACCGGTCCGGTCATCGGCCAGTCCCGCCCCCAGCACTGCCCCGTACTGAGAGCCTGTAAAGTAATCAACTTTTGGTAAATTTAGGTAGAGGACCGATTGCACGGATTGTTATTGCATGGTCGGGTCTATATTTTAGCTTCAAATGACAAGCATTTTCCGGGCGGTGTTATTTATGGATTGATTCGAGGCCTGGGCTATAATGCTATTGCGATCTGTTTTAAATAGGTTCGAGGTCGACAGAGCCCCTTGCGCTGAAAAGGTTAGCACGGGAAAGGATGCACGTTCAACAGCATCGAAAATGGACTGAAAAGTACCCGAGCCGAGAGTACAGACCACCAGTGTGCTGCCTTACCGTCGTCCTTACATTTTTATCGAATAACTCGCACCAACTTGGTATTTAGCGGGAAATTTAGCCCGTACACCTTTCGGAAAATTGACACAACCGAGAACCGAATGTTTGGCCGTTGACAGAAACCTTAAACCGTCTACCGTTTAGGTCCCTGCCAAAGGACAACTCCGTCGCTTTCATCAAGCGGAAGCACTTGAAGGAAACGAAGAAGCCGCCGGCCCCGATCATTTGGACCACGGCCACTACTGCCGTACCCGAGAATCACACTATTCCACTGTACCACATCGCCCACGAGGAGTACGAGAATTCCATCGAAGGCGACCTGCTCGGAATGTCGCTCTACAGCTACGCGAACGAGATGAAGCTGCTGAAGAGGATGAACGAAGGTAAGCCATGTCCTGCATGATGTATTTGCACGACAGTAAATGTCCTCTCGCGACGTTGCATTTTCCAAGCTCCCGATAAATCCCGCCTGCTTTTGAAAATTCCCTACTGCTGTACAAGCCGATGCCTAAAGGCCTGATGGGAAATTCGGTTTCTTAAAGCCCCCCCCCCCGATAGCCCCTGAAAAGTCGAGAAAAAGGTAAGATTTTCAGCCAGATCGGTTGGGTAATAAAACGAGTTATGAACGACCAAAGTTTCAGCATGTGCTTCCTGCTTCCATGCTATAGCGAGCCCGCTATCGCATGGTTCCCGTACGGGCACGAAGGAGAATTTTACCAGATTGGGCAGTAAGGGGTTTTCACGCACGGGGAACACAAAAATAGGCTCCCATTTGCACGGGAGATGTCATTTATGTGTATCGTAGAGGAACCAGGTGGTTTCCAGCTTACCTACATGCTATAGCGGGCTCGCTGTAGCGTGCAGCCCACAGCGGATAAGAAGGAGAATTTCCTTCTAATTGGACCACAGGATGTTTTCGTGCTTGCGCATGGTTCCTCTCTACCCTCCTTCTCGTCATTGTCTCGCCATCAGTCCGTCTGCCTTGGCCGAGCAGACCAGGGAAAGTTTTGCCTGTCCTTTTCCTGCGTTTGGCATGTTCTCCTCGTCCCAGATCCATGTTTCTCCGTTCCCTGCCTGATGTCTAGACTCCGAAGGTTATCCGGGTAGTTTAGGCTGGGCTCCGTTCGAGCGCACCAAGGACCGTCGACGAGCTCCACAGCGTTCCGGACGGGCCACAAAGGAGAACGCGCTGGCGATGCCGAAGCACAAGAAGTCGAAGAAGGACGTGAATGCGCCCATTCACAACGACATCCTCCGCTTCTACGTCGTCCACAAGGACTACAACAACCTGCTGGAGAGCGACATTCTCAAGAAACTCTACGACTACACGAACGAGATGATGACGGTGACGTTGCAGTACGCGGAGCGGGAATGGGTCTTGGAGGACTTCTGCAAGAAGCTGCCCACCGAAAAGGTATGGCTTTGCAAAACTAAAGGTGATGCGCTACCCTTGCGTACTCAGTATCATGTTGTTTTGCCGCATTAACGGCACACAGTACGGAACAGATCGGGTCAGTTCGGAGTACCGGCACGACGCTCCAAAATACCGTGCTTCGTGCCAAACCATGCCGTGTGTAGTGCACTGCCTGGTATTTGTACTTACAACGGCGGAGTACGGTACGCAGGAGGTGGGCAGTCCGGCACGGGGGGGGGGTCAGTGCGGCACGGAGGAGGTAAGTATGGCACGGACTACGGTACGGATAGGATGAGGACGGTACGTAGCACGTTATGGGTGGAGGAACGGCATCTGTCGAAAAGCTCCTAACAACGTTTCCATTTAAACTTTATTTTCAGTTTCATTCGAACATTATGATTTCTATCGATTTCTTGTGCTTGTAGGCTAACGTACGCCGACCATACTGACCTTCCCCGTACCGTATTACGTCCATTCAGTACAGTAGAATTCGGCACGCGTACCGTAGTACGGGCCGTAGCCGTACCCGTACCCGTGTTTTTTTACCGTGGCACGGGGGGCCCCGTGTAACGTGGAACGGCACGGGGGGTCCACCACGGGTACGGGGTACGGCACGGGGTACCCCCTACCACGGACCCCGTACCCGTACCCGTGTTTTTTCGAATTTTGGCCCGCCGCTAGGCGCCGCCAGAGCAAATTTTCACTAAATTCGCAAAAATTTTGAGTAAAATTTTGTTGGTATCGCCTGCGGCGGGCCAAATTCTCTGTGTTCTTTAATGGTGTGCCATTTAAACCACTTAATATCGTAGGTTATTCCGCCCATCACTCATTTTGGCCTGTTTTTGGGCAAAAATTCAAATTTTCCACGGGTACGGGTACGGTACCGTGTTTTTCCACGGCAC
>JNEY01000099.1:221922-271342 GCA_020875895.1 Aphelenchus avenae | reverse complement strand
GGGTCCGACTACGGGTACGGGGTACGGCACGGGGGGGGGTCAGTGCCGATCTCTACAGTACGGTGGGGGCTCGGTACAGCGGTAGTACGGGCCGTACTTTTTTTTATGAAGCACCAAAAATCGAAGCCATACCGTAGTGCCGTGCTGAACCCTCACACCGTACCGTAGCACGGCTTGTTCGGTACGGTGTGCCCGGGCTCACAGTAGAGTTGCCGATCTTCGTATCAACTCCTCCGTTCTTACTCACGTAAACGCTACTTTTCGGCCGTCTAATTGGACAATTTCCCTTTTAGAAGTGCAACAACAACCTGAACGTGTGGCTGAAGCACGCCGAGAACCTCTTCCGAAGCGGCGGCTCGCGAACCAACCCCAACCTTCAGCTGTCCTACCCCGTCATGTACTTGTTCAACCGCCCCAAGGACATCGGAAACGTACGCTTCCCACCACTCTTTTCCCACCCTTTTCCCACCACTATAAGCGACACAATTTAAGCGCCGTTCCAGATTATCTATGGCGTCAACGTCACGGGTCTGAAGCATGAAATCGTCGGCGCGAGGGTGCTTACCATTCACTGGTTCATCGCGTTCCCAGACGTCGGCAGCAACAAGGCCGCCTACATCGCATACCGCGACCGACTGAACGAGTTCTGGGACAGCAAGACGCAGGAGTCCAACATCAAGTTCATTCCGCACAAGTAAGGTCTTAAGCGATTCGTGAGAAGTACAGAGTAGGCATCGACAACCGAACCTTAATTACGTACGGACTGGGCGGTAAAAATACACCGTTCTCACCTTAGTTTCCATACTGTTGATGTTCCGCCCTCACTAAAGTTTGTCAAAATTTTGCAACATATCGCAATGCTCCGGCAAAAAGTCATAATAAAAAAATTTTTGATGCGGGAAAGCAGACAGCAAGAACAAGAAGAAGGCTCTTACCACGAATTTGACCGGTGCTGTGATTTCGTAGTTATGCTAGAATGACTTCTTTGGTTCGGAGTCCACGAGTACGATTTTTCGATCGATTCGCAACGTCGTTTTTTAAGCGACAAAGCGATGGACGACGAGCTCCTTCTGATCATCAAAACCGCCGTCCCGTTCGCCTTCCCCGCCGCTCTGCAAATGATGCTGTTCGTGTGGTTCACCAACAAGGCGAAGGACATTCGAAAGTATGTATTAGTCGCGAAGCGTTGACGACAGGTTGTGAATTTCTGCGCTTTAGATCGAAGTCGCTGGAGGCCTACTTTGGAGTGATCTGTGTCGTTCTCGGCCTCATCTGCACCTTCGGACTCACCTTCTACGCGGGACTGCCGTTCAACCCGGTGTCCAGCACTATGCCCTTCCTCATCCTGGGCGTCGGTATGGAACATTACAAACGCCGGGGCTAAACTGTGTCCACTTAAACCGATTTAGGCGTCGACGACATGTTCCTGATGCTGGGCGCTTGGCGCATGACCGACCCGAGGTGGTCGGTCGAGAAGCGCATGGCTATCACAATGGGCGACGCGGGCGCGAGTATCACCGTGACGTCGCTAACGAACTTCGGATGCTTCGGTGAGTCACTGGGTTGTGGTGAATGGGCTAATTTCCCCAAGAATTGGACGCCTAAAGTGTAGTGCCAATACGAGTCCATACTGACCACTAGCTGTACTCTATATGCGGTGGCGGCGGTCCAAAAACATACAGTTTCTGGACGCTCCAATACATAAACGCTACGGCGTGCTATTTCTGCCGCTTTCGATGACACTCCTACACAGGGTTTTCTCATTCCGATGTAGGTCCACCGATATTTCAGCCCTTGGCTACTTCCTCTCGCCAACGCCCGCCGTCGGCGACTTCTGCATCCTGACAGCCATGGGCATGCTGATCGACTTCATCTTCCAAGTGACCTTCTTCGCCGCCATCATGGTCTACAGCGGCAAGCGCGAGCACGAAGGAGGCGTCATAGCGTATTTCCCATGGTGCCCGAATTGTTGCAAGCCGACGTTACCGGAGGAGGAGGCGGACAACAACTCGGTTCAGCAGGAGAAGAAGGCCGTGGAGTCGTTCCATGAACGTAAGTGCCGTCACTCCACATCAGCACCTGGGCCGGATTGAGTAGGCCATCCTAACCGCATAAAACTCAAGCCAAAAATTAACGAATCTCCGTGCCCCTTAAGCAAGCGGACACCTGCTTCGAACAGGGTTTAGGCTCGGAAATTCCATGATCTTATTAGTGGGCCACTTTTGGGTTGCCTCGTTACATTTACCAGAATCACTTTGCATGGAGTCTGTACCAGTAAAAAAACAAGATAGCATGCCTAGAATGAGTGTTTGTCTGCATGGAAGTGCTACCGGAAAGCGAGCTCATGACAGTCATGAAGACATTTTGCCTTGACGTTGTATCATGCCTGGACTGGTTAGCATTGCCAGAAACTAGCTAGTAGGGGGCATTCCCCACCACGGAGAAGCATATCATTAAGGAGGGCTCGCCCTTACCGGGGACAGCCCGTGCTAGCCAGGCTCGGCTTTAACTTGGGAATCGAATTTACAAAGACAAAATCGCTAGGAATTATTCACTTCAGCGACCATCATGCACCGCCTCTTCAAGGACTATTATGCCCCCGTTCATCCTTCGCAAGGAAGTCAAGCTCGTTAGCTCGCTGATTTACATTCTCTACGTATGCGTCAGTTTCTACGGATGCTCGAACATGCGCGTGGACATCAGCCCGAAGAAGTACATTCGCGACAATTCGCCGATCCAGACATTCGTCCATTTGGCCGGTAAGTATAAAAAAGCTGCCAATATTTCGCTAAATGTAAGATGAAAATGTAGAAAATTGAATTTTTTGGAAAATTAGATTTATTTTTTATTCTTTGATCTAATTGGTTCTTTTTGTTTAATACCTACAGATCGAAATTACGTTTTTTGAATTAATTTAGACAAATACATTTGGGCGGACAACGTGATGCCGACGTTCCACGTCATGCGACCGCCGGACCTCCGCAACCAGACCCAGCGCGCTCGCTTCAACGACCTCGTCTTCAAGCTGGAGAACACCGAGTACAGCATCGGGCGAGTGTCGACCAACCTCTGGGTGTGGGAGTACCAGAGCTTCCTCAACGACTTCCCGGAGGTGAACTACGAGACGGACTTCTACAAGCGGAACTACCTGCGGAACTTCTTCAACCAGTTCGACTTCCAGCAGTTCAGAGGTGGGTCACTTTTTACATCCTATTTAGGAGCCTCAGTAATCGTATATCGAACGGAGCGGAGCACGAAGGAGCATGCGCTGCCACTAGGAGCAAGCGCTGGCTTTGAGCATGCGATACCGCTTGGATCATTCGATAGCGCCTGGAGCATTTCATGCTCCAGGCTTGGAGCATGTGATGTCGCTAGGAGCATGGCTCGCTGGTGGCGGAGGCTTCCCTCCCGTCATCTGGCATCCGACAAGCTCTTAGTGGCTGTCGGCATTAGCCGGAAACTATTTGTGCAACTGCAGGAGAACTCTCGAGTTCTCTCACAAAGTTTAGTGTTGTCTAAGCCCACGGGAAATCGGACCTGGGCAGCCCGAAGTCATCAGGAACAAAGTTTGAAAACGTGCACGCTGCGCTACTTGAAGGTTACCTAATGTAGAAAAGCCGTCCAAACCATGATAAACTATTTCCATTGTAGCTGCCGTGAAGATCAACGAGTCCGTGGCGGACGGCGAGCCCTGCATGCGTGCGTTCACCTTCCAGACCAGCTTCTACGGCCTCGACTCGTGGGACAAGCGGCAGGCGGAGCTCTTCCACTGGCGGAACATCCTGAAGGAGTACCCCGAATACGAGGTCTTCTTGGCGGGCATCTTCAGTCCCTTCCTCATCGACCAGCGGAGAACGATCGCCCCCTCGAGCATGCAGTCGGTGGGGTCTGCGATCGCCGTGATGGCGTTGATCTCGCTGTTCTTCCTTCCGGATAAGGTAGGCAATGAAGCAAGGGGGACAAAGCAGTGTCACCGGACGCCCGCTCCCAAAATTTTTGGCCTTAGGCGACACTTGCTCCAAGCGTTTTAATGTTCCTTCATGACAAAAAGCTTATTCTGCGTAAAGATGAAGTTTAGCAATCCGTCTTCGTGATGTCCTTTTCGCTGATCTCCATCTCGATGGGCGTGTGCGGCTTCCTCTGCTTGTGGGGCAGTGACTTGGACTCCGTCTCGATGGGATGTAAGTTTTTTTCGGTGCTGTTTAAGCTGCATAAAAAGGCACTTTTACCGGGAAGAAAGGACAGGTTATAACGAACAGTTGGTTCGTGAGACCCATTTTGGTAAAAGGAATTCAGGTCTAAACACAAAGAATTCACTGCTAAATGTACTAAAAGTAGCGTCCCAGCAACGTTTTCGACGTTAGTTCGAATACCACCGATACTTTATCGCAGCCCGCAAAATGCTTCCGTTCTTTAGGCATCATCATGGCGATCGGCCTGGCGGTGGACTTCAGCATCCACATTTGCTACCGCTACCACCACTCCCCGGCGAAGACCGCCGAGGGCAAAGTGATCGACACGCTCTCGCTGGTCGGCTACCCAGTGCTTCAAGCGGGCGGCTCCACGCTGTGGGCAATGACGACGCTGCCGTTCGTGCCCGCTTACCTCGTTCGAGTGTTCTTCCAGACCGTCGTGCTGGTCAACGTCTTCGGACTGATCCATGCGCTCATCTGGCTGCCGCAGTTCATCTCCGCGATGGACCCCATCGAGCGGATCCCGCGGAGGATCAAGTACCCTCACGCAGACTAATGGTTTTTGTGCGAATTAATGCCCCGAAATCCGGTCTCTAAGAGCCTTGTCTGTACATTTTCTAGCGCCCTGTTGTTCCCATTTGCTTCTCTAGAGTTTTGTCGGGTCCATCAAACATTCCTTCGCGTAACTTTCATGGTAATAAATCGTTTACGAATATCTCACTAGCGTACACGTACTCGCTGCTAAGAGACCTGTGCAAGTAGAGATTTTTCTAATTCTAGCGTTCGAACGCTTTGGGACAACTCAACACCAGTACCTCTTACGCGAGATAACAGGTTACTCGTAACTCTCAAACAGGAAACAGACGAGCCTTTGTCAAAAGTGCGACAATGAAGGATGCTACCAAGACGCATTTATTTCAGGGCCACCAGAACTACAAGAGTGAGCCAGTTAAATCATCGGAATAAGTTGGCGCGATAGTTAAGTCAGAGGTATAAGTCGGCGCGGAAGGCCTTCGGGTGAAGACCTAGAGCTGCTTTGTTGGCGTCGTTCAGGGCCTGCCAGTAAAAGAGAGCCGGGTTCGTGATCCTTGCGTCGCTCGAAGACGCCTTGAGGTGGGCCAGTACGCGAATGCGAAGTCCGCCGTTCCACTTGCTGTCCGAGGGACTTGGAAGGCACCAGGTCGCCAGCACTTTGCTGGGCGCTTCGAGCGCGTTCTCTCCGCCTTCGAGGAAATGCTAAACGAATAAAATCAACATAGACATAAGCGGCAAACCGGAGTTAAAAGCAAGCGATACAATCCTTATACTCTAATTTATTTTAGATAATTCAATGCATAACTCGAACGGTACCACTAAGCGGGGGATAAATTAGAGGGGGAGGCTTAAATTTGAGGAAATACGCTACTTACGTCGCAGAGCTTCGAGATGGCGTCGGAGAACGTATTTTCGGCGTTGAAACCTGCTACCGGAAAGGGATCGGCCGTCGTCATGATGCCCGCTTCGGTCGTGACGCTGCTGTGCACGAGTACGTCTTGAGGGTGCCTAAATGGCCACTGTCCTCGTCGTAATTTTAATTAAATTACATTGATACCTTATCCAAGACGTTTGATTTAAATTTACGTTAAATATAAGTTCGCTTTAGTCTGCCCGCCATCCCTGGGTACTTACCCATTCGAGTTGCACTTGACGACCACCAGTTCCACGAAGAGTCCCTTTTGTGCGACATCGAAGTTGAGGACTGGGATGACGTTCTCAGGTGGGGTGGGCCAGTCGCGGTAGCGCATCGCGACGTCGATGAGGCGGAAGAAGCAGGTGCCACGCGTCTTGAGGAGGCCGCCCTTAATCGCGTCGACTTCGTGCCATTTCGCTTGAAGCGACTCCTTGTCGGGGACCATCTTCAGTTTGCCGCCTAAATGCAGGTTTTCCTTGAAGTCACAAGTTATCACACTCCAAGCTCAAGCTCATCTAAGGTCGAATCGTACTGAGCTAGCGCATTACAAAAGAGCTCGATTTCAATGAACTCATTCTAACTTGCCCATACTTAGGCCGTCTCATGTCTTGGTTAAGTCATCTCTTTTTGCTAGCTCATCTCTTCGCGGAGCATCCTCTGACGCATCACTCAGGTATCTTCATCCTCATCCATCCCGTCGTCCACATTCCCCAGGACTTACCAGTGACGTGGCAGAAGAATGCCATCCGGTACCAGTCGCCGCCGCTGACCTCCACGCTGAGGAGGTGCTTCACGTCGCATTTGACGCCCGCTTCCTCTTCGACCTCCCGCCTGACGGCGGCCTAAACCAATCCGTTGAAAGAGGCGTAAAGAACCGATTTCAAGAGCTACTTGCACCCAAGCTCAAGCCTCGTGACTTACTCTCAGGCTTATACTTAGGTTGCATGCCTTAAGCTTAGACTTAAGTTCGGTAGCCTTAGTCGCGTAGGACTTGGCTTGTTGCATGCCACAAAACAAAGCCGTAGTCTCTTAGGCCTAGACAATTTCAAGTTTAATTTCTTAGATTCAGCTTCGAGAAAACCGGAGGAGCTGGTCCTAACAGCTTCAGCTGACGTTGCCTAAGCAGAGGTTGCACATTAGACCTATGTTCAAGTGAAGGTGTAGCTTCTAGATCTAAGCTCCTATAGCGCTATCTTTTAGCAGCTGAACTCTAAAAGCGTTAAACGTGCAGACCCAAGAACCCACCTCAATCGTCTCGCCTGGCTCCACCCTGCCGGCGGGCAGGAACCACTCGCCCCTGCACTTCTTCGCCGCTTCCTGGATGAGGAGGACCTCCGTGCGCCCGGCGGCGTTCGGTCGCAGGAAGACTCCAGCGACGATGAACGTCACTTCTTTTCGGATCCGGACCTGCGTGCACGCTAAACGGACGCATCAGTGTTCTCCGCGAACCGGAGGGAACTGAACTGAACCAATGTGATCGGGTTCAGTTCAGTTCATTTCCTTTCTTTGCCATGTTTAACTGGACCTGCAACTTCAGGCACCACGTTTTTGCACGAATGAGCCTAGCTTTCCGACTTAACTGAACCTCGGCCCAGAAGCAAAGGTCGGCAGCCGCACCGTATTACGGCCCGTACTGCCGTACTGTACGGAGTACGGTACGTTGCGGGTCAGTACAGTACGGCTTATGCTACGGATGGGGTCGGAGTGTTCCGAGTACGGTACGGCTCCGGTTTTCTGGACATTCAGCACAAGTACGGCCCGTGCCAGTACCGTACCATATTACGGTCCGTACTGTCTTACCCTGTCATACTCTGCGGTACGGAATACGATACGGATGGGGCAGTACGGCACGACATGGGGTAGGCTCGAAAAGTTCATCGCAGTAAAGTGGACTCGAATAGTACTCGCAACTTAGTTCATTTTAACATGGGCCAGGAGAGCCTGCGCAGCAATAGTCGACAATTTACTTCCCAGCGCGACGTCGACGCGTCGGTGATCTGCGTCCATCGCTGCCGGAGACGCCTTCTTTGCGGATCGCGTGGCGCTCATCTGAAAAGGGAACGTAGTTTTACAAGGCATGTGAATCCTCTGCAAGCTCACGTCAATAAATGGGTTGGTACGCGCATCCACCACGAAAAGTATGCCCACAAGAAAGAAGTTTAGCTCAGTGTCAAGTTAAACCTCTCAGACGTTTGCTAATGCGTATTTATTCTAATGGAGCGCTATTTTTCCTGTCTCAACTATGACCTATTTCATGCGTCCAGTTTGCAGAGGAAACGGAATCGCCTTGTTCGTTGTGACATTGGACTAATCTGCATAAAAAATGTGTGAAATAACCTGCAAAAAATTGGTTTTAGCCACTCATGTTGCTGCTCCAAGAACAAAACTGAACCAACATGGTCAAAGTTTCACACAATAACGGCACCTGATAAGCGTGAAAGTGAATGTGCAGCAAAAAGAATGAAATGCAGAAATTACTAGTTCGATATTTTATAACTGAACATGTAAAAAGTATTTATCAGGACAAGAACGTATTTCCGCGGTTTAATGAAGCCGCATTTCGCATACACACGCGACGCCCGGCTGGCGAAACCGACGATATGTACTGGATGGCGACGAATGCGCCGCGTCGCTTGGGCCTCGGCGGTCTCTTCGTCGGTCCGGCACCGACGTTTGTTTGGCTCTGGACACGCCATGAGTGCACACCGCGTGCACTCCCAAAGCTCGCTTGGCTGTGTGCACTTTAACGTTATGGACCGATTCGGCATAATAAAAAACTATGCGCATTAAATGCCGAGTGATTATCGCACGGGAAGCCGAACACTAAACTTGTCTATGATGAGCGCTGAGCAAACACGACAAACCAAAATTAGCTATGTCGGGCACACCAAACGTAGCTTAAACATTCCCGCGATTCTAAGCTGAGTTGATGAACGTTTAATGAAACGCTTCGTGACGAACCCAAGACCTGTCCAAGACCGCTGACTCCGGTCTTTAACAAACTAGTAAAACATGAATAAAACCTCCTCCTCAATAATCGACAATGGACGAATGAGATGATGAGATGTTGCGTCTGATGACAACTGCGTCTTCCTAGGTGCTACCATTGCAATTCTCAAGTTGCGAGCAAAAAGTTTTGAAAAAGTGCGTTAATGAAGAATACTACCCGACGTATTTATTTCAGGGCCAATCGAACAACAGGGAGTGAGACACTTAAATCAGAGGAATAAGTCGATGCGGAAGGCATCCGGGTGAAGGCCGAGACCGGCTACGATCTTGGCGTCGTTCAGGGCGTGCCAGCGGAAGAGAGCCGGTTCCGGGATCTGCGCGTCGCTCGAGGACGCTTTGAGATTGGCCAGTACGCGAACGCGGAGTCCTCCGTTCCACTTGCGGTCCGCTGCACTTGGGAGGCACCAGGTCGCCAGCACACTGATGGGCGCTTCGAGCGCGTTCTCGCCGTCTTCGAGAAGGCGCTAAAGTCTCAAAAGTCACCCTCAATTTTATTGCTTTTCTGACGGATGCTGCCCCAGATTTCGACCCAGTTTCGCGGATACTTACTTCATGGAGCATCGAGATGGCGTCGGAGAATGCATTTTCGGTCTTGTAGTGGTATCCCGCTACGGGAAAGGGGTCGGCCTTCGTCGTGATGTCCGCCTCGGTCGTGACGCTGTTGTGCAAAAGAACGTCCTGAGAGTGCCTAAATGGCCACGGTGTTCGTGCAGCCTTACATACCGCGTCCACTTACCCATTCGAGTTGCGCTTGACGACCACCAGTTCCACGAAGAGACCCTTCTGCGCGACGTCAAAGTTGAGGACCGGGACGATGTTCTCCGGCACGGGCTTCTTTTTCCAATCGCGGTAGCGCACCGCGGCGTCGATGAGGCGGTAGAAGCGGTCTGGTTTGCCTCGCGTCTTGAGGAGGCCGCCCTTGATCGCGTCGACGTCGTACCATTGAGCTTGAAGCGACTCCTTGTCGGGCACCGTCTTCAGTTTGCCGCCTAAAATGCTGGTCTTCCTTGAACTCGTCACTACGTTTCCATGCCCTTCATGTGTCACTCCCCTTTCGCAGGTCCTGAGGATAGCCGTACTCAAAAGACCTGCTCTTCCTGCGCTACACGTTCATCGCCGTGAACGCATCGTCTCACAACAGAATCCGGCTGGGCTGGGCACTTTCCCGGGTACCGGAACCAGGACAAAAACCTTCAGGATCGGGCTATGCTTATCTTCGGTGGCCCTGTCTTCGCTCCTCCGCTTTTTACGCAAGGAAACTGTCCATGGCTTCCTACTACTGGTCAGGGCTCGAGCAGGTCCCGGTATCGGTTTTGACGAAAAAAGACCGTCCACTACAGTGTCGGTCCCGGAGTCCAGATCCTTGTCCTCATAAATACGGTTGGCATTAGATATCTATCCAGGTGTTCTTCGCCATCCCCATCACCTAGTCGTCTCACACCCAGACAAGAGCAGCTCATCTTCTTCTGACATTTCGTCTCCGTTTGTGTCTGATTAGCTGTTCGCCTACCACCCATTACTCGCCCAGCTCACCGTCAGTCAACTCAATCCGCCCAGCCCGAGCTTTGGCAAATCCATGCTTGCCTAGCCCGTCTTGATCTAGCGCATGCTAGGCATATCACTCAGATTAGTGTATCCTAAGCGAGTTTATGCCTCATTAGCTCCCCCTGTCATGTGTTAGTCGGATCGTTCTTAGTTAGGTCACTATAGGCGAGCTTCATTTCAGTAAACTCGTTCTAACTTGCTCGTTCTTAGCCAACCTTATGCTTGGTCAAGTCATCCTTTGCTCGCTCATGCCTCGCCAACTCATGCTTGGTCAAATCGTTCACATCGACTCAACATCCTTTTGCCAGTTCATCCTAGTCCGCATCCGCTGGGACCAGGGTTTGCACTTCACCCGGGTGCTTCACCCTCACCCTCACCTCACCCGGGTGTGGGCGAGGTGAGGGTGAGGTTTTACGCTTTGCTTGGGTGAGGGTGAGGGTGAGGGTGAACTTTTCCGCCTCGCCCGGGTGAGAGTGAGGGTGAATCATGGGTGAAGTCGGAATCGACTGACTTGCTTCTTATTGATTGATGATTATTATCATTACGCTTCACTTGCGCTGTGCTTCACCCTCACCCTCACCTCACCCGGGTGAAGGTGAGGGCGAGGGTGAAGTTTTTGGCCTCGCCCGGGTGAGGGTGAGGGTGAAGGTGATTTGTGCATCCACTGGGTGAGGGTGTAGGTGAGGGTGAAGTTTTTCGCCTCGCCCGGGTGAGGATGAAGTTTTTCGGGGACTTCCGAACCCTGGCTGGGACTTACCGGTGACGTGGCAATAGAACGCCATCCGGTACCAGTAGCCGCCGATGACCTCCACGCTGAGGAGCTGCTCCACGACGCATTTGACGCCCGCTTCCTCCTCGACCTCGCGCTTGACGGCGGCCTAAACCACTCTGTTAAATGAGGTGTAAAGTACCGCTTTTTAAGAGCCACTTGCTCCCAAGCTCAAGCCTCGTTATTTAGTCTCAGGCTTAAATACAGGTTGCAGGCCTTAAGCTTAGGCTTAAGTAAGGTAGCCTTAACCGCGTAGGACTTGGCTTATTACATGGCATTAAATTACTTTCGTTAGGCCTGAGATAAGGGGTACCTGTTTATATTTAGGCTTCTATAGCGCTGATATTTTGAACGAAACTTTAAAAGACTTAACCATGCGGACCTTAAAACATACCTCAATGGTCTCGCCCGGGTCCACCTTGCCGGCCGGCAGGAACCACTCGCCGTTCTTCCTCTTGGCCGCTTCCTGGATGAGGAGCACCTCCGTGCGCCCGGCGGCGTTGTTTTGCAGGAAGACTCCTGCGACTCTGAACGTCACTTCTTGCCGAAGACGGACCGGCTTGCACGTTAAACGAGCGCACCAGTCATCTCTGTGGAACCGGGCTGAATAGAATTAAGCGGGTTCAGTTCATTTCCATTTTTGATGTATTTAACGGGAACTGCAACTTTAAGCACAACGTTTTTCCACGTATGAGCGGTGCAGTTCGACTGATGCTACCGCGCCGTTGAAGTAAAGATCGATGGCCGTACTGTATTACTACTCGTAGTGCCGTACGGTACCATACTGCACGGTACGGAGTACGCTACGGGTGGGGTCCGAGTGCTCGGAGTACGGTACGGCTCCGGTTTTCTGTACGTTTAGCACTATTGCGGCCCGTACTAGTATCGTTCCGTATCGCGACCGTACTGCCCTACTGTACGGTACGGATGGTGACAGTACGGCACGGAGTACGGCAATAAGTGGGCACCAAAAGTTCAATGCAATATAGTGAAGTGTAATCGTACAGGCTGGTTCAGTTCAAGACCATGTAGTGCCCAGTGTGTGCCTAAAGTCAACAACTTACTTCCCAGGGAGACGTCGACGCGTCGGCCATCTGCGCCCGTCGCTGCCGGAGACGCCTTCCTCGCGGATCGCGTGGCGCTCATCTGAAAAGGGAACGTTGCTCTACGTGGTAGGTATATTGAAAAATCTGCAAAGGCGACGGCAAGAAGTCGCGAAATACGCGCATCCACGACATGTCAAAAGTACGCCCACAAGTAACAAGCTAGGTCGATGTCAAGTTAAGCCTACCAGACGCTTTTACCGCGTTGATATTCTATTCGGACCGCTATTTTTCGGTCTCAGTTTTAAAGACTACATGCGTCCAGTTTGCAGGAAAACAGAAATCGCCACGTTGGTTATCCTACTTCCCCAAACAAAACTGAAGCAGCATGGTCTAATTTTCACGCAAAACGGCACCTGGTGCGAAAGACCACATCAAGACGGAGAAAGAATGTATACGTAGGGACGTATATATTCACCTAGTTTCGGATGAGGATTAATCCGAAAGCTACGGGTCCGCTATTTCATGCTTTACAATGTAAAAAGCAAGTTCTTGCCGGGACAAGCACGAATTTCCGCGGTTTAATGAAATCTCACTTCGCATAAACCGCGACGTCTGGAAACCAACGACATGAACTGGTAGCGATGAATGCGCCGCGTCGCTTGCTCTCGGCGGTCTCTTCGTCGGCCCGCCACCGACGTTTTTTGACTCTGGACACGACGTGAGTGCACGCCGCGTGCACTCACAAAGCTCGCTTGCTTGTGTGCATCTTAACGTTATGGAAGTTATGGAACTCGCAACATAACTGAAAAACGTTCCACAAGAACAGTCTGCAGCCGGTCGATGGCCGCAAACGTAGTGCGGCGCTTGCGAAACGTCCAACACGCCAGCAGACGGCGGCCGAGAGCCTTATGCAAGGGCAAGCCGCGATGAGTGCATTGTGCAAGAGGCAGGTGGCGACCGGGGAACGCACGCATGCACGCCATACGCGAAAACAGGGAACTGGCCTGTGCCGCCACGCCGTAGCGCAGTGCTTGAAGCTGCGTGCAAAATGTGCGTGAATAAGTGCGAACATGTAAGACTCGGCTCTTCATTTGCATGTAAGCGTTGACGGCTGATGCTGTTGCGTTATTCTAGGTTCAACAGGGGTCTCAGATGGAACTTGCCTAAAGGGGGCGCAGATCGGAGGATTTCGAAAGGCAATTTCCGAAGGCAATTTTCGGACCCGAGAACGAACCTTTTACGGGGCCTTAAGGCACGGCCCGGCCCGCCTGCGGGCGCCGGGTATTTGAACGCCCGCGGGCCGGGCCGGCCTCGACTTAAAGGCCCGTTGCACATGGTTGTCCGGGACCCCCCCAGCCCTGATGGATGGTATTTATCATTCTTCCGGGACTCATTTAAGGAGCTCCTGGTTGGAAAGAAAGTATGAACTCCGAGTGTAAGCCAACGGGTACCAGATTTCTCCTCGATGCGTCGGTACGACAACTACAAGCCACAAAGTCGCAACTTCCCGAATTTAACGTCCACCTTGCAGAGCCTGCAAAAGAACGAGTCACGACCATTCTTCGACTGGATTATACAGCGGGTCGTGCTGGCATCTCCAGGTTATCTTCAGGGCATGACAGGTTATGCTGGTAAGTAGAGGCGTACGCATCGTTCCACTTGGTTTGGCGGCCAGCGCGCTTCGCAATTTTCTTCATGGGTGAATCAGCGGAACTTCCGTACGAATGTGTGGTGCTTTCGCTGTCTCCGAAGCTCACCCAGCATTGTTAAGGTCTGGCTCACGCGAAGTGGACAAATGTAGGGTCCACTTCTGCCGCAATGCAACGTAAGAGACAATGGAAAAAACGAAAAAAAGCAATCCCAGTTGCGAACACTTTGGGACCCCTAAGTACGTAGAGTAAAATGTTGTAGCTACAACAATAGGATGCAGCCACCAACAACTGCCGGGTTCTTTGGAGGATTCGAGTATATTATCAAGCTTTATTGAGATCAAATAAACAAACACAAGGAAACAAATAAATGCACAACAAATACTAAGCAAGGCAAATACAAAAAAAATACACAACACATAAAAGACATTGTAGCAATCGTCCAGGGACCGTTCAAACCACTGCTCTGGCACACCATTCCTCCTCTGCGGCAACTCCAGTGGTATGGTTCGTGATGGAAACGGGTCCTTCGAACAGTCCACGCTTCACGATGACGGTGTCGTACCAGTGGGACCGGCATCGGAGTAGTCCGTCGGCTCGAGCGTACCGAAGTGGCTCGCCGACGAAGGTGCGTTGGTCGATCGGGAAGTCGTCGTAGCTGTGGAGGCGGACGGTCATCTTGAGCCAGCAGAGAGGGAACATCTAAATTTCTAGGTTTGCAGAGAGGAGAGTAGGATTGACAAGCAAAAAAACCGATCCGAATTTTCCCAAGGAGGCCCCGAATGCCCAAGTCCGAAGATAATCATTCAGTGTATTTGGTCGAAGTACCGGCACACCAAATATCGAACGTCCCGAATCCGACTCCCATCCTTGGATGAGCAAGGTTGATCCCTGTTCCTTTATGTACGTCAAGCGGCTCGGTTCACGAGGCTTACCTTGTGGACCAAGACGCTCTCGAACATCGTCGAGAACCTCCAGCCGGACAAGTCGACCGTTCTGATGCATCCGTCTTCGCGGGCGTGGCTGCTGAAGCAGTAGCGACGGATCTCCGCCTCTGCCTCCTCGTAATAGCGCCATTTCCGCTTCGGAGGCTGGATCTTCAGGTAGCGGAGGCCGGTGAATGGCTTCCGCCGAAGGAGCGACCAGTCGAAGTTCGTCGGGACCGCCCTCAGCGTTAGCTCCTTGACGTTGTCGAAGACGACGAGGTAGTCCATGACGGCCCCGGAGTAGTCGTCGTGCACGAAGTCCTTCTCGATCGTGACGCTTTCGGCGTAGCAGACCGGCGGTAGAGAACGTGCGAGCTCATCGGCGGAGACATCCGTCTGCCAGAAGATGCTAAACGAGGCTTGTCTCGTAAGCCTGCATAAAAATCAAACTCTACTGATTTAATAGCAGGCGACGTGTCTCCAACAACCTCATACGTCGTAATTTCTAGTGGCCCGCTCCTCATAATGGCTTACCTGAAGGAAACGTGCGTGATGCGATGAGCACCGACAAAGTCGTTCGCTCGCCGCAGACAAGAGACGCACGCACCGTAATGATGATGCTTGCACGTGATTACAAAGACTCTACGCGGAATGCCGCCTGCGCATCCATGCTCGAAGAGCTCAAGACGAGGGCCGCATTTCATCCGGAACTGACGCTGACGAGCGAGTTTCCGCGAATGGGGTAGGACGACGGCGTTCAGTCGAGCGTTGCTGAATCGCACCGCAACGAGAGTGCTGTAGTCGACGCAGCCGGCCACGTCAAGAAGCGTTTCCGAGGGAAGAGCGGTAGCGTTACGCTAAAAGCCAGCTTATGAACAAGACCGTATCCGTTTAGTCAGTTGAAACTTCTTAGTCCTCTATGAAGGACTTGGCCGAAGGGAAGAGGGAGCTCGAAAACTTCATCCCTAAGGGTAAACTTTGGACATTATTCTTTATCGGGCATATTTGAAAGCACTATTGAAAGGACGGAAGAAAACCATAGTTATACGAAAGGTAGGCTCACCTCACATTTATTCGTTCTTGCATTCATTGCTTACCTTTAAGTGGGCCTTCATGCGCTTAGGATCGACGACGTCGACCAACGACAGCTTTCGCTTCGTTCCGGCCTTGACGAGGTTATTCTCCGCCATGCTGCTTCGTGGTGAGTGACCTTCCATCGCTGATGGCGCTTGGAGCAAAATTTTTATAAAGTTGTCTCGGCGTGAGTGGGAGGTTGCCTACTACGCCCGGAGCATGTTGCGTTTTTATGCGACCGAGTACGCGGTCGATAGCCTCCGGTTTGAGCTGCCAACTACAAACGGGGTTGTTTCGTGGTACCAACTGCCAGCGCGGGTGTTTCTTGTTTTCGCGTTATTGTGCAAAGGTCAGCAATGTAAGTCGTTCTCGATAAACCATGTTGGCGTGGTGTTAGCTTCCTTTTGTTAGTCAATGTTCCATATTGGAGAAAAATGAAGAATTGCGGGCGCTTTTTCCTGTCCAATTCCAGACACAGGAGTCGTACCGAACTGGCTAAATTAAAAAAATAAACACTAGAGTGTCTAAGTTTCGACGATGCGCAGCATTAAAATAGAATTACGATGAAACGGGTATGGGACACACCAAAATGCGGATGATGAAAGAGCCACAATGATAGTCGCGGTTTTTAATGGTGAAGGTTAGGGATCGGACCGGCCCTGCTCCCCTGTACAGGAGTGGCAGGGGCAGGCGTTGAAACCCTGCCCTGTTCCGGAACAGGGCAGAGTTACCCCTGCCGTGTACCTCTACCAGCCCTGCCCCCCTGCCCTGTCCCAGACCAGGGCAAGGCTGCCCGTGCCCTGTACCCCGGCCCTGTATACAAATACCGATCCCTAGTGAAGGTCCTCACTTACTCCACATTTGAAATTCCACCAGGATCGTAGCCTTCACGACGCTATTCGGGAGTTGTCCGTGACAGTGCGCCTGACCTTCGGCGTACGTGGCAAGCAAATATGGAACGTCGTCGCTGTCTTCTGCGCTTAGCAGTGGTAAGAAAAGCATAACAAGAATGCTGCTAGCGAGCGTGTTCATTGCTTCGAATCGGTCAGAAGAAGGAAGAGAGTAAGAAACGGCTTTGACGTTGGCTTATGGAGGAGGAAGGAATCGTACGTGCGTCCACTCCGTCTAAACTAGAGAAGATGCACTTGAGCGTTGTTGACAGTCCCCTCGGTAGACGCAAACACGTGACGTCTACCCTTATCATTCCTGATTCTTTTCGACTTGGCGGCCGGATTACGTAAAGGCTATGTTTGTATGTGCGCTATACAGCGAAACTAATAATGTTTGAGTTTCGCTTCTTTGCTTGATAGTATGCTTAGCGCTTAATCTCGGATTAGCATGCCCGACGACCAGGATAATAGCGAATGAACGGCACGAACTGTTCTCGATGTTTATGGTAGGTGACAGATTATGACGACCGTAATTAGGGAGAGTGCCTATAGGAGGAGGGTGTCATCTCGCACGAAGCTTCCACAGTCAACCTCCACGTTTACCCTGCACAATTATGTACAATCAGAAATAGGTACGTGATCAAGTCGTCATAATCTACTTGCCGTATCGATTCGGCAGTACGGTACGGGGGAGGGGGTCAGTACGGTACGGACGCTGTTTTCCGATCCTTAGTGCGACTGTCCTCACTAACCTTCTGGGTATACCCACGGGATGATCGAGAAGAATTCGTTCGGTCGGTACCGATGACTCGAAACTTTCGTAGTACCTACCCAGGCGGCCCTGGATGCTGGGACTTGCATGTATAGCAGGCTATAAAGGCCTCAAGAAGTAGAAATAACTGCACTTCCGAACATTGCAAAGTTTGTTTCCGACTGTGCCCGCCCGATGGCGGCAAAATACTGGCTAGCCAGACCGCTTCGGGGTTCGTGACAGACGACGAACCGAAAATTTATGGTTACACACTTTTGGATGGTGAAAGACCATCGAGCACATAAAGTTTACCAAGTTTAGGGGCACTCTTCAATCAAGTTCGATCCTGCCGAAAAATTTCGAGGACGTGTTATTGTCCATGATGACGTTCCCACTTACGGCTTCGACTTTGGAATATAAGCCACCTGGACACGCTAGTCGATATTCGAAATTTGAGCTTCGACAATTTTTCATTCGAAACAGGATAACCATATAAACCATATTCGTCGATACACCCCCGATGTCAGTGAATGGAACTGTACACGAACGGGAAATCGAACCTTCGATCCAAATGTATCACATAGTGATTATCTTGAAGAGAAGCGCATGATCAGTGAAATCCGACTCCGTGGTCCAGGTGTAGACGTCCAGACGCTTCTTAAGGTCTCTGTTGACGAATTCGTGCAGAGAACACTTCGAGCGGACGACGACGCGGTCGCCGGACGTGCGTGTTCTGACGAAATCGTGTCGCGGAAGCGGGACGTCCTTCTTCGGGGGAGTCTTGAGGCGTTCACCGGGAAGCGCTTCACCATCACTCGCTCTCCACTGGACGGTTACCTCGTCCAGCTGAGTGTCCAGGGAAGTCGCGTGTTCAAAGGTCTGAAACAACGTATTGCGTGCAACCAGCTTCGTAACTAGCGAACACCGCAACGGTGGCGTATTCTTTGAGCACCCTTTTATCGATCAAACTCCTGGTTCATGCTCCCTTTACCGGAGAATTGGGAACTTAAGGTACTCGGAACTGTAACCTAACGGAACTCCCTAACTAAGAACTAGCGGACTAATACCCTACAGTGTCCTCTTAGATGCCGTTGTGACGAATTTTCCCAACACGAATACAGGGAAACACGCTAAGAACTAGCCCACTTTTTAAGGTAACTGAAAGAGCGTCAAAGTGAGGGACACTGGCGTCCCCGCCTAGCGCTACTGCGGGCTGTAAGTTGCTCTCGGGGCGGGGGGGGGGGTTAGGTTGCTAAGATCAGTCAGGGGCGGGAAGGGGGAAATAGACGGAAACGACTATTTGGAGAAAACTTGGTACCCCCTTACCTGGATGAACTCGTCCACCCAAAGACTTGGACAGCCCATCGGATGGAAATCGCAGGTTCGAGCCAACATCGTTGAGGCCAGCAGTCGTTCGGGAGGCGGCAACAGCTCATCGAGGATCTATGAATTGCACGAAGTGGTTTCTTCCTTTGTACGGAGCCAAGAAGGCAAACAGTGTTATTCGAGGGATAGAGAAAGGACTTACATCAATTTCGAATGAGCGTCCGCGGAATGACTCCCTTTCAAGGAGAGCGAGCGCTTTCTCGTCACCTGCGTGACCGAATACTACGTTGAATCGTGTCAAATTCGGCTTCACAATTGCACCAATAAAGTCAATGATAGCGTAGTCGAAGTCGTCGTCCGCCTCGGGTACGAGCAAATCAGCAGTCCCAATCCGGAAGGTCGTTCGGGTACTGCAACGATTGCGGTAAACGATATTACAACCCTAAATCGGACCCCCTACCTAAAGCTTTAAAGCGATACCTTTTTGGAATTTAGAGGAGCTTCCAGTGGCTCCAGGATCCAGCTAGAGAAGGGGCGCATAGCCGAAAGCTGACCGCGAAAAAATGCCTAGCCCCCCTCTTGAGTATTTTTGGATGGCCCCTTACCTCTCGTGGGCCGAAGACCCGCGGAGCGGGATGGGGGGGGGGGGGTACGGGGACACGACACCCTCGTACCCTCCCCCCCCCTTGTGTACGCTACTGGGGCTTCATTAATGAAAGGAACTCATTAATAGGGCTTCAGAAAAACAGATTTTCTTTCAACTCCACTAATTGTGTCGCAAATAGCACTACTTTCCGACTAAATGGACGAAAGTTCTTTGGGACTTTAGTCCCCGCCATCTGTTAGTTGGCCGCCAGAGAAAGGGAGGCGTGGGTGAGCTCCTACCATAGACTTTGCGTGAACTAAGAGGCACCCTATAAATAACGGAACTTTGTGCGAACACGTGGTACCTTTCATCCTGCTCGCCAGTCTGCCGCAGTGTTATCATCTCCTCAAGTGAACCGGTGGAACTGCTAGCAAGCACGCAGCCAGATCCAAACCAGTTGATGTACACATTGGACATGCGACATAGCAGGCCATCGATGTCGTCTTGGCTCACCGGGCGGTGAATGCTGAAGTCGGCAGGTTCGTGTGCATCTGCGACGTGGATGTCGACATTCATGTGCCCTTGTGGAGCGGCATCCTAAAGCGGAATCAGATCCTGGGCATCCCGCTCCAGACCGAGGCCTTTCTACTTTTCAGACAGTCAAACTAAGTAAGGTCCATCTAAAGCGTAGAAATACTGAAATCTGAACCATCGAAAATTCAGCATAGTAAACGGGAACCACTGATACGTGCGTTAGTCACGTTTTTTTTCAGATTTCGGCTTTACCGAACGACCCGAGTTTATATTTGCAGTAGTCGTCGCAGACATTGCTACGTACACACTTGGACTTAGTGAAACTAAGTACTTGCTAAAAAGACTTAATGCTCAGTTTCAGTTACTAAACCCCACTTAGGAGTTAGCTTAGCTTTTGTTGAGGTCTTGGAATGAATTTTGCTAATAACTAACCAAAAAAATGTTCAACTTTTGGACGAATGCTTAGTGGCTCACGTACCGTAAAGCGTCTAACATTTTCTATGTTGTGTCGCATTCTAGAAATAAAACAGACTAAGAAAACAGTGGCCAAAGCCAAAACTTGCCGTATTAACGTAGTCGATGTAGCGCAACAAGCCACTGCGAATCATGACTCCTTGGGCCACCTTGCGCAGATCGCGCGAGCTGACTTCCAGCTGATAGCGTTCCAGTTCGGGGCGAGTGAAGAACTCCAGTATTCCCAGCGTAATTTTCCAGTCACCATCGTGAGTCGTCAAGCGGCGCCGCACCATGGCGAGTGTTTAGAATGCAGCGATTGGGCAAGGCAAGATTTCCGAGGAGGGATCGCCCGTCAGTACTGTTTGATCGCACTCGCTTTATGAAGGCTAGCGGACGTCGAAAACAAGGTAGTTGAGCGAGGAGGAGGCAGCTCATACACGCTTCGAATTATGAAAAGAACAGGTTCACGGCTGCGAGCCGCGCTTTTTCCTCTGTTCTCTCTCGGTTAATGGGCCGCGCTAACGACGCATCACAAGAGCAAAATCAGGCGCGTGGACGTCTCATTTTCGCGAAAATTTACGACTGCGGAACCACGTCAGGGACCGGGGTTTCGAATACCGGTAGACTGAACGTGAGTCGCCCGTCGGAGTCCAAATATTCGAACAATAATGCTCGGATATATTATTGTCATGCTCTCGAAATAGGCATAGACATGGCCGAAACCATCCTTCTCGTCATAATACAAATCGAAAAAGAAAAGAATCAAATTTTAACAAGTTGTTTTCATAGAAAATGTAGCTACCTAAGATTTCTAATAACTTGTATTTGGAGCGGCACGATTAAACTAAGTTAGTGACAACGGCAGAAGCCGTGGAAATCAGTTGTCCTTGAATATTGTAACCCGTGGGCTTCGTACTTAGATGCGTTTAACGTGCCAACCATTGACCAAGTGGCTCCGCTGAAGAACAAAACCAGAAAACAAGTATCAACAGGAAATGCTAAATAAATGCTGAAAGAACAAAAATGTGCCTACAAATATCTTGTGTTCAGAGAGCGCGGGGTACGCATGGCGGCGAATGGACTCTGGCCGTTCCGTTCCCCATTTCCTTTTCGTGCCGTTAAACCGAAACGTATGATGTACAAATTTGGGTGTCATTCCGTTTCTAGTCGGTTATACCGGAAACTGCACGCCACTGTTTAGTCGGAATGGAACGGATAAAGAAAATGTTGAGTCAGAACGGGCCGCTATATCTAGCCACGTGGCTATATCTAGCCACGTAAATGCATGAAAACGTCAAACGTGGTGATCGCCGCGAGGCGACTGCGGTCCGCCGACGTGAAACAATCCACCGCTGCGGACGTCCAAAGACGCACGAGTGAGGAGAAGCGCGGCGGGCTGAGGAAATAAAGGAAATCCATACGCTTCCGTGGCGGGCGAGACCCAATTTCTCGCGGCGTCGAAAACAAATTGCCGCTGCATAATCCCATTGTGTTAACGCGCCCAGCGAGAAGCATAATTTTCCATCGGTCATTACTGGGCGCCTTGCTGGGCGCCTCCGCTGTTAGAGCGCAGCGAGTGTTACATGTCGCAACGGGACTACCGGAAAATTTCGAGCTTTGTGGCGGCTAGTGAACGTTGACGTGGGCCGTTCTCCAGCGATCCTTGAACGTTGAGGCGGAACTTTGTAGCGTGTCGGCATGTGGAGGTGACAGAATGGGGGAAGAATTTTAACAGTGGTCAAATAAAGTCGGTCCAATAAAATTACACAATCGGACTGTACTCGGATGAACAAGAACGGCGGCGATGAACAGCGATGCACCGGTAGTTTTCGCGATGAACTGAACTTGAGGCCGAGTTTAGTTCAGTTCACTAAAGTTCAGTGAACTTGGCAGTTGATCGCAAGAATTAGATAGCCCCGATAGGGTAAAGGACTACCCTTTGGTCAAGAAAAGATTTTCGGAAGGTACACGGCGCTCACTAAGGCCTCCACGGAGACAAAAATATAGCATGAACAGGTGTACTTCGATAGGACCAAGCTGTAGAATGAGCCGAATGACGTGAGGTTCTGCGGGAATGACAAATCTGCTCTGGGAATTTTGTCAGGAAGGGTCCTCCCTTACCATCAGGGTCATCTGGCCGGACTCCTAGTTCAGCGAACCAAATCTCTTCTCGACGAAATGAACTGAACTGGAGTTAAAGTTCAGTTCACTCAACTCGGTGGTTCACATCACTTCCCTCGAACCCTAACTTCGTAGAACCAAAGGTCCTTCCCCTCCGGCAGGATGCATGCTGTGCGTAATTTTAACTCGTTTATTACCAACAAATGTCGCCTGACAACACTTCAACTTTTCACTCGAACGAATAACAGTAGCATAATGAACATCGGGTGAAATCCATCCTTCCACGTTCAGTTGCTCGCGGAGAGAGCTTGCACGGCCTCCTCGAGGTGCTTCATCTCCGTGCTCAGTGACTGCATCTAAAAGGAGCCTTAGGAATGAGAAGCCGCAACTGAGCCTTCCAACCTTCTCCGCGTTGTTGGTGCGCACTCCGAGCGGCACCTTCTCCTCGTAGTCGGGCTTCGACGTGAGCTCCTCCAGCTTCTGCACCTGCTGCGCGAGCTTGTCCCGCTTCGCGTTGAGCTTCGAGATCTCCTTCGAGACGTCGATTATGCCCTGAAACCCGTGGGCTTAGCACATGCTGCCAGTTAGCGTCAAGGCAGGCATGCACAAGCCAGGAATGTACCAAAATAGCGTATAAAATTTTCGAAATAGATCCAAAGAAATCATCGAAAATTCGGAACGGAAAACGAAACCCATTCGAAAAATTCTCAATTTTATAAGCTGAATTGATTGCGTGGACCGAGAACCTAGGTAGATGTATGTATGCTTCAGGGATGGGCACAATTTGCCTGAGGATCAGGAGCAGGACTAAGACCTAGACCCCCTGGGCCATAGTATCAACACATGCATTGCCTAGCTGCGGGTCAGTAAAGGCCGGAATGGGGGAACTTTTGCGACGAGAGGACCTGAGCCAGGGCCTAAAATCAAAATTCCGGATGCATTTGTCACGGACAACGTCCCGACTTCGCTTGAGTCGTCGGTTGTGATGGCATTAGTGCAACGAACCTGCAGCGCGATGGAGACGGCACATTTCGCCGAAACAGTGACCTTCGCGCAGCCGGCCGGGATCTGTGCCTTCTCCGCCGGCGACACGAGGGTGACCTTGTTGGCCGCCGCCAGGGTGCCGATCATCGAAGTAAGCTCCGCGAGCTCCGACTTGTCCACACCGATCAGTTCCACGAACACTAAAATTGCTATTTTAGACTAGAGTGCGTAGGCAGAACGTACAATCGGCCTTCTGCTTGTTGGTGAGCTCGTAGTCGGATCGGAGTGATCGCACACGCCGTACGATGTCCATCGCGGTGTTCGTCTGACCTTCGAGCTTCTCGTTCCGGAAGGTGTACTGAAAATAAGCAAGTTATATAGTGCCATTAAAGGTCGGACAACTACACCTCCGATATCGGCCTGAAATCGGCAAGGTGCTTGTCCGATACCGGACTTAAACACGTTGGGTACGTGTCCGATATAAGAACGGAGTTCGAAGACATATTTGCTAATGTCGGAAGGCCTTTTCTCCGGTATAGGATACAAGCCGCCAGGCTTCTTCTCCGATATTAGGGCACAAATCGTAAACGAATCGAACAACAGCTGGTCGGATATGCGTCCAATTTCAGAACACGCATAACTCTTCGTCGTTGATTGGTCGGAATACTTTGCTCGACACCAAAAAGTGATCGCGTGGATGTGTCACTCACCTGCTGCGGCTCGGGGTAGTCCGCCACGCAGACGCTTGGCGCCTTCACATTGGCTCGCTTGGGCAGTCGCTGCCAGAGCTCCTCGGTGATGAAGGGCATGAAGGGCGACAGGACGCGAAGGGATGTGTCCACGCACAGGTAGAGAACTTGCCGCACCGTGTTCACCGTCTTCGGCTCGCCTAAAGGATCGGAAGTCAGTCGTTCGATTGGCAGGCAGGTTCGGATATCTTGATCGGACGGTAAGCAGTCCTCACGCAGGATCTGATCGGTTCACGCTTGAAAGGATAGGACGGTCAGAAGGTAAACGTCATATCGGTAGCCATATCCGATCCACAGACACAAACCGGGCAGAGAAAGCACGCCAAATCCTTGAGCTAAAACATTTTTCTGAGGGTATGAAGCAAGGACCAGATTGGAAGGTTTTGCCAGCTCAAAAGAATGTAAGTTTATGAAGTCGGATCGGAAGTAGTATGTCTTCGGACGTGTTTTTTCGGATTCGATTACTTCTTGGTTGTCAATATTAGCCAGTCAAGTGGCTTACCCGCGGCGAGCACCTGCTTGACGGACTCGAGGTAGACGTCGCAGAAATCGTAAAGCCAGAAGTTGAAGATGCCGGTGGTCGCCTGCTGGAAGTTGTACGCCTGGACGCCGTCGTGGCACAGCTGCACGCAGTGCGACAGTCGCGACAGGATCCACGCGTCCACCACGCTCTCGTGGCCCGTCAGCTAAACCAGGAAGTTATGGTGTCTTGAACATAGCCCACTTAAACCGACGTCGGAAACAGTTCGAAACGCGTCCGCACCTTAAACTCGGCGTCCGGTCGGAAGTCCGTTCCGAGCTGGTTGAGCGCGAACCGCGATCCCTGCCAGATCTTGTTGCAGAAGAAGCGGTAGCCCTGCACGCGCAGCACGTCCAGGTTGATGTCGCGGCCCTGACTCGTGTAGGCCATCAGCGCAAAGCGGAGCGCGTCCGTGCCGCACTCAGGGATGCCCTGCGGATAGTCTCTTGATTGGCCCTCCTTGGCGGTCTTGAGCTCTCTGAAAGACGTGGGTTAGTAAGTTCGACTTAATTGTTTACATGCCTTTTATTGGGCATTTTTTTCAAGTTTTTCATAATTTTATTCTCAAAATGACAATGCTTGTTTAGTAATTTACACCGTTAAAATTATTTTCTAACCAAAAATTTAAATTTCTCTGTTAAACAACAATTTATTTGTTCTTGTTAATTTTATATGTGATATTAAATTTCGTCTTTAGCGTTCCGTGTTCGATGTGTTTTGTACTTGTAAAATCCCTACCGTTCATCCAAGTTGCCGGTCTCAAGCGTCCGATGCAGGTCCGCTAGCGAAATTCCGCGGATCACGTTCAGTGGGTCGATCACGTTGCCGAGCGACTTGCTCATTTTCCGGCCGTGCGCGTCTCGGACCATCGCGTGGAGGTACACCTAAAACCACAAAAGTCGCACATGTTGTCGGATGAATCGTTCGTACCTCCTTGAAGGGCAGTTGTCCGGTGAGCTCCTGCGCCATGAAGACCATGCGTGCGACCCAGAAGAAGAGGATATCGTGACCGGTCTCGAGCAGGTGGCCGGGAAAGAAGTGGCGCATGTCCTGCGTCTCCTCGGGCCAGCCGAACAACTCGAACGGCCACATGCCGGAGGAGAACCACGTGTCCAGGACGTCCTCGTCTAAATGCGGGACTGTTAGGGTCCGTAAATGGTGAATCAACGAAGACGTTTGGTCATTGTCAGCTGGGCGAGTAAGCGGCTTACTGCCGACTTAGTTTACCCTCAGTATGTGCCTCCTAATCCCAAGCTCACAAGCGAGCCACTATAGACCAGCAGCTCGCTTTAGGTCGCCAACAAGCTCGCTACTGGCTCAAGGGGCTGCCTAGTACTCACAAGCTCACACGCGAGCCACTGTCGACCAGTAGCTAGCGGTAGGTTCTCCGTGGAGTTCGCAACCGGCAACAAGGGCGGCCTGGCTGGGTGGCTCGCCGCTGAGGTAGTATCCTTCCCACCGGTGGCTGACTATACTGCTTACTAGCGGCTCACCGTCTAAGCAACTCACGCACTTACGGTTCTCAATGTGGCTGGGTGTGGCTCACTATTCTGCTCCTCACACGGATAACTAACAGATACTGGATCATCACTCTACCCACCTGCTGGCTCATTGTCAGCTCTCTAGTGACTCAGCACCCACTTTACAAGTAGCTCGCTATCATGCTGATGTGGCACACGTGGCATGTACCGTGCTTAAACGTGGCACATTATAACTTAAGTAGTTACTCATTATGCGGCTCTCAGTTTAGCTCACTAGTGGCTCACTCTGCACTCTCCTGCTTCGCTCACTCGTGGATCATGTGTGTTCGCGCATAAGGAGGCAGACGCATACGTACCCCATTTGAGAGTGATCTTCTCCTTCGGTACGCGGAACTTCTTCGCGGCCTTCTCGAGCGCCTCCTCTTCGGTGCGCGCCGAGACCCAGTACTTGTCGTCGGAATCGTCGCCCTTCGGGATGTTCGGGTCTAAACGCGCTTTGTTTCTCAATCTCGTTCTCGTAGCACTTACCATTCACAGTGATGAAGTAGGCCGGGATGCGATGGCCCCACCAAAGCTGCCGGGAAATGCACCAGTCCCTGAAATACACGATTTTAATAAGTTTTTATTTATTGCAAAAAAACAAAAACTATCAAAAATTTTGGATATTATTGAAAAAAAGTGAATTACAATTTTAGCAGTAGAAAACAATTTTTGAAAGTAACGATCGTTCCACGAATTACAAAGTTTTTTCCAGCGTACCTGGAATCCTCCATCCATCGGTTCCAGGTATTGGCGTGCCACTCGGGAATGAGCTTCAAGTCGCCATTAGCGACGGCATCGATCGCTTTGCGAGACCACTCCGCGCATCGGACGTACCACTGGGCCTTGATGATCGGCTCGATGATGTCTTTGGAGCGGCTGAAAGGCGTCTAGTCTAGAGCTAATACGGCGACAATACTGGGTACCTGCAAATCGGTACCACCATTGGGTTGTCCTGCACGCCGCGGAAGAGCCCCTTCTGCTTCAGCGCCTGCAACACCTTCGCGCGTGCGTCGAAGCGCTTCAAGCCCGAGAATTCGGCGCAGTTGTCCGTGATGTTGCCGTCGTCAGAGATGATGTTGACAAACGGAAGGCCGTGGCGCACGCCGACTTCGTAGTCCACGTGGTCGTGTGCGGGAGTGATCTTCACGGCACCTAAGACAAGAGTAGCGTATTCGGTGGTGGCTTGGTTGTCGTTAACGGACTGCAGAGGGGCCTTTCGGTACCGTTGGACAGGTTCATAATAAAAAATCGGTAAAGGCCTACGGTACTCCGTACCGTAATGAACCACCCGTACCGTACATAATGGTTCGCTACGGCAGTACGTGCCGTTATACCGCAAGGTACGGTACTAGTTCGGGCCGTATTAGTGCTAAATATCGAGGAAACTGCAGCCGTACTGTACTAGCCCACCCGTACCGTACTCAGTACCGATAGTACGGGAGTACGGAACATTTGCCGACCTTCAGTTCCCAACACAATTTCACTGATAAGTTCTCAGTCACGATGGGAAAGTTCTCAGCCCAGACCGAAGCGTTGCAATCCCATTGGGCCAGTTACGAACCCCATCCCGCAGTGGTCCCAGTCGCATCCTTGCGGGTCCCGGTCTGCCTAATCCCTCCATGCCGTACCCCTTGCCGTACTGACTCAGCCCGCACCGTACTGCCGTACTTAGGGAGCCAGAAATGCCGTTCCGCTTACGCTCAATATGCCACTGAGCGGCGCGGTAAGGCACGAAATACGACATTTTATGACTTTGTATCGTTCTCCATGCCCACCTGACTCATCCCTTCCCTTATTATCGTGCCGTAAATACGGCGAAACGGTACGGAGTACGGCTCGGTGAGGTTAGAGTATCACGTTCAGAGTGAGCGGTTTGCGAGGCGCAGTCAATGTGAGATTCCCAGTCGGGCTGAGCATGTTTCCAGCGTAAGTTCATTCGTACCGGTTCCGAATTTCGGGTCCACGAAGGCGTCGGTGATGATCGGCAGCCGTCGGTTGAGGAACGGATGCTTGCAGAACTTCCCGTGCAGGTGGAAGTAGCGCTCGTCCTCCGGGTGGACGGCGATGGCGACGTCGCCGAGCATCGTCTCGATACGCGTCGTCGCGACGACGATCTGCTCGTCGGAGTTCTCCACGGGATAGGCGAATGAGATGAGCACGCCAAACTCGATCTTCTCCGGGTAGCCGGGCACCGGAAGCAGCGTGCGACCCGCGAGCTCCTTCTTGTCCACCTGAAATATGGGCTTAGGGTCGTTTACAACAGACAATGAAACGGCACCTCACGAAACACGACACTTCAGGGACCCGTGCCGTGGCCCGTGCCATGGTGAGATGCACCTTGCCGTCATGTCGTGCCATGCTCACGGCAGAAGGTAGGGCAAAGCACGGCATAAAACACAACATTGTATGACGCCGTGCCGCGGACCGTGAAGTGATGCCGCGCCGTGATCACGGCAAAATGATTCGGCACGGAAGGCGACAGCTTGTATAACTTGGACCTCAGTTGTCGCAGTTTAGCGGGTCCTCACTGCATGATGCAGTCACACTCATGCATGCACTATCTGCTCACTTCGATATCGGAGATCGCAGAGCGAAGTGCGCAGGACCAGTTCACGAGGCGAGTGCTTCGGTAGATGATGCCCTTCTCGTGGAGGCGCACGAAGGCCTCCGTCACGGCGCGAATGATCTTCTAAAACCACGACAACGTCAGTATCTTACCACGCCGTTTTCGAACTTACCGGATCCATCATGAAGACGGCTCGGTCCCAGTCCACGCTGGCGCCCATCTTGCGCAGCTGGTCGTAGATGATGTGGCCCTTCCTAAAACATCGAGTTAGATGGCAGGGCTGGCCGTGAAATCGGAGTCGGCATCGAATGCCGGTATTTGCAGAAATCTGAATCCGTCAAAAGACCGATTTCACAGATTCCTTCCGACTTTCTATGTGCGTCTCTGTCGGTTTCGCATGCCTTGTAGCTTAGAATCGGAATCCGATATCGGTCTTTTTAGGAGGCGGAACTGATAATCGGAATCATTTTCGAGTTTTGGAATTGGATCGGAATCGATCCGGACCTATCCGCCCCATTTTCTGAGATCTGAACGGGCTAGGTTAGGTAGCCTCGCAAATTTAACAGTGCAAAAATGGAGCTATGCAAAATTGTACCGCAATGGAACAACCGCCTGGCCGAGAGCAGGGCCAAGCGGGGACACAGAGCGCCGTCCGTCACTCTTCCTCTCTATAACAGCGTGAAATGGAAGCGTGAAGCCATTCCACGAAACCTATGAGAGGTGAAAAATGCGGCGGAGCCCAGGCGGGGATCGAACCAGGGTCACTTGGGCGGGGAGTGAGAAGACAAGTCAGTGCGCCATGGGTGCAAGTCAGGCTGTTGGAATGTGTGCGAGAGACATCGCTAAAGGTGAGTAGCGCTGTACACGCTGGAACTGATTTTCCCTACAAGTCCCCAGTGCGGGAAGTCATTATCAATGAAGGAAAACTAAAGCTAGAGCTGTGGTAACTCGGCATTTTCCGCGAAATTATAATCGTGTGGCCAAGAGGAGGACTTTCCCTGGGAAAGCATACATTATCCCAACAGCAACCCACACTCCTTACACGGCCAACATGGAAATCTCGTTTCCTTGGCACTTCCCATGCATGTTAAAGATGAACTTCCCTAGGCAACGTTAGCAGTTGGCCAGCGTGAAACAGAGTTTCCCGGGAAAGCCCATAGCACACCAGCACGAAATCCTACTTCTCTGGTACGAAACCATCAGGATAAAGGCATTTCTTGAGAGCTGGCTACACGACGCGTAAGAGTAACTTACTCGTCCTTCCACTTCCACACCTCCTCGATGAACTTCTCACGGCCGAGGTCATGCCGACTGAGGCCCTTCTCTCGCTGCAGCTTCTTCTCCACGACCACTTGGGTGGCGATACCGGCGTGATCGCAGCCCGGGTTGAACAGCACCGTACGTCCCTTCATGCGGTGCCTAAATGCATAACGTAGGACGCGGGTATAAGAAGAAGAAGTATTTTAGAATGAACGTATATGTTTCGGCTTGTGTATCCCTAAGTTTAGCCAGCCTAGAACTCAGTTCAGACTCGACTTTTGTGCGAGCATGAAAGTAACGGCCTGTCTTATGTGCATGCTTCACTTCTCTTAGATATGCAGCGTCAAGCAGCTTCCAGTGTTAGAGGAAGTCCTACGTATGCTTCAGCGCATCTCTAGGCCAGCCTAGAAAGCAACGAAATCAGGCTGGGGCAAAGAATGTTCTTCACACATTCGTCATCGCTGGCTTGAACGTTGTCTATCTTAATAATATGCTCTACAGTCACACACGCTATAGGTCGATCTAAGGTGAGACTTGTCCCGAAAAAAATTTCATAATTTTATGCTAATGTAACGCATTGTCTGGTTTTGTGTGCAAAACTGAGAGCTTTCTCGAAAAGCCTACCATCGAGCCAGAGTGTCCTCGCACGAGGTGGCCAGCGCGTGGCCCAAGTGCAACGTTCCGGTCACGTTCGGTGGCGGGATCACGATGGTGAAGTTGCCGTTCGGATTCGGCACACTAAACCAAGCGTCATTACGGGTAGTGGACGGCAGGTTTACTTCAGATCTCGTCCGCCGTGCTCCGGTCGGAAGAAGCCCTCGCGTTCCCACCAGTCGTACCACGCGGCCTCGACGTACTTCGGGCTGTACGCGGCGGGCAGTTCGACGCTGGTATCTGAAAAGAGCAAGACTAAAGGCACGTTCTATACAGGTTATGCTCAAAGAATAAGCAACCCTGCGTATGAGCAACCTTCATGCTCCCTTCATGCGCATCCGGGTTAGCTTCCCTGCTTATGCGAGGCTCAATTCTCTCGCTACCAAGCTCGCACTGGCCACGCTGTCAGGCTCATGAGGGCCACTACCAAGGTCACATTGGATGACTGTCAATCTCAAACTAGAAAGCTCGCAAAAGGGCCTTTATCAGGCTTACGTGGGGTCCACTTTGGGGTCACTTAAGTGGCTACCCATCTGAGTCCGCTCGAACAATAACCAGAGCTGCTCAAATTGGCTCATTTCCAGGCATACCACCAGTCTCATACAGGACTCGATTCCTGGGACACATAGGGCTAACGGTCAAGTTCACTGCCAGACTTCTATGGGGCTGATTTTCAGGCTCAAAGGGTACTAACTTCCTGTCTTACACAAGGCTTCCATGTAGCCATTAATGGGCTCACATTGAGCACACTGTCAGGCTCATGGAAATGGGTCCAATCGTGTCTACATAGGGCTCACTGCCAAGCTCGCAGGGGGATCGCTTTTAGCTATGCACGGGTTCTACTAATAGGGCTCGCTATCGCGTACCCTTCTTCTCGCCGGGCTTCGTGGCCGCGGTGTACTCCACCACCTTCGGCTTCTCCTCCTTCGCCGGCTTCTTCTCCTCCTTGGGCTTCGCGGCTGCCTGCTGCGCCTGCAGTTTGCGCTGCTTCTCCTCGAACTTGGCGAGCTTGGCCGCCTTTTCCGCTTCCTTCTTCAGTTCCTTCTCCGTCTTCGGCTTCTGCTGCACCTCCGGCGCGGTTACCATGGCTGGTTGGTTGGATTGAGTCTACCTGAAGTGAGGAGAGTGAAATTAATATCAACAGAAGCACTGAAATGGAACGGATGATTCGCAAGCACGCAAAGTGAATTCCTAGGACATGTTAAAAAGGAAAACTTATCGTCAGCGAATACTTAAATACCTAATGACATTTTTGCCCATGTGTACAGCAATATCCTCTCGATACACGTACGGTCCTACAGTCTTAGCGTTGCTTAAAAAGAAGGCCCACAAAACATGAGGACTTTATCTCAAAAAGACCGTGGAATCGCGCATTTCTAACGACCTCGTTCGCGTAAATACCTCGTTATAGCTCCACCGAAATTACGAAATTCCCTACGCCTCTACTTGCATCAGAATGACACATATTGCATGCAGTAATTATTCGACCGCTATGACCATAATCCCGAAAAATTGCATCACTCAGTGCTTGCTAGTTGGGACTCACAAACTGCGAAGGTCTTCCGCTGTCGGGCGCAGCTCGCCGAGTCGCGTGCGCTTGCGTTGGCGATGTGCCCGTTGAATCGGGCGCAGGTCGGGAGGACGCTTTTCGTGTCGAATTCCAACCAACGCCGGCGTGCATTTTAGGCTGGAGCTTTGTGGCTTCTACAAGCGTTATATTGCTAATAAAACCCTATTTTGAGTCAGCTTCTAAAATTTTCGGGTGCTAGTTTATTTTACAGAAAGTGGAGCATTCTTGATGCAGCAGTGTCCTTCGAAACGCTTAAACTTGCCTAATTTCTAATATGTTTTCGCGACTTCAGAACATGTGCTTGGACATTTACGCTTGTTAAAGTTCATTATTAAGCTGCTTGATTTAGGCAACCGACAAGAGGCACGCTCCAGCGATGGCCAAGTCCAAGAACCACACCAACCACAATCAGAGTAAGTTTGGCCGCCGCACATATGCCCGCTAAAATGCATCAATCCGCTAGAAACGTTCTTCCGTCGCTACAAAACTTTGTGCCGATTAGAGGTGCTTTCTTGCTAGATCAAATTTTAGACGACCTTTACAAAAAACGACCTGCTTCTAGCAAGCACTGTACGTTCCTTCCAACTTGAGCGTTTTACGGAGCCAAAATTTCACCTGAATTTGCGTGCTCCATCATAACAAGCATTCAATGCGCGTGCCTGGCAATAGGAGGGATAAGTATGATAGTGTGCGGTGAGTAAGACTGAGTGCACCAACTGGATTCACTAAGTGTGGTACTGGTCCACTAAATGAGCCCCTTGGTTATCCTGAAACCGAGCCACACTAGCTAATTGTTAGTCAGCTGCAAACACGCTTGCTAAGTGACCTTCAAATGAGCATTGAGGCAGCCTGACGGTAGGCCTGAAAGTGGAGCCACCTTTAGCATATGCGGGATTTTTGTATTGACCCCCAACAAGCACACCAGTATGCCCTTAAAATGAGCAACTCTTTAGTCCTGATAGTAAGCCGTCAGTGAGCCTAATTCTAAGCCTCTCTGAGCTTGATAGTGAGAAACGTTTGCTGTCCGATGCACCACTTTCGCCTTTTACACTCGCTATTTCAGACAAGAAGGACCACCGGAACGGCATCCACAAGCCGAAGCGGACCCGCTACGTGTCGCAGAAGGGGGTCGACCCGAAGTTCCTGCGCAACTTGAAGTTCGCGAAGAAGCACAACAAGCGCCGACCGAAGGCCGCCGGCGAGTCCCGTGCCTAAGCACGTCGCTGTCTCGTTGAATTGCACGCCTCTTTTTGTTAAATTTGTTGTAAATCCCCAAATAAAAGTTTTCTTAACACGGTTTGAGCATGAACAAGGATCCTTCGAAAGCCTCCTTTGTACCTTCGGTGTGCAAAGGAAGGCTTCATTCTAGTAGTTTGTAGTCTCTAAAATGTCAAGTACCGGGTGCGTGTGATGCGGTCCAGTGCTGTCTGCGAGCTCAGTAGCGTGACACTGAGCCCAACTGGAGCTTGGTTATGAGCCACTGTTTGCATGAAAACTGATTCACTTTGAGGCCGCTAGTGGGCCGGTGTGTTAAGTGGTCAGCTAGGCTCAGCTTAGTTGGATTTTTATTTAAGAGAAAGCTAGTCACTGAGCTAGTTAGGTAGTTGGCAGATCAGTAGCACTTGTGGGCATCAGGGCACCGCAATGGAGCGGTGTGCGTCGGAAGAAAGCGAGAGCCAGGGTGTTTCCTAGCGTTGGTTTCATGTAGTGTTATTAGTTAGTGCATCGCGTATGCTTCAGTAATGGCTCGTCCGTATGCTTGGCTCTGAGATTCCGGCAGATTCGACCATGAAGAACTTCACTTGCCTGCGTTATAAAGCAACCGCTTAGCTTGATAGGCAGCATATTTCGGGTCGAGTAGCGAGGCATCGGTGAGGTGTATTCCTGACACTGAGCTTTAAGGCCAGCGGGATAGCAAGTTGCACTTTTCCCCATGTTGGAGCGTTCGTGAAAATCCTTAAATCACTTACGCGAAAATGTCCCGACTCTACAAAGCTACGCTTTTTAGTGGCGATCCTTGAAGCTTCATGGTTAAAGTGTAACTCCGATGCTTTAGATCGTTACGACTTTCACTTGAGAACGCTCTAGTCCGTCATCAGATCATGGAGAGGTACGTTGACGTGTACCATATCGATTCTTACCGATGTCTCATTTAGCAACTTCGAATGCGCCGAATGCGGAGCGACGTTCGAGAACAAGGCCAGCCTCGGCAACCACACTCGGTATGCAAACTTCTTGACACTCCCTACGCGTATTCGTTCAGGAACCACAAGAGCTTCTCGTGCCCGGAGGCCAGCTGCGAGTACGTCGCAAAGCGCATAGACCAGTTGAAGGCCCACATCGCGTCCAAGCACCCTGGCATCGAGTACTCGGTGGAGGCGAAGGCTCGCAAGCGCAAGAGCGACGAGTCGTCGGTGAGCGAATCCTGTCACGCTCAGGTAATTGCGGGATTATAAGAATCTGCATGGAAAATGCTTTAGTCGTCGACTGCTCCCGAGCTGGGATCGCTACTGTCGCCGTTGGACGAGGGCACAGCGACGAGCAAGCGCTTCAAGGTAACGAGCGAAGCATATTCCACTTACCGCATTGTTGCCTTTACGGTCACGAGTCCACTTCAGCCAATAGCGAGCCCACTGACTACCATTCAGTCCAGTAAGCAGCTACTAGCGCCCAATAGTTAGCCACGTAGGCCTGATAAAGATTGACATCGTAGCTTTCTGGTCCGAAACAATGTGAGGTTGGCAATGAGCCTCATTGTGTTTAGGTAGTTAGCTATGTAAGCTGGGAAATAGTCGGCCTCAAACGAATACCAGGGATGGGCGGAATTTTTTCGACGACCGGGACCGGGACCGGGACCGGGACCAAAACCACCGGGACTCCGGGACCGGGACCGGGACCGGGACCGGGACCGGGTCTTCAGCTACTTTTCGCCTTAAACCCGGGGTTACTGGGGGGAGGGGTCAGTCCCATGATTACAGTTGCTTACAGCGGGGAGGTGGGGCAAGAGGGGTCGAACCCATGCTTCGTAAGCAACACTAGGTAAAATGGCCCGCCGCACAGGCGCCGCCCAGACAAAATTTCGACTATTTTCTAAAAATTTTCGTCTAAATTCCGTTGGTGTCGCCTGCGGCGGGCTGTTTTTAAACTCAGGTTTGAACCAAGTTTGACCGCTTTTGTCCATTTTTTGCAAAGATTTCGTTACTATCGGCTGCGGCGGGCCATTATTATGTGAATTTTTGGAAGATTTTGGACGATGTTGATACCCAGTTTTTAGTAGAAGTTTTTTTAGGAAAACGATTACACTTTTTTCCATTTTTTAAAGCATATTTGCAAAAGTGTAGGTCATATGCGGTAGACATATGACCACATTCTCCCGGAATTTAGCCCGCCGCAGGCGATACCACCGAAATTATGGCCTAAGTTTTACGATTTCGACATAAAACTTGGTCCGGGCACTGCCTAGGGAAAATGGTCAAAAAGTTGTTTTGGGCGGGATTTTTTCGACGACCGGGACCGGGACCGGGACCGGGACCAAAACCACCGGGACACCGGGACCGGGACCGGGACCGGGACCCGCCCACCCCTGACGAATACAGTGGGAGGCTATTAGTGACCTCGCGGCCAGATCGCTTACCTGATCCTCAAGCGTTTACCTTACCTGGCCGTAAACTCCCCGTAGGTCATACATGGTCCTACAATTAACACTACTTTATTTGCATGTCTGATGTAGGTAAGTTGAGTCACTTGTGTCGACATACGAAGTTCGTTTCTCTTTTCCAGGTCGAGGCCGCGGAAGTCAGTTCGGACAACAACGTCATCAACTCTTTCATCTACGACACTTCGCTTCTGAATCTCCTGCAGGGCCCGTCCGAAGTTCACCCGATCGAGCAGCCACAGACTTCTTCTGGACTCGTCGAGCAACCGCACCTGACTACCCTCCGCCCGGTGCAGCTTCCGCAGAGCGTTATCTCCTTCGTGAAGCCCTCCGGCATGCTTGCTTCTCGCTACCTGAACGAGGAGAACTTTCCGTTCGACGATCGCGTGGCGCCGGCGCAGGGGAAGAGCACGCGGTCGCTCGTCGAGGAGATCGAGGCTCTTGGGGGCCAGGTAAGATCCCGTTAGGGAAGCTCTCTGAGTCATATCACGTTGATTGTGGTACTGAAAAGTATAGCTTAAGTGAGCTTCACATGGAGCCGCAGAGCGAGCGCCATTGCAAGCAGCAAATGGGGCTGGTAATGGCGCTTGCTAGTAAGAGCGATAGTGTGCTTCATGCGGGCTAACTAAGACCCACTCGTGAGAGATATTCTGGACCCTTGCTATTCTACGCTTAGTGAAGTGGCTGTTCGAACACTACGGCCATCTAGTGGGGTCGGGACTGCAAATCCATGGGTTGGAAGTGTGTTTGTTTTGGATATTTTGAGCTTCGCGTGAGCTGACTCCAAGCCCAACTAATCTTTAGAGCGACCCAGCTTAGCTCAAAACTGGGCCTCTGGCGAGCTCGTTAATGGCCCACAAGTAAGCCGCATAAGTGGTGTCTCAGCTCGTTATCACCGAGTTGTTGAGTGCGTGACTTTGACAGTGAACTGCAAATGAGCTCAGCCCCATATTGACCGGCAGTACGCCGGCTGGCAGGGCTCAGCTGAGGCTAAGCTACTAGTGGCCTTGTCCCATGTTGTCCGGAAGTACGCCGATGGGTTTGGCAAGGCTCAGTTGAGAGCTACTAGTGGCCTCGTAGCCTCACGGAAGTAGACTGATGACCTGTCGCGTTTCAGTAAACGTGTATCATAGCCCTTTATTTTAGATCAACGTCCTGACCGACCACCGCAACCGACTCATCAGCGAGCTCTCTTCGAAGGCCCTTACGAACGACGGCTACGGCTATTAGGCCATGCAAAACCGATATTCATCGATCTCTGTGTATTAAAGCTTGCCAATGTCTATCTCGAATGTCCTCACCTAAGCTCCGTCGAACCTTACCCATCCGATTAAAGAGCGAATGAAGTAATCCACTCCCTACCGCATCTCCAAAGGTCGCATGGGTTACGACGAAAGCCCAAGCCACTGACTACCTGTAGCTGAGTGTTCAAATAAGAGTTGACAACTATTGTGTTAGCAACGCACATGTCAGTCGATATGAGCTCAGAAAGAAACGTCGACGGTGGCGTCGCTGCAGCGAGCTCTGAGAGGTACGTTATGAAAGACTGCCATAAAACCCCTGCCGACGCAGTTTAATTTACGGCGGTGGGTCCATGTAGACCCTGCTGACTGTAGCCGGCGTTTGAACCGAACCGTCTTCTGTGGGCTGAACTGAACCTGAACTAATCTGGGTAAAAGACTGAACTAAACTTTTACCGAACTTCACAATACTCAAAAAGTTCATTTCAGAAGTGGGCCAAAATTGTTCCTGGCATTAAACTGAACCGCATTGGAAAAGAGCTTATTTTACTTAAGGTCGGCTCAGCTGTTCAGTCAAAAACCGTGGGTAACCTGACAGTAACGAGTAAGACTGCTAGTAGAGAACACTGACAACAATTCACCTATTTAGCCAGTTCAAGTGCTCCGAATGCGAAGCAACGTTCGACAACAAGACCAGCCTCGTCAATCACAGCAGGTATCGACATCTCTTGCCATCCTGCCCTTGCACATGCCCTTCAGAAACCACAAGAGCTTCTCGTGCTCAGAGCCTGGCTGTGAATACGTCACGAAGCGCAAGGACCACCTGAAGGCCCACATCGTCTCCAAGCACCCCGGCAAAGAGTACGTAACGGAGAAATCGCGGAAGCGCAAGAGCGACGGCACGTCGCTGGTGGGGCAGACCAAGGATGGAGCGGTACGAGTCGCTAGTGAAAAACTACTTCCAGTCTTCCGCTTGTTTAGTCATCGCCTGTCACTAGCGCAAACCAGATGATGGCGAACATCAGGTCACTTCTCTCGTCGCCGGAGGACGTCGCTACCTCGAGCAAGATGCCGAAGGTACGACAGTACCTAGCACTATCATTAGTAAGCCACCAGTGAGCTGCCTGTGGCCACGTAGTGAGCCAGATATGATCGTTATAACTAAAACTAGCTAGACAGGGATGCGTGCAGTCTGCCCAATAACAGGGCCGTCTGCAGAAGCATGCACGATTGCAATCGTGCAACCTTATTTTGACGACCAGCGAGCGAGAGGTTAGTAGGCATATGATCTACCTGTGTCCTAAGGCATTGAAGGGTGTGCCGTATGAGCGCGTAATAGCGAGAAAGAAGAACTGGAGCAACGCGAGTGAACTGTATAGTGGTGCTACCATGAAAATGGGTTCTTTTGCGCACACTTGCGAGCGTTTAGCGAGCAAAGTATGAGCCAAAACTTTAGCCTTTCATTTCAGACTGAAGTCGAGTCTCTGTCAGTCGCCTTCCCGGCCGACGATAGCGACCTCAGCACCGACCCGCTTGTCACGCACTTCCTCCAGCAGTCGCTCGCTTCGGAGCCGTCTAAGTACTCGTCGTCACCTGGTCACGCTTCCAACAACCCGCTGTCGTACACACACATGTTCGGCAACGTTCCGGCGGCTCATTCCAGCGCTCCCCGTGCCCGTCCGATTTCCCTTGCTGCGCACGACGGTTTCTCCGCGTTGAAGCTTCAGGAGCTGAACTTCTCGACGCGCCTGCAGGAGCTGAACAAGGAGAACCTGCACGTCGGCGGCCAAGTGATCCAGCCAAGGAAGAGCGTGGGAAAGCTTCTCGAGGACATCAAGACGCTCGACAACCAGGTATGGGTAGACATCAATTTTCTGCCATTTCTGAAACCGGTTTGAGGTCGGAATAGGCTCCGTAGGGCAGCCCGAATGACGGCACTCCGGGGTGTCCCAGGCGTATACCCTTAGCGTATTTCACCATGCTTGGGCCAGTCCTTAAGCATTCAATTCTAGATCAACCTCATGTGCGACATGCGTACCCGCCTCATGCAGGAGCTCTCGTCGAAGGTCAACTCGGATGACGTCCACTAGTCCGCCAAGTGAATGCTCTGTGAATCTCGATCTCTGTGTATAAGTCTTGTTGTGGCGTTCAAATTGTTGTGTTTACTGTTGTGCCCTGGATGCTAGTGATGACGCAGATGCATAATGGAGAATTCTGAGGTACGAGATATTTCGGCTAAACAAAATAAACTCTTGTACATGTCAATGTGCGCTGCATTCAAGTTCGTAAAGCAAATGAAGAAAATTATCTTATCTTAGTACTTCAACAACATTTCACTCGACTCTAGCTTATACTAAAGTGGCGCGCGCTAAAAACCCTGTCGACCTTTGCTCATGAACTATGATTTCCTGTGTTCGGTGTAGTCAAATTGGCCGAGAACTAGGAAGATTTCTGAATTCTTACCAAGTATCAGCGAAATACAATGAGGTATTTGCGTCGCTTCGATTCCTCTTCGTAACCCTATACTTTTGTTATTTACGATGCACTTGCGGTTTTTGACGAAACGCTTCGTGAGCCAGTGTTATTCGTTGACTCACTTCTTCATGAATAATGCGTGCCTTTCCAGTCTGCTAACCGTTCTACAATTGAGCACCGCCGACCATGGATATCCGGGAAACGACGGAGAAGTCGCACCACCGCAAGGAACTCAAGAAGGGAGAGCCCCACGACAGCGAATGGTGCGTAAGCGTCACGAGCAACGCGAATGCGCAACGGTCGGAAGTACGCGTCAAGAGCGAGCATGCGCTCGTGACGATCGAGTCCAGCGAGGATGAGGCTGATGAGCCTGGCCCTTCGGGAACGCTGAATGAAAACACGGTAAGACACGAATTGAGCTTGTTGTTGAGCTATAAAAGAGTTACGCATTAAGCTCACCTTTACGCCCAGTCGTCTGATAATTTAATCAGACAAGCCCAGCAAATCGCTTTGGCGGAGCCTGTTTAAAACATAACCGCCGTAAATTCCCGTCTTCAGTCTGCTAACAGCCTCAGTTTCAGCAGCCCGCCATGAACACCGCGCAAAAGGCGAAGAAGTTGCGCAACCACAAGGAACTCAAGGTGGAAGAGACCCACGACAACGAACGGTTCGGACGCGGCACGAGCAGCGCAAACGCGCAACAGTCGGCGGCAGGTGTCAAGACTGAGCATTCGATCGTGACGATCGAGTCCAGCGATGACGATGCCGATATGTCGGGCACGTGGAATGTAAAGCCCGTAAGACATAATTGAGCTTGATTGTGCTACAAGTGAGCTCTAAGTTGCCATCGTAACGTGAGCTCTACGAAGAACGATACTGAGCACTTTCTGAGTCATGGACCATGACCAGTCTTGCTGTGTGGATTTGCATATTTCAGGAGGCGCTCGTTACGCGGGAAGCCCGCCGCGTTTGCCACTGGCCACGGTAACACCGAATGCGAAGGGGCTTTACGTCTGCCGCCAGAACGGTTGTAAGAAGAAGTTCGCGAGCCGAGACCTGCTGGAGCTGCACCTGGAAGAGCCGCACACGTTCGCCTGCGAATTGTGCAAGTTCAAGACGACCACGCGCAGCTGGCTTAAGAGGCACATGGAGCGGTGCGTGAAGAAATGGCTGCGACGCAACGCCATGGAGGATCAGGTATGTTTGACAAGCTCGTCGTTCGTGTCGGATGGGTCTCTGCCAGTCGTTCCTAGGCGGCTCCACCTAGCTAGTGCATCCTCAGTCCGCTTAGGAATGCTACGCAAGTTGTCCGCGGATGTGCCCTCCCATGTCATGGGTTACCTACCTAATCCATGGGGACCATTCCATGAACCCGTGATACCTCCTGAATCAACTGGTCCTTGGTCGGCTCACTTGCTTGAGCTTGTTCTGGCCCTCCTGACCGGCTGTTGGGGTCAGTCAGGGAGGGGTGGATGTTCGAGCACAATTTTTGGAAATGCAAAAATTTGGATATTTCGATACTTCAATGCGGAATAACGTAACGTTCCATGCTGCTGCTGGCCCAAGGACACATGAACGCCTGGAACCGTAGCGTTTGCCGATTCGTGATTCGTCGTTGAGCCACGATTAACCTCGACAGATACGCGTATAAAAGTGTGCTAATGAACCACAAATACGCTTCAAACCCATTTCTACCTGTACGCAGCTTCTACAACGTGTTTTAGTCCCTCTGGACAACCAAGCGTAAGAGGAAGAAGCAAAGGCGAGCCGACGCCGCTCTGCTCGCTAATCTCCACACGTGCTGGCGCTGCTCGACGGTCTTTCGCGACAAGCGCAGCTTGGATGAGCACGTTCGCGAAAGTCACGGCGATCCCGTTCGGAAGGTGCCGACTCAGACTAACGACGTCAAGCAGGAGCCACAAGCCAACGGCAGCGGTCCCGACGTCATATTTCTTGACTGACTTATGGTCGCAGAACCTTTTTAACGACCTTAATGTTGCGTTATCCGCAGAAATTACCATAAATAAAATTCGGACGTAATCCCGGGACTGGAACCGGCAGGTTACGTACCTGTTCCACTTGGGCCATAAATTAGAGGCCGGCACATGGCCCAAGTCCCGGCCGTCATCGAAAACCAATCCGTGGTTAACGAGGCCAGAAGGCCGAAGTGTGTATATGAAGAAAGTAGCCCCCATAATCACAGCCCTCCACTAGCCCAAGAGCTTAGCCCCACTAGCACAGGACTTATGCTGCACCTATTTGGCTTAGACAGCACCTCTATGCTACCAAGTCGCCAAGTATGCGGAAACAACGAGAACTGATACGCTGTTTCGGTGGGTCCGCCCGCTGACTCATCCCGAGCCGTAGCGTTTCTTTGGAACGACCTTTACCATCATGAGGGACGAGGTAATATCGGAGGTTTCGCAGAAGCATAGCAAATTATGCCGCTACGCGAAAAAGAATATGCCCTATATTCTCCTTACGTATTGCACAACATTGTTGGGCTCTCTTGAAGGCTTCATTTTTCACTCTCCACCAAGAAACTACGCACGGCTTTGACAACGTTAATAGCGGTGCATTTCGCCACACAGCTTACTCAACGCGTTGGCAGTTTGTTGCGGGCGCCATTTTGAGCGTTTAGCGTAATTCTTCGCTTCTGGTAAGCCGTGCAAACCAAAGCAAATAATCGTATATTCGCGGCCTGGTATATGTTTCACTCAGAGCTAGTTTTGCTAAAGAGACATAAAGTTGATGCAGCTACAAAATGCTACGCTTTTTGGCCAGCGGGCCTGCACTTTTCCATATTCACTATTCAAGGGAATTAAGTCGGCTTAAAACTAAAAATGTGTCTTCGATGTTTGCTAACCAAAAAGAACAAACGGAATTCAGATACTTTTCGCCTCTTTGTCATCTTTTTATTGAAATTGTGTAGCTTCGATATTAACGAAAAGTTACGATGCTTTGAGCAGAACGACCAATGCTTCGTACTGAATTAATTTCCTTGAGACACTTTTTTGAGTATGCTTTTATTTGCAAACTACTAACAACTCTAGTTTCAGCAGCCCACCATGGATGCCCGGGAAAGGACGGAGAACTCGCACCACCACAAGGAACTCAAGAAGGAAGAGCCCCACGACAACGAAGGGTATGGACGCGTCACGTTCATCGCGAATGCGCTACTCTCGGAAGCCGGCGGCATCGAGAGGGAGGATGTGGTCGTGACGATCGAGTCCAGCGGGGATGAAGCTGATGTGCCGGGTCCTTCAGGCATGCGGAATGGAAAGACGGTAAGTGACAGCTCTGACCGACCGGATGTACGAAGAGAACTGCACATTTGTCACCTTCAGGCATTGTTGTATGGTACCCGTGAGGCACATAATGACACGTCATGGGCCACCTGGCGGCTCTAGTGTGACCTCATTAGTACGCATCTCTGAGGCTCGAAGTGTGCCCCACGATACATTCACGTCAGCTGTTTAAAGATGAGCAGCGCATAAGCTCGATAGTTAGCCTCCCCTCGCGCTCCGAGCATGACAGTGAGCCCATGTAGGTTGACGCAGAGCAAATCCATTTGAATTGGTGGGCTCCGTGTGAGTGCTGGTGTCCGACCGTGAGCCATATTTCGGTACTAGGTTTATAGAAGAGGTGGAGAGTCGTGCTGTTTAGCCGTGATCACGGCATGAAGCCATGAAATGCCGTGTTTTCGTCGTGTCGTACCGTTCCGTGCGCCTTCTAGTGTACACGGCACATCATTTCTGACTCCTTATGGCACGGCCCCTTGCATGGTATTGTCCACGCGAACTCTAGTTGAGAGTGACCGCCACAAATCCGAAGTCATTCCAGGCAGCTAACGGCACTGCTCACGTGGGAACACCGAGTATGCCGCCGACCACGATAACGCCGAACGAGAACGGGCTCTACGCTTGTCAGGACTGTCACAAGACTTTCGCAGGCCGAGACGTACTTCTTCTTCACGCCACTGCGCCGCACATGTACGCCTGCAACATGTGCGCGTTCAAGACGACCACGGCCAAGCATCTGAAGAGGCACGGCAAAAAGTTCTGCAAGAAATGGCGAGATCGCGCGGAACGCGACGCTAGGCTGGGCCAGGTACGCTCGGATTGGTTAGCTCATTCTTTACCGACCAGCCGTGTGTCAGCCCTTCTGAGGTAGTTCGTCCTAATCGGTTCGTCCTGAATAAGCGTATGCCTCTTCGCGAAGAGCTCACTCATGTCAGACAGTCGTAGCTTAGTCAATGCCGGGTTAATTCCATTAACCCGTCTACTTCCTGAATCAGCTCTTTCTTCGTCGGCTTACTCGAGGCCGCTCAACCTGAGACCTAGCGGCGGCTCTAGGAGACAGTCGACGGGGAGCGTACGGTGGGTCAAGCACTTTTTTCCGAAATTTCCAAAATACAAGCGCGTATTGGAGGATCCATAATACGCGGTGATCTATAATTAAGCTCAAAAACAAGATCCTTGTATGAAAGTGTGATTGCGAACAACAGCTAAGCCTTCCTTGTACCAGCGAACTCCTTGTCCTTGTACTTGAACCAGCGAACAACAGCATACCTTGTGCTACTTATTTGCAACCTTTAACAAAATGCTTTAGTCTACGGAACCAAAGAAGCTCTGGGTAACCATGCGCGAGAGGAGGAAGCGAAAGGGCGCCGACGCTGCTCTGCTTGCCGGTCTTCAGACGTGCTGGCGCTGTTCGGCGGTCTTTCGTGACAAGCAGAGCTTGGATGAGCACATTCGCGACAGTCACGAGGATGCCGCCCTGAAGCCACCGCCTCGCGCTGTCGACTAGCAGGAGGGACAAGCCAGTGTCAGCGCACCCGACGTCATATGGCTTGAATGAGTGATTGTAGGAAAGCCTTTCTGTTGACCGTCATGTTGTCATCTTTGCAGGAAGCTCCGTAAAATAAATTCGGACACAAAAAAAGATCGAACAAGAAATGGCGAGATCGCGCGGAACGCGACGCTAGGCTGGGCCAGGTATGCTCGAACTGGTTAGCTCATCCTCTACCGACCAGTCATCTGCCAGCCCTTCCGAGGTGTCTCATCCTAATCGGTTCGTCCTGAGTAAGCTTATGCCACTTCGCGAAGAGCTCACTCATGTCAGATCATCATAGCTTAGCCAATGCCGGGTTAATCCCATTAATCCGTCTACTTCCTAAATCAGTTCTTTCTTCGTCGGCTTACTCGAGGCAGCTCGACCTGAGACCTAGTGGCGGCTCTAGGAGACAGTCGACGGGGAGCGTACGGCACATTTTTCCGAAATTTCTAAAATACAAGCGCGTATTGGAGGAATACACGATGATCGATAAATAAGCTCAAAACAAGATCCTTGTATGAAAGTGTGATCGCGAACAACAGCTAAGCTTCATACCTTGTGCTACCATGCTTTGCAACCTTTAACAAGGTGCTTTAGTCTACCGAACCGAAGAAGCTCTGGGTAACCAAGCGAGAGAGGAGGAAGCGAAAGGGCGCCGACGCTGCTCTGCTTGCCGGGCTTCAAACGTGTTGGCGCTGTTCGAGGATCTTTCGCGACAAGCACAGCTTGGATGAGCACGTTCGCGACAGTCACGACGATGCCGTCCGAAGCCGCCTCCTCGGACTGTCGACTATCAGCAGAAGGGACAAGCCAGTGTCAGCGCATCCGACGTCATATGCCTCGAATGAGCGATTGCAGCAAAGCCTTTTCGTTGACCGTCATGTTGTCGTCTTTGCTGGAAGCACAGTAAAATAAATTCGGCGGCTGCAACCGACTATCTTCATGGCAGTTCCGCTATGGTTGAAAATTAGAGACAGAAGCCCATGGCGTGTCCCGTCCGTAGCAGTGAATCGAGCCGTGATTTTCGCTCTAGCGCGTAGCCTACGCGTTGTTCTTAAGGAAGCTCCATTTCAAGCGGAGCTAGTCTGACTAGAAGTATTCGAACTTCTAAGATGTCCAGATCTTTCTATGTTCTAAGAGGTATTATTTGCACCAATTCTTTTCGCACTTTCTTACACTTTTGTTGCTCGGATTTTCTTGTTCAAAGAATCAAAATTATACTGGGCTTAGTCGTCAGCCGACCCAATTGGACTCCGTTAGCAGCCGGTGGTGCGCTTCGCCACATGGCACTCGTCGCGAAAATTTGCAGGTCCGGGCGCGAGTTCAAGCGGTTGGCGTGCCCCGTGGTTTCGTGTAGGCCCAACTTATACTGACGAAATTTATCTTATCTCGGCGGTCTAAAATACGCCCATGTAATAAACATTTCTCATAACCAGCCAGCTAATTTATAAGATTACGAAAAGGACGGTTTTTGCCTATAAATGTACGAATTCTCAAGTTTGTTTTGGTGGAAAATCCTGGCTTAGAAAATATATTTCTGCGCAAAATCCTTATTAATTCAGTTAAAGACATAGACGAATTATTTTACAGCTAAGCTTCTCTTTCTGGAAGCTGAATGCCTGCCGTAACGAATGTAATTTGCTGTGCCGCATTGGTCACCACTCATTTCGTTGCTTCGATTTCCACTATTGCCTTACACAGATGCATATTTCAGACCCCCGCCATGGCCTACTGGGGTCCGCTCGGGAACGCATACCACCACGTGGAAGCCAGAGTGGAAGTGGCCAACTACAGCGAATGGTACGGACGCGTCACGAGCACCGCAAGTGCAGTACTTAACGAGGTCTACGCACCGAAGAAGGAAGAGGCGCTGATGGCGGAGGAGTCCAGTGGCGATGATGAGGGCGCCCATCTGCCTGGTCCTTCCGGCATGAGCAACGGAAAGCCGGTAAGGGAATAGCTCGGACAATGAGCCACCAGTGAGTTGATTGAACGTACTTTGATCTAATTGGATAGTCCCTAATGAGAAAAGCGTGAGACACCTACGCGCTGGAAGCCAGCTTCATTGTGAGCACCGATAGTGAGCCTCATGTGAGCCTAGTAGTGAGCTCTCAGTGGGTGTCTATTTTTGGACCAAATTTGCCTGAACCTATCTGTTAGCGACAGAGACACATAGTGAGCATTTCACGAGCCTGATTTTGGGCGTTCATTGATCATGATACTAAGTTCAAGAGGGCCAGTGGGCCCACGATCACGGCACACTTGATATTGAAGGCTTCAAGGGAGTCAGCACATGAGCTTGTAACTTGTGAGCTAATTTGCGTATTTCAGGGAGTGAATGGCAATCACGCGGCAAGTGCGACCTTCCCACAAGCCAAGGCGACGGCAAACGACGAGGGCCTCTACGTCTGCCGCGACTGTCAAAAGGCGTTCACCCGCAGTGACTCACTGGCACAGCACGGCACTCAGCCGCACACGTTCGCCTGCCACATGTGCGTCTTCAAGACGACCACCGCCAAGTTGCTTAAGAAGCATCAGTGGGAGCACCGTACAGACCTTCGACCGTGCCATAAATGCGACTTCAAGGTAGGCCTCATCAACGCCAACACGTTCGCGGCCACCCTTCCCTGGCTATGGGGAATGATTTAGTGTCTGCTACCTCTCAGCTCCTCCCGACCAACTTATCCTCACCGCTTTTCCCGGCTCAGCTCATTCTGGGCCAGCCTATCCTTTGTCCTCGTTTGGCTCACTCCGACTCGGCTAGGGAGCTTATTGTCCCTTAGCTCATTAGACACCTTCTCGTCAGTACGAATGTTCTCCCATTTTTAACCAGCTCAGCTTTGGACAGGTCGTCCCCGATCAAGCAAGCTCGCTCAGTCTGGGCAACCCTTCACCCACATTCTTCTAGTCAGCTCATCCCTGGCACCTTCTGTTCCTCGGATTAACATTTATATAATGACTGCTTTTTCAGGCTTTGACGGATAAGGCGCTTCGACGACACAAGCGAAAGGAGCACGGAAAGGATGCGCCTGCACAGTCACTCACGAAGGGACCGACCAAAAATGGCAACCCGCTCTGGAAGCTATCGAAGGAGCAACTGACCGCTCTGGCAGAGACGGTGCATCCACAATCAGCCTATTCTAAGAACGGCACTCTCCGCACGAACGTATTCGGTCGGCCCATTGTGGCGGCAGGAGCGCTGGCAACGGACGACGAAGTGGCGGATCAGAACGGCGCCCCGGAAGCGCCGAGCAACGAATCGGTAGGTCCTTCAAGAGTCTAAAGGATCCATATTGGAGCTGTGTGAGCTTTCTAGTGTGCTATTGTGATAGTGAGCCGCGTCGGAGATACCGCGCTGTATGGGTTCCACAATAATGTTATTCAGTTCCGACCATGCTTGAGCTTAGGATCGGATTGTTCATTATTGCATAGGCTTAGGAACGCCACAAAAATGCTTATAGTTCTCGGGACACAAAGCGTCGGGACTCAGAGAGAGAGCGAGAGAGTCGTGTGAGCCCGCCTGTAAGCTAACCTAGGTAGGCCCATAAACTTCCCATATGAGCCACATGTGTCTCCGGTCATAGAACCGGTTTTAGGCCACCTTTCAGCTTGAGACTGAGAACTCTTTAAGCCCTATGGCGAGCCACGTTGATCTTGATAACGAGCCGCAGGCTTGAGCCTTCTAAAGTTGACAGTGAGTCACATCTTTTTTTTTACTTTTTAACAGTTTAGATCGTCTCCATCATCCGGAAGAAGCAAGTCGAACCCAGGAAGAAAAAGAAGAAGAAGAAGCCCCGAAGCGACCTCATGTGCCCGCATTGCCAGAGAACCTTCGCTCGACCTCGCGACCTGGATCAGCACGTGAAGCGGGCAATACACTGCTGGTGCGGCTATTTCGCATTGAATCAGCCCGCGTGGGATCGTCACGCTGAGAAGCATTCCGGCGGCGCTGAGCAGCCCCACCCGCCGCCACCTTGGGCAGACCCAGTCAACGTCAACGTCAAACAGGAGCCACAAGCGACTCGTCACGCCGAGGAGCTCTCCGAAAGGCTAGAGCCGCCGGCGCCACCCGGGGCAGGCCCAGTCAACGTCAAGCAGGAGCCACAAGCCAGCGGCAGTGCATCGGGAGTCTGGTGGTTCTGACGGGCCGCTGTAACATTGCCTTGTTCGTTTAAATTAATTTTGTCTTTCTTTAAAATAAGCTGTTCCAGATAGAGCTCTATGTCTTGTTGTTGAATAAAGTGCTTGTTTTTAATTGACCTTGGCGCCTTAAATGTTGGGCGGTACGGACAGTACAGAACTACGTCGGTTATCCTTCCGATGGAGTGGTGACCATGAATGTATCGGTAGACCATTAGAATGCTCGATATCGACCACAGTTTCAGTGAACAGGCAAGTTCACTGAACTGGAGTGAACTGACCTGTACTAGACTGTAGGTTCAGTTCAGTTCGGCTGGGCAGAAGCAGTTCAGTGAACTGAACAACGATGAACTGAACTGACAGCAAATTTCACAGGACTACACAGTTCAAGTCAGGATTACACTACGGTCCCAATGCACACGGAATCCGTGCCCGTGCCGTGCACGGCACGGACACGGCACGGAGGCATTGGGACCAGGGAGGCATCCCGAGGAAAACGACGCCTTCCTGGTTTTCGACACGCTCGCCGAAGCCGTCGACTTCAAGCACCGGACTTTTGCCGCCTACCCACCGGTTACAAGTTGCGTCGAAGCAGCCAGTGGGGTGCAGGAACACGAAAGTAACAGACTCTATTTATCTGTTTACCGGTTAAAAATTCAGAGCGCAAGCGAGAAGAGCGTCAGTTAAAGCTCGACCGTGCAATGTCCTTTAATGCAAGCCTTCCCAGCGCCTCTACGTCAAAGTCCGCAAAAGACGAAACAAACTCTCTCTACGACGGCGACGAACTTTTCGAGGCATCATTCAAGGACATTCTCTAGATGAGATCTTGGCTAAATACTGATTTGATTAATGTATCGCGAGGTTTCTACGCATTAAAGCGCGACATTCGAAATTTAATGTGAAAAGCCACTTCACGGCACGG
>JNEY01000099.1:198685-213818 GCA_020875895.1 Aphelenchus avenae | reverse complement strand
CCGGGCCGGCAAGCCGGGCCGTAATGACGGCACCCCGGCCCGGCTTGCCAGCTCTAGTCCAGGGTATAGTTTTGTTATTAAATTCTGCGATATTCTCCTAGTCGAAATTGCCGCAGACCCTTTGATCTGGTTAACACTTACCCACTATACGATGCTTTCGTACCAGAGAAGCTTGCATGGCGTAACCGCGTTCAAAAAGACCATCGTCGAAGACCTTCCCCTCGCTATTTTCCTACCCTCCTTTCAGATTCGCTTACCTGCGGAAGTACATCGTTGGCTTCTGCGTATTCTGGTGCATCGCTCAAATGCACGTCGCTATGTGGACGTTCGTCTTCGGCTATTCCGACGAGGCTCGAGAAAGTGGGCTGCGGCACCTACGCGATGGCGGCTGGACCTTCGACAACAGCTCTGCCGTGTTCCCACTCGTGCTAAGCGGGGTAAGCCTGACGACGTTCAGCTGCTTTTGAAGCCAATCTTCAGACGAAAGCGATGGTACATAATGGATTCTTCGCCGTTACGTACGTCGCCACTGTGGCTGTAGTTGTGTGGTGTCAATACGAGATTTGGGACTACTTCCGACGCAATTATTCCGGCGTCAAGGAGGGCTCGCGGAATATGCACGCGGAAGTAAATCGCGCTCTGGTGGCTCAGGTAAGCCTGTGACGGTTCGCTGAACGTACTTTGCGGTAACACCCACGCGGCAACCTGCGCACAGACGATAAGCGAGACCAGTTGTAACTAGAAAACGAAGTTGTACAGTGCACTGGAAGACTGACAAAAGCAGAACGAACGGTGTCGCATAAGTCCAAAAGAATCTCATTCCGTTTTTGCGTCCTGACTAGTAGTTCCACTTCTTGTTCTCTGGGGGTAGAACAAAGAAATTGGTCCGCTAGCGGAACAAACCAAGAACAGGCGCGCGCCAGTTATGCCCGGTTCATTTGTGCCTATTCCGCTCAATGCAACAGTAAGTAGGACAAAACAGAGATGGCCCCTCCCTACCGGTCCCGCGACCCGTCCCCTTGAGTCTTCCTTGTTCTAATGGAAAACAGAAGGTGGAAGCGCTACCGTGTTTGCTTTCAGGCGACGACCTCGTTATTGCCTGTTCTCGGCATTCTGAGTCTATTCGTATTTTCGCTCATCTCTTCTTCCTATGCCGACGTCGCTTCCACGTTCGCGTCCTTCGCTGCTTCTCTGCCCGTCCTAATCAATCCGCTTGCGACCATCGGCTTCATACATCAGTACCGAGACGCCGTGTTCACGTCGCTCAAGGAATTCGCCGGTATTGTAGACTGCAGCAGACTTACGGACTCCGTCGTGCATCCGATCAGCGAGTCGGACCGAAAGCTGCAAGCGTTCGTCAACCAGGGGAAGCCGCCAAGGCCTGGACCGAAGAAGACGGTTACCTTCGGTGGCGTCCAAGAGATCCTTATCGAGACCTACTATGTGATTCCGTACGATTGAAGTGGTATTTGGTATGGTTTGTTAATAACAACGTAATGCCTCAACGTGCACAGATAAATGATTGCTTTGAGTGCTTTTCTGAGCCAGAGAATTCGGTCCGACATCGAAACCGTCTTCAGACTCGCCAGCAAGTAGCGAGCAATAAGGGCCACGCACTGGCTTTAAAAGCGACTCATATTTCCTGAATTCTGAAGTGGACATACCTATTACTTGAATTTCTAAATTCCTCCAAGCTCAAAATGCCGAGAGGTTAACAATGCTGCACCGCTGTAAGAGAAAGTGACTGTCAACCGTCTGCAAACGCTATGTTTTTTTGTGGAGCATGCGAAATAAACTGGGGTAATCGAACTGTTCGGTGCCTCGCAGTTCATGCATTTATATATGGTGGCTAAAACATATTGTCAGGTACAATTCCTCACTAAGGATGACACCACGATTAGGGAAATTGCGCACTCGCAAGGCAACCACTGCATTCCACTTTCACAGAATGAATGAGCGCAGAGACGTGTTCGTTGATTCAGCCTTTAAGCATCCATGGTCTGCCAACGCCACGGGAACGAACATCGCTGGCATATACGTGGTTCATTCCATCGACACGAAACTCATGCATCACAACGCCTTCGAGCCTGAAACGCTCCATGCGTCACTGACGTTCGGCCTTAAAGCATGCTGAGTAAACTGAAATAATTGCAGTTCTTCTTGTCGCTTGTTTTCCGGAGGCTTTTGCGTGCGTCGGATCTTGTAGTTCGCTTCGTTGAGAAGACAAAGATCGGTTAGGCATGTTCACGCCCTGTTTCACGCATTGTGTGGAAGAGTCACGTGTCTCACACGGTTTCTATAGTAGGGCCATTTGCCCTTCCCCTCAGGCCGTAACTCGTTTAGTGTAAAGTAATTGGGTTGCTCAGGAAGACACCGTTTTTAGCTCTGTTAACTCGACGAATGACTTTCCTAAAAAGGAGAAGGCCAGGCAATCGCATGTAATGTCAAACTGTTCATTTAGGATGACTCCCACCAAAGCTGCGCTCGTATTCATTCTCACCGCATGGCCGCTGACCGACGCGTGCTGGCCTCACACCCGCACCGAACACAAAGTCGTGGTCATCGAGGTGCAAAAGCCCGCCTTGAGCAGTTCCGAGCAACAGCGTGTACGTGCCGAAGATACCCACAACCGCATACAAGTTTCGGCAATGCCTGACCCGTGTGCGTTGTGCATCAACGGCGAAGAATGCCGAAACGGTCGATGCACCACCAAAGCGGCGGAGAACCATCCTTCAGCACCACGCGAACAACGAGCACCTACTTCGGGCAAGAATTGTTTCCTGGATTCCGACTGCGGTACTGGGCGACGATGTGACTGGGACACACGCGTGTGCGTCGCCAAGAGTCGAATGAATGAACCCTGCAAGAAATCGTTCGACTGCGCGGACTTCCCTGGCGCCAGATGTGAAGGAGTCTGCAAACCTTTCTCCGGTTGAACACTGCAGTTTTGTTGTCTTTTGACACATGTTTTTGGTGGAATCTTCTGTTCCGCTTAACGGAAGAATTTGAAATGAAGCATCCCGCAGGTCCTCTGGTATGAAACAGAAGTCAGGATGTAAATGTAACAGTAAAGCAGCTGAAGTTCATAAGTTCACATAAGTACGGGGAACTAACTCCCGGCTTCGCATATGCTTTCAGAATTCGTGCTACAGCAAAATCGCCATAACATGACGTCGAACTCATTTGTTAAGCACTGGATCGTAAGCGGCCAAAATGGGTCTACGAGACGGTTTAAAACGAGTTTAGCGGCGAATACACTTGGGCATAATCAACCTTTTTTAGAGTAAAGCATTAGAAGCTACAGCTTCTAATCTGAATAGTCGGAACAGTCTGAATGACTATGACGCTTCTGACGAAGGCTATATGCTGAATATTCTCGTCTACCTGGTGGTACTAGCGTCAAGGACCACGTCGTCCGCCGACAACTGCTGAATTTGCAAAGAAGTTTCGAAGGGGCAAGCTGAGTGTGCACTTGTTGACGGTTAAGTTATGTGTGAGCGAAAAGTCAAACGCCATTAAAACGTACATACCGTAAATCCTCTAATTATAGGCCCCCTCTAATTACCTGCCACCCTCTAATTATAGGCCCNACTTCGCGGGCGTTAAGCATCGATTTTCGCTGTTTAGCAGGGATATTTACGTCAAATACAAGAGCGCAACAGGGGACGGACCCGCTAATCTGCCTAGTGTAAAAATTTGCGCCGGTTTGCGCAGAAGCTCACATCTTTTGTTGGTTCTTGCCGTTAGTTCTAATTATTTAAAAATGGAGCAGGTCAGAGGTTGCGCATGACTCTGCGTCGGTGGTCTCCACAGAGTTTGATTAATTTGCCTTCTCCGCAGGTCTACTAGATGGACATGCCATGGACACCAAACAGTACATTAATCTTCAAAGAAACTTGGATAAGACGACGTCAAAAGGGCTACGGAATTGCTTAGTAAAAACCCATCGTTAGGTGACGGAGCAGCGCAGTGAAGCATGACAATCCTAGTCGCTAATGTTAGCACGCCATCTGGAGTCTGCACTTTTCTCCTTATCTTCCACGAATGGTAACTACTCGTTTAGAGCTGCTCTGCGCAACTATCTGTGACTGACATTCTGCTTCCTTTTTTTCTGTCATGGAGCACGAACCAATTGGGCTTCTGATTCTTGCATCCGCGCACGTGAAGCGCAGTCGAGAACAAAAAAACAAGCTGCAGCGGCGGGACACTCTTCGCCTCGCTGCCCGGGAAATCCGCGGCGAAGGTCGTACACAAAAACAAGTCCGCTGGCGAAGCACTCGTAAATAAACACGCTCTCAGTGGGTGCACGCAGCGTCGTCCATTGCGCTTGCAGACCCATATTTGTCCGATATTTATACGCCTGTCGCGTTCCATATCGCACCTCATATGGGGCACTCTGACTTTCCGCAACTCACTAGGGGGGCTCAAATGTTGCCATAACTCGGGCTAGGCGAGTGTAACGCAATTAAGGTTCGTCAGTCCATAAGTGCTCCACGTTGCGGATGGATATCCTGTTAAACCAGCATGAGCAGACCTTGAAATAGGTACCCGGATAAGAGGATCCATTGGCGATAAAATATTCCATTCGATGGCGAAAATTTGCGTTGACTAGTTTGTTTTCGTGTTCCAGTCTTATTTTTTCTCAGACGCCCCCAGTGTATGGCTATGCAACGTTTTGACTATATTTCCGGAATTTTAAGGTGTTTCAAGTGTTGATATTACGGGCCATTACGCTACCTTTCTGAGAAGGGTAGAATTTTTACGATGTCACTGTATGGATGGCGCTACGCTGGTATAATACTAGTGATTAAGTATTTGCCCACTATTCGAAGCTACCGACGAGGCAGTCGGCCGAGGAAAACGCCTTCTTACGGTCCCACCAGCTGTGCAAATTTAGAACACACTACAGCACTACAATGGAATCGTCCGACAAGACGTCGTCGATGCGTCACAACCTCCGTCGAGAGGAGGAACGCCAGCGCATTCAGCAGCAGCGTCTTCAGCAGCCGGAGGGAATCATCGAGGTAGGCACATTACCGTTGCTAACTTAGCGTGGACAAAACATAATCTTTTATCGTTTCTCGTTAGGAACTCATGTGGGACATAAAGAACTAAAATGGGTATTTAGGGAAACCGCGATCAGATCGCCATCCAAGCCGAAGACGACCTGCGTGAGCCGCTGAACATCCCCGAAGGTTCGCAGGAGGTCTTTGCGGGCGGCCAGGAGAAGAACACCTCGCCGATGGGCAAGCAGGTACGCGTAGCTTTCCTTCATTTTTGTTTTGTAAAAGCACAAATGAGTTGGCTGCTTTCAGGAGCACCTGCGCAAGACCACTGAGGAGCAGGCCAAGGCTCAGCTGGAACAGCCCAAGCGCCGAATCTGAACGCGCTTCCCGGAAACGACCCGACCCCCGAACGTACATTTTGTTGCTTCATGCGGTGGATTCAAGAAATAAAACGTTTATTTGAAATTACTGGCAAAAATAGCATCTTTTAGGGTGATCCCGATGGCCTTGCGAACTCAAATAGGCTGAACTAGCTTTTCTCTTGCACTTCCGGACCCGCTTTTGCCACCGACCATCCGACCATCGGGACCGCATTGTGGCCACAAGACCGCACAGTGACCACCGGGACCGCACTGTGGCACAATACCGCACAGTGACCACCGGGACCGCACTGTGGCCAGAAGACCGCACATGGACCACCGGGACCACACTGTGGCCACAAGACCGCACAGTGACCACCGGGACCGCACTGTGGCACAATACCGCACAGTGACCACCGGGACCGCACTGTGGCCAGAAGACCGCACATGGACCACCGGGACCACACTGTGGCCACAAGACCGCACAGTGACCACCGGGACCGCACTGTGGCACAATACCGCACAGTGACCACCGGGACCGCACTGTGGCCAGAAGACCGCACATGGACCACCGGGACCACACTGTGGCCACAAGACCGCACAGTGACCACCGGGACCGCACTGTGGCACAATACCGCACAGTGACCACCGGGACCGCACTGTGGCCAGAAGACCGCACATGGACCACCGGGACCACACTGTGGCCACAAGACCGCACAGTGACCACCGGGACCGCACTGTGGCACAATACCGCACAGTGACCACCGGGACCGCACTGTGGCCAGAAGACCGCACATGGACCACCGGGACCACACTGTGGCCACAAGACCGCACAGTGACCACCGGGACCGCACTGTGGCACAATACCGCACAGTGACCACCGGGACCGCACTGTGGCCAGAAGACCGCACATGGACCACCGGGACCACACTGTGGCCACAAGACCGCACAGTGACCACCGGGACCGCACTGTGGCCACAAGACCGCACAGTGACCACCGGGACCGCACTGTGGCCACAAGACCGCACAGTGACCACCGGGACCGCACTGTGGCCACAAGACCGCACAGTGACCACCGGGACCGCACTGTGGCCACAAGACCGCACAGTGGCCACCGGGACCGCACTGTGGCCACAAGACCGCACAGCGCCACCGGGACCGCACTGTGGCCACAAGACCGCACAGTGACCATCGGGACCGCACTGTGGCCATAAGTCCGCACATTGACCACCGTGACCGCACTGTGACAACCATGTGCAGAACCAAAGCTGTTTACAGCTTTACCTATTTTCTGCGATTAAGCGGTTCGAGCATGCCTTAAGAGATCTTGACCAGATAGGCGGATACCGTCCCGTTCCGAAAGTTGAACCCAGCCGGTCCTTAAGTACCCATTGAAGGACCTTACCGAGTGAAGTCGACTAAGGACGCCGTTATACGTGCAAAAATGAATGCGGGTCATTTTATGAAGACAGTACGGTGGAGCTGAGTATACCGCATTTTCGGCTATTCGCAAACTAATATACTAATCTTAAAAATTCAAGTCTTTCTTTTACGATCTCAAAGATTTAGGTTGTAGGAGTGTGCGAGAAGCCTAGCGGGTCACTTAAAGCACTGCCTTTTGCGCCACTACTTCACAAGCAGCACTCTTAGAAACCGGCTAAAAAGCACTACCTGTTCCCCGTCTCATTTGCAGAAGAACAGAAGGCCCCACTTTGTTTGAATGAACTAGGCCATAGTCCGCTCACTTCCCTCAGCATATGCATGTTTATTAACGTGCATTTATAAAGTAGTGCAAAGAGTGAAACAGTTAGAAACAAAACCGGCATGATAAATGATCGCTAACGACTACGGCCCGAAGAGAATGGCGTCCTCTTCCTGGCGCTCCACGCTGGTGACTAGCTTCCTCAGGACGTTCGCCACCGCAGCCTGCTCATCGGGCTCGTCGAACGCCGTCGCCACGGTCGTCTCCGTGAAGTCGTACGGCTCCTCCGTGATGCCGTTTTCGGCGCTGTCGCCGCGCTGCGCGACCGCCACCATCAACTGCTGGAGCATGTCGAAGTTGGCGTCCATTCGCCGTAGCAATGCGCCCGCCTTGTTGAAGACCGCTTTGACGTCGGCGTCCATTGCGTCCTCCGAGTAGGCCGTGAACACGTCGTGCGGTGATGGCGGGACCTACAACGAATAGTCACTCAAGAGCAGAAACTACTTTCGTCAAAATTCAGGTTGTTTCATGTCATCCCAGTCCACCTCAGTTCATTGCTCTTTTCGGCCCACTTGTTGGTTCAACTTTGCCAGCCCAAGCTTCTCGGCTTACCGCCGAGCTGGTCCCGCTCGGTCGGCTCTCCGTTGCCTTCTTGTGATGACCTGCCACCACAGCTAGCCGCTCTTCTTCAGCTACCCACAATCACAGCTCTTGCGGTGGCCAATTCTTGCTACGAAGCTAGCTCCTTCCTACCGGTTCACTCCGTGCCAGCTCATCTCTTTCCGTCTTATTCCCGGTCGACTCATCCTCCATCACCAGCTTAGCTCGCACTAGTATGCTCCATCTTTGTTTAGCTCCATTATTCCGCATCGTGTTGAAGCACTACTTGCTCAGTCCAGCCATCTTCATTCTTGTTAGCTCGTCCTCGGTCCGGCTAGTCACTCTCTGGCTCTCTGACTGCGATCTCACTGTTGCTAGCACCAACGTTCGTTGCTCATCCCTATGACACTTACATATTCGTCACTGTGCTCCTTCCGCCGCTCCGTCAAGAAGTCTTCCAACTCCTCCTCGTAGGTCACCGCGTCCACCACGTGAACCAGCGCGTCCACGACCTCTAGCGCCCAGGGCGGCGCCAGCCCGTTGTGCTCGGCGTTGACGAGCGCCGCGCAGCGGTCGCGCGTGCTCGACGGCCAGAAGTCCTCCTCGACGGCGTGGGCATGGTCCTCCGCGGTCTCGTCGATCTCTTCGCTCGCGCCCGGAGCGCCAATCGGGTACAGGTTGCATGTTCTAAACAGGACAGGCTTAGTTGGTCTACCGGTATGTGAGTTTATCATTGGGTGAGTAACATGAAGGTTCTGTATTCTGTTGTAGACCACAGATGGAACAGACGGAACCACATTTTTCGCGGATATCGCCGAAAATTTTGTTGAACTTTTGGCTCGATCTCGCTTGTCTTTTTTGCGCCGGCACCCCGTACCATGGCGGAAGGTACCGGACCGTACTTTATCGGATGTGCTTGCTCATTGCGGCGTGCACTCCTCACCGTACCGTGCAGTACCGTATTACGGTACTACTAGTACCTATGGTACGGTACGGAGTAGAGATATTGCGGACGCTCTTTGTGTTACGGGACATGGCGTCCTGACGCCGTGTCGTTAACGCCGTACTGCGGGCACCGCAAGACGGCATGAAAACGACACGGCTGAACCTGAACGGCTGAAACTAGAGGCGTGACCGTCCGTTCGGAGAAGTCAATTCTCCGTACGTACAGAAGTCACAGACATGAGCCGAGATCGCACCGACTATAGCTCATCGTTCAACCTGGATCAGCTCATACTGGCTTCCACATGATGCTCGACATCACCAGGCAGATGCCTTGTCTGTCCGCTACTGTTTAGCTCTCGGCATCGTCAGCTCATCTCTCGGGCCTCAGGGTTGGCTTACCTGCAAGCCTTATTGTGCGGCAGCCCTCCGATCCGCGACGTTCCGGCGCCGGTCGCATGAATGGGATCGAAGCGGCCACAGTGCAGCGGGATGTTCTCGGTGTAGTAGACCTCCACCCAGACGACTCGGTTCACGTAGAACATGAATGGCGGATAGGGTGGTGGGCTGCGAACGACGCGGATGAAGTTGTTGTTGTCCGGGTCCAGACGAATGAGTCGCTTCTCGCACCACCTGGAAGGGCCAAGGATTAGCAACGCATACGAAAATTGCGTACTTGTCGGAGAGCGATTTCCTCTCGCAGACGACCACCGTGACGTAGTGAGTGATCTTGTTGCAGTAGAAGTCCGCGAAGTAGTAGTTGGTGCGGCGTGGGTCGAGTAGCGTCACTGCCGGAAGTACCATGCGGAGTTCGCCGAATGGTGATGATGGAGGAAGCGACCCGTCGGGCATTGTCCGCGCGGAGAAAAAAAGGCCTAAAAAGCAGTACCAGAGACCGAAATTTTCTGGTTTCGAAAAAATTGTCCGACAGTTATTTTTCTAATTATTTCATTATTTCATTTACGCATTAAAAATTATCAGTAAAATAAATAAATAACATAAAATATTAATATATTTATTTAAATATTAACGCACATTTCGAAACAGTCCATATTTAAAGTACAAATTTAGATTTCGCTCATGAGTCGGTCAGTGCTCCCGCCTTTCCCTTACCGCTGAGGACGCCGTTAATGCGAGACGCGGCCTGCCCGTTGGAGTCCTTGAGGTATGGCTCCATGACGCCGTCGGTGCGAAAGTAGATGTCGTCCCAGTAGAACTTCGGCTTGCAGCGGTACAAGTGTGCGAACGGGTGCATGACGTTTCCGGTAAACTTCGTCGCCTTCTCAAGCATCTTCTCCAGTTCATCAGAGGAGAAAACTGCAAACGCAAAATGAGGGAGTTTAATTGGTGACTCGTAGCTCATCCTTGTAGCAATTCTAAGGCTACGGCACATTACACGTCAGTTCCCTCAAGCCGGCTCACCACTTAGCAATAAAGGTCGGCAACCGGTACCCGTACCGTACAGTGCGGTACGGTAGTACGGGCCGTACTAAGGTGCGGTACTAGTAGAGGCCCTGATGGTGCTAAATATCGAGAAAACTGGAGCCGTACCGTACTCCGTACTGACCTGACACTCCCGCGTGGTACTCTGTACCGACAGTACGGAACGGTACGGCCGTACCACCTGTACGGTTGCCGACCTTGACTAAGTAATGGCATGCGTACAACTCAGACGTCTGCTCATCCTTTAGTAGCTCGTCGCTGGTCAGCGTGTCGGTGAGCTCGGTGAGGTGAGCTCTGCTCGTTCTGCAGCAGCTCGTGCTACGCCTGCTCATTCGTTACCATTACCTACTCTGTTCATTCTGTCGTAACCACTTCGTCGGGAGCTCATTCGTGGGCGGCTCGGCTCGTACGCATTCAGCCCACACCTGTTCGGCTATGACTCGCCTTTGCCGGTTCACATCCTGCCACCGCAGTATAGAGACAGCTCGCGTGCTTGGCCAGCTCGTCAATACCGTCATTCTCATCCATTAGTCCAGCTCATGGCTATTCAGTTCTGTCTGCTGGACTCTCCCCGTTATTTTCCTCGGACGGCCTATTCCCATCAGCTTGCAGCTCGGGCAGCTTATCCACTCACTAATGCGCACATACGTGGCTAAACTTGTCTTTCCAAGCTCGTCCGCAATTGTAGGTTTGTGCAGACCATCGTTCAACGCATTCCTATGTGACCTTCCATCTCTCCGCTTACCCGCTTTGCAGTCCGCGTGACCGCTAGCGACGACCTCGTCGTTCTGGTCCCGGATGCTGACCTCGATGATGTACGTGCTTCCGGGCGTCGTCTTCCACCGGTGAGAGGTGACGTGCGCGCCGAGCTCGACCTCCTCCACCAGGTTACCGCTGTCCTTCTCGAAGACCTCCAGGCGTTGGCGGTACTTCGTCGCAGCTGAAAGACACAAGATTAGCATAAGCAAGAAGACGTTGAAAATTATTGCCTAGAGGCGTCACCCATCCATAGCCTCGTATCCTGCTAGTTATCCCTCAGTGCACTTTCCAGCGTACCCTCGGGTCACCACATCGGTTTAGTACTAAAGATCGGCCACCGGCATCCGTAAAATACTATGTTAATTACACGTACCGTACTCCACACCGTACAGTACGGTACGGCAGTACGGGCCATAATACGGTACGCTACCGTACTAGTACGGGCGTACCAGTGCTAAATATCGAGAAAACTGAAGCCGTACCGTACTCCCTACTATCCTGACCTACCCGTACCGTACTCCGTACCGATATCGGCAGTACGGTACGGTACGGCCCTACTGTATGGTTGCCGACTTTTAGTTTATACCAAGATGTTCATCCCGGGCAGATCCTAGTGGTCCATCTGACAAGCTGTCCGTAGCTCATCAACACCCTAGCTCCACTTTCCACTAGAACTCTTCCACCATCAGTTCCCAGCCCGCCCTCGTTCAACTCATAGCCCAAGCCACAAGCTCGTACCTACTTGTCGCGCCGCTCATCAAACTCGTCACACCTGTTCAATGCCAGCTCGACTATCAGCTCGTTCGCGGCCCATTTATGAAGCTCATTCCTCTCAGGTCGCCAACCAGGTCACTAGCTCATCCTCGTTTATCGGATGAACTTTGCCATATCTCTTCCAATCAGTCCGTCGTTTTGTAACCACGCCCCATTCCCTAACCCCTGGCCGCCTGGACCACATACACAGCCAGTATAGCTTCATCGACTAGCAGCCACGCTCATTTTCTTCTAGCGCATCACTACCGCGCAGTACACTGCCTCATAACCTACTCGGCAGAATCGGTAGCGTCCACAAAACGCCGCATCTGATGGCTCCCGGCTCGACTTGAATCTTGACGCAGTGCGGTTCGGACGGAGCGTCAAAGTCGCTGTACAAGCGCTGCGGTTCCTCGTAGAGGCCGTCCTCCTTCACGGCGTCCGTCAAGAGATGCGGCTTCGCGACCATGCTTCCCGTGGCGCTCGGCGTGCCGATAGAGATCTCCTCCGGGGGACACCAGCCGGCTAAATTGATTTGTTGCACTTTTGCTACGCACTTGAGGTAGCTAAATAATGAGCTGTAGTGAGAAGAACACTTAAGCAAAATTGATCATTGAGACGAGTTGGTCGAACACAAACCGACGAAGAATGCTGGGAAGGAATTTACGCAGGACGAGCTTACTGAGAATCAGCGGCGTACCGAGAACCCCGATTTAGGGGGACATCCAAATTTTACGGCGGGCCAAGAAACTGAGCACCAATTGCCCTTGGTCCCCCCGTAGGTCAAATTTTCGCTACTTTTCCGGCCTTTCGGATCTTAGGGGGATGCCCCGCCCCAGGCCCCAAGGGCCGCTACGCCACTGCTGTGAATGCGCTAAGCTTGTACAAGCTTAATGGGTTTGCACTAGATCAGGACAATTTGTAAGCACGTGAGAAATGTGATGAACAGACCAGAAATATCAGCTAGGCAAACGCTGAGTTGTGGGCCTGAGACGCATCTTACCTCCGCTCATCGGCGGAACCACTGGCGGAGGTCTCGGCAGTGGACCATGCGGTCTCGGTGGGCCGCCCCAGGGCACCGGTGGTCCCATCCGAGGCCCGAAGTGTCTTGCGTATGGCGCGCGGAAACCTCCGTACGGCATCGCGCCGCGCCGCGCTTCCAACGCGCGGCCACCGGGCGTCGGGTTGAAGTGCGCCTCGTGCTGGTCCCACGGCGACCACGGATGACGCTGGTTCCACATCTGGTCGGCAGGTTGCGTGGTGAAGTGAAGCTACCCTTTTTGCTGAAAAGATTAAAGGTTCAACTAAAACTAATTGTGAAATTATGCGCCAAGAATATCCACGCGATTCGACGAAAAAGATGCTGTTAATTTGCTTACAATGGCGTCCATAATTGAGCGCGACTCTACTCAACAAGTCTTAGTCAGTTGAAAATGAGACATTTAAATGCCTCTGCTATCGAACGAAATGTCTAGCGCGGACGAAAATTCATCAGAACCACCGCTATCGGTAGCGTTAAGCTGTAATGAGCCAGACCAATAAACGCTAGAACTTCAGCCTCAGCGCCAGAATGTTACGTCTAGCCGCTGGAAAGAAACTGCATTACTTTGTTTCACTTTCCCGGATTGAGCTACTGCAGTTTTCGTTAATACAATCATTAACGGTGTACTTTCGCTAAATGCAAAAAGGAAACCTTGACGAACAGAGAAACATGACAGACGCCATTGTCCACGCAAAAGAGGCGCAAAAGTGGAGAGCAAAACGCCAGGGCGTCAAATCATTTCGCTTCGTAGCGCACAAGGACAGACTTTATGGAAGCCAATGTGCTTCCTCAATGCTTAAACACCTCTTGCGTTTTCTGCTGAGGGCTTTATATTCGGCAGAAGACGAAAACCTTAACAGGTTCAAATTCTCGCACCGAAAATCGCGGATACCTCATGGGAAAAGCGGGGAGCAGTTTATGAAAAACATCACGAGGAAGCGCTAATGAAATGTGTTACAAGGAAGAAATGAGCAACAATGCCAGGCGATGCTAAGCTACCGGCATAAACCTGCTCTTAAGTGTAACCACTTTATTATAGCGCGAACATAGAACAATTCAACAGGTGGATTATTGAGAGATTTCCTTTGGAACCACAGCCGGCGATTTTTATTGTTGACGATGGGCGGACGGATCTAGGTGGAGGGGTAGTGCTGCTCGAGCTGGTCCATGAACCAGGGACGCTTGGAGGCGCGTTCAGTGAGGATCTCGCAGCCTGTCTCCGTCACCAGCAGCGTCTGCTCGAACTGCGCCGACCACTTGCCGTCGCTCTAGAAGAACGTCGTTTTAGCTATGCAAGGAAAGTAGCAAAGCAGCTACGCAAAGCATAAGGGTCTCCTGGGTGACAGCTGAATTTTGCTTGGCTGTGTGCTTACTTGGAGTGCCGGATGCTGCCCACGACACGGCGGCGAATTTACCTTGGATGAACCGGAATTGGGGTTGTAAAATCGGAATCAGAATCGTTTTTTCTTAAGCAGGAAATACAAAACCATCGGAATGAATTTTTGAGGATAAAGCCTAAAGTTGCTTTGGGTTTCCGACTTCCGACGTGTCTTTCGGATTCGGAAAACCGACCGGAAATCGTACTTCCTACACAGCCCAGGTGCTTACCGTGACGGCGGTCCAGTCGTCGGGCCACTGGTCGTCGTGGTAGGAGCCGGCGTTGATCATCGGCTCGATGGTGAAGCAGTTACCCGCCTTCATGACACCCGCAGCCTTGTTTTCTAAACCCAAGTCCATCATACTGACGCTGACCAAGCGACTTACTGGCATAGTGCGGAACGTTCGGAGCGGTGTGGAAGAGACGATGGATGCCGTGCCCGCAGTAGCGTCGCACCACCGACAAGCCATGCGCGTTCGCGTGCTTCTGGATCACGTTGCCGATCTCGCGGAACTTCACGCCCGGGCGCACTGAAATTCAGAAGGTCACTGCCAGGAAAATTACGGAACAGAGTACTCTGTCTTTTTTTGCCTCACCTAAGATAAGCTTGTGACGTTCTAGAACGAGCAAAGAAGGAACAAAATCATCTTCTTTTAGCATAAGAATGCTTATTTCGGGATTTGAAGCACAGTTTCTGGTAAGCGCGTTATCGGAGCCTTCGGGTAGCAGGGTTGTTGAATTTCCACTTTTTTTCGCCATTTCCATTCCGATTTCCATTTCCAAAATCCCCGCCATTTCCATTTCCATTTTCCACTAGCACAATTTGGCGCCATTTCCATTTCCACAATTTCCTCCATTCATTTCCAGTAGAAAATTTATTGCTCGAAGTCGTGCTGCAAGCATGCAAGGTAAGTGTGAAAGGGATACCCTTCGCTTGATTTATCTAGCTGCTTCTACTTAGTGGCTCCCAAGAGAACTTCAAATCTTCTGGCTTGGATTTGCGAGTCCAGTTTGGTGGGTGCCGGCTTTTGGTGGTCAAATAAGTCCGTTTGTTTCGACACTGTTTTTGCCCGCCGCTAGGCGCCACCAGAGCGAATTTTTAGCATAAATGTAAAATTTTCGACTTAAATGTTGTTTGTATCTCCTGCA
>JNEY01000099.1:181478-194480 GCA_020875895.1 Aphelenchus avenae | reverse complement strand
GTGCTTAGGCGACAACGTGGGTAAAATCAGAGGTCAGAAGACGAGGCATGGGTAAAGACCATTATAGACTCGCGAGACCTTTTCGTGCAGACGCTCGCTCTATTCTGGTCTCACTCGCTGGTCCTCTGCTACATTGTTTTGAGCACATTTTCCTGACATCCGTCCTCACTTGCAGATATGAAGTTTGCCCCAATCAGACAGTGGATGACAATACCGTAAACTTGGTTACATTGCCGTGACCAGAGATTCCGAGCCTGCCTCCCCAGGGGATCTGACGGAGGCATAACGTTTCATTCAGAAGGTCGCACGCTTCCGGGAGCAGAAGTCCTTCCCGGTACGTCGACACTCATTCCCTAGACGACCCTACACCCAGAAGAGCTACAGAATCTGGCGCGCTGCGCCGCCTATTTAATTGCGAAGTTTGGTACATATGCAGACGTTGGATGTGACTTTTGTCCTTTGCCTTTCGGCATGCGTCCCCATACTTACTTTACTGCTAAGCCTGAAATTTTTGGCGTTTTCGCAGGTACATTCTAGCGGCGAAAGCACTTTTCGACGTTAGCGCTAAGCGTCTACGCGATCACAAAATATAGCTGCCGAATTGCCTAACGCTATTAGACTCTTGCCTGCTTTACGTAGCCTGCGTTACCAGAAATGCAATAAGATTACTCGATGCACGGCGCATTGTTGCAAATTAATGGAGCATGTCCTATATGACCCCACATTTTTCCCTAATGGGGCTACGAGGCGGTCAACGGGCGACGTTGTCCGCTAAAAGATCTTCATGTAAAATTGCCGAAGGGTACAAGAAAAGAAAGTTTAAATTCCTTGGGCGTAGAAACGCCGTGGTTATGCATATTCAGACATACTTTGAAGGTCTGTATTGTGCAAGCGGTTCAGACATTTATGTGGAATGATGGGGGCCCAACCTACTTTACCCCCGCCCCTATTGACACTGTTAAGTGCCATTATCATTATGCAATTTGTATGCCCTCCATAATTTCATTTGACTGACTGACCTCTTTCTGTGAGAACTCGCTTTGGCGGCGCCTTCAGCTTGCTGCATACTGTTTAAATACACCAAAAGCACTGTTAAATCGAACGTCGGAATCCGTTTTAGTGGTCTTTTGTGTGGTCAAGTTTGTACATGATTCTCGCCCCTGTAGGCTACGCCACCGGTCATCGGCATTTGTGGTTTTCATTGAACTTTGGACCGGTTGTTTGTAACTACAAGTCCATTTCCGCCGGTGAAGACGAGCAACTCTGATTAGCCCGACCACCATCCGAGCACCTCCCACTCATTTTATTCCATCCTATACGCGTACCTTGCCGCGTAAGCGTTAGGCGGGCCTGTGCAAAGCTAGCTTCAAAAGACAATCTCACCGCACAATTTTGCATAAAAACGGTGGTCTTGCGCACTTTTTGGAATACATCGCGTAATAAACCGGCATTGGACATGCATTCAGGACCGGGAATTCTAGCTTCCCATACCGAAGGAACTACGTCTTCGTATTACGCGGAACTTCCGAGAGGGCTGTCGACATTTAGCAACAACTGATGGTCAGTCTTTTTTTCAGCTATTACCTCATGCCGCCAGGGAATAAGCGCTGTTCCCAGGACTACACTCCTCTGGGTATTGGAAGTCAAGGGCGCATAGGCGCATAGCCCACGAGTGCCCGTTATGTGTATTACAGACCGCTACTCCGCAGGCAGGCGGTCATTAACAAGCCCTAATTTTACAAAACGCCAATGCCAGTGGTCCAGGAAGGTTTCCGTACAATTCACTGCTTCTGCACTGTTTCTTCGAAGACGATGTGCTTAGGCAAATCGCTGTCATTATCCCTAAGTGAGACGTCCATTCCGTACTCTTCCATGTAGCCCACTCTTCCATTGCACGACTGCCGCACAAGAATCACATTTCTGTCATTCTTTCTGTGAGTAAGGCGGCAGAATGTCGTGCTTTTTTCCTGGCAACGGTAATAATAATACGCAAACACGCGTAAAAGTATCCCATTTGTACCCTTCATTATCTTTACATTACTTCTTTTTTGCGTAACGTTCTACGGCTGCAGTTCGAGCTCATCGTGCTTTAATAACCGTCGCATAAAGCAACCGACTAGTACCTAGCATGCGTGGCATGACCATGACCCGCATGGGAACTTGGGCATGTCATTCTGTCCCGTTTGTACCGTTCGATTTGGACGCGCATAGACCAACATGCCATGCACTTAATTCGCGTTTTTCACCTGACCTGAGGGTACATTAGCTTTAGCATGTCGCTGGTTCCAGCAGCAGCCATGTCGTCCACAGTCTTTGACCCAATGGTCGAAGCCGTCTACCTCAACGCTCTCACGGTGGCAGTCATAGTCGGCATACCGAGCCACCTGCTGATCATCTACATGGCCCTTTTCCGCACGCCACGCGACATGATCAACTACCGCATGACGGTCACAAACACGACGACGTGGAGTCTGGCCGTGCTCATTCACACAGGCGCAATATTTCGCCCAGTGCCACTGTTTCCGCTTCCAATGGGGAAAGCGGAGGGTCTAACGCGTTACTGGGGAGATGCGGTCGGAGGACAGGTCCAGTTCTGCCTAATGATGGTGCTGATCGCAAACTTCCTGGTTGCGTCGCTGGTCTGCTTCACAGTGCTCTGCGTGTTTCTGTTGCAGGTAAGCGTGCTATACTGGGTGCGATACGATGCCTACCCCGCTAAGGGCCGTCTTAAACGGCACCCTGCTATTGCGCGTCATCTCCTCGGCTGGGGCTGCAAACTTTCGGCAGCAGACAGACAAGTTCCTGTTGGGCTTATAATGCCCCAAAAAAGCAGCTAAATGACTGCACGGCATCGAACTACCTATGCTGACTCATCGTGAGGGCCTCAGAGGAACTCTGGGATTCATGCCATGCATCGTGGAATGGGTCGAAGCGTCCCATACCGGCCCGGGAGACACGTGTGGTTCGTAACTCCCGTCAGTCACTCGCCTCAACGCGATCCGAATCCTTTCAGCCCTCTGAAGCACGCGGGAAAGGAGCCCAATTCAAATCAAGCCAGTCGTATTCGGCACCATAACGTTAGTTTTAGGCATCCCTGAAGGAGCACATCACTCGCAAGAGGGGCATCCTCATCGCATTATTCTTTCATACAGTCGCAACTTTTGCTTGCCTGGTTCTTCTCAACTTCGTCTACAAACCAGACGCGAACCTTAAGGAATCCCTCATGACAGATTATCCTGAACACGCTGGGACCCTGCAAAATGCCGTCATATTCGGCTATAATCCACGCAACTGTCCACGCTTCATGGCCTTATTCATCTTGGTGGCCTTTGTCGGTACATCAGTGATCGTACTAGCGTCCCTTTTCCGCCTAATTAGGCACCTCTCAAGCAGTTTGAAGCAGTCCACACGCAAGGATAAGGCTCGGTATCGACGGAATGTGCTGCTTATGCTTGGCTCACGGACAGCCGTACCACTGACCTTCGGATTCGTGCCGGGTAAGCAGGGGGCTAGCCACACATTTAGCATATGGTAAGAAGGGACATTCGTAGAAGTTCGCAGAGCAGCAGCCCATTCACTCATGCGGTTCACAATTGATAAATGCAATCCCTTACTGCGCCGCGCCGCAGACACCCTCAGATAGTAGTCCCTCAGAGACTTAGCGTGCGTATTAGCTAGCCTTCTAGCTCGTACATACGGCTTACCAGCTAGGCTCACCAAGAACCGGTTTTGTCTCAGTCCTCGGTCATATTACAGAATATAAGCCTTGCCTACCTTTAGTTATGATCATGACCCTCTCCATCGCCTGTGGTCTCCACAGCTTTACCATGTACTGCGCACTCATTGTCTTCGCGGTCTCACACGGATGCCTCAACTCACTCGTTACCACGATTGTGTTCAAGCCCTACAGACAAGGATTGCTCAAGGCCGCTAAACGGCTTCTACCTGCGCGACTGAGAAACGGAGTGGAACTACTCGCGTCCTCGACGGCCGCAAAGAGCGGGGTTTACTCGACGGATAGGCCTGCGGGTAAGTCACTTGAAGAAGATGGTCGAAGTCAAAGCATGCATCACTGTCACGGACAAATGTTGAGGCCATTTTCAATTCACAAGCACAAGTTCAGTCTGCCATACAGAAGCCAAAGTTTTAGGCTCGACTATCTTGCCTCGAGGAAAACCTACAATCGTTCGTAGCATCACAAGCCGTGCAGTCACACCTTCCACCAGCTACGGGCAGAGAACTATCGGCAACAGTCGCATAACTTTGTCAGTTGTTAGTTGAATCTTAGGCTCACAGATGGTCTTTTTCGAATCTGCCAGTAAATACGTTTGCGTATCAGACTTACGGCCACCGTAAATAGAGACGTCAGCGTATTCGTCCAGACTCAGTGACAAATTACAGCTTTAGCACGGCAAGCCTGCCAGGCACACCTAGCGCCAACCTCAGCATCAATGACAGACAAACATTGACGTGAATGTGTTCCTAGATTCCAGGGCACAGAGGCTAAACTATCAAACTTTGCATAGTTACGAGCGGTTTCCAACCGGTTTCTAGCCTACGCAACTGTCGGTTGTTCGTCTTTTGCGGGGCTACATACCGATGTCGATGGCCTGCTGGAGGCACTCGTAGGTGACCTGGACGAGCTTGCGCTTGTCCTCCGCGACCTTGTCGCCCACAAAGAACGTCTCGTTGAGGTCGCCGTGGAAGCCGCGATGGTACACCGTCACGTCCACTAAAGAGTAGCATGCTTTACTTGGGATTAAAGCTTCGCGTACCATCGCAGAGATCGCCGTTCTCCAGCGGCCGCATGTCGGGAATGCCATGACAGATCACCTCGTTGACGGACGTGCAGCAGCTCTTCGGAAACTTGTAGTAGCCCAGCGGGGACGGGTAGCACTCGCGTTCGATGCACGCCTCGTGGACCACGCGGTCGATTTCGTCGGTGGTCACTCCCGGGGCGATGGCGCGGGCGGCCTCGTCGAGCACTTCACGTCCAAGTTTGCCGGCCAGGCGGACGCCCTCCTGCTCCTCCTCGGTGAGGACCTAAGAGGAGGAGATTAAGACGACGAACAACCAACATTCTTGAAGTTTTGAGAGAAGATTGACCAGAAATTCGAGTTTACGATTTCAGAACTTCACTATCCGTCTACGTTCCATAGAATTTTGTATATTCCCGAATATTACCCGGATTAGTCGCCTGGTTAGACGCTCCTCCACCGAAGAGGGCCATAAACAGGAGAAGGCGTCCTAAACGCTCCTGTCATTCTTACGAAATACGAATCCTTACCCTCAACTTTGTAGCTCTCGGTAGACACTAGGGTTGACCATTTTTTGTGGAAGACCGGCCCTAACTACCCCGTGTGCTGTTCAGCGCCAGTGAATTCCTGGACCACGCATTCCAATGTGGCCCGGACACTGCATTCCACTGCGGTCTGGGTCCAAAAACATGCTAAAGCGGTCAAGGACCGTGTATGACGGTGCAGTTCCGGGACCCTCTGACCAAACAGTCCACTACGGTCCGGTCAATGCATGCCCCTGAGACTGGAACCACACGCGCAACTCAGGCCTGGACCATGCCGTCCTGGATCAAATACGCCATTGCGTCCAGAGCCACTCACGCCAAGACATTCCCCTTCGCGCATATAAGTCGGTACCACATACGCAACTGAGGTCTTGGACCATGCGTAGCAATGCATGGCTCCAGACCACGCATGCGACTGCGGTCTGGGTATGCAGTACGGAACTCGGAAATCGTTTTATACCAGTCACTGTTATGGTTGTTTTTGTTCTGTGCCATCTTTCGTACCACTATTTGTCCGGCGTTCTTCGCGTTCCGCTCCTCCAATGAGACGCCCTCAGGATGCAACACGTAGTCGGGCCTAGGAATGTGCTCCGGCACGCTGCGCTTCGGCGTGATCTTCGCGGGACGCAGCGGCCCGGTGAAGCGGTAGCTCGGCCACGGGTTGTAGACGTCCGCCAGCGCATGCGTCAACTGATGCAGGCTCCAGTTGCTCTTGAAGCAATCCTAAACAAGTGGGTTTAGTCCATACCGGGCCGTAGCGTAGATGCATGCCTATTAGCCTAATGTTCATGACACATCCTAAGACTGTGCCGAAGCCGGGGTTCTGTCAGGTTTCATTAGACCCTTGGAAGTGACTTATCCTAGTTTTCTCCTGCAGTTTTTCCTTCTCAGTTCCTCGTTATGTATCAAATATTTATGTTCGGAAATCGGAGTTTTGCAAGCTTCGGCTGAAGAAACTGGTGGTTTAAAGCTAAGCAGCAGAGTTTCGTCCTATCCACAGCCAAAATTTAGCATAACTGCACCTTTCCTGCGCCACACGAAGTTCAGAAGAGGACCTTCTACTGCAACCTGTTGGCACAAACGAGTCAAAAGTCGTTATTGCAACGACCCTTATAGCATGATCTTGTTGGAAGCTACGCGAAAGCATGTTTGTTTTAGTGACTAATCCATGCTGCTGTAGGCCAAGGTCTGTCCTTCGCCCACTATGCTGACGGACCTGAGAGCAGAAGTAAGTGTCGGCCAGCTTGAGCTTGATGCACGTGGGACACTTCAGTTTAGCCGGCTTGCCGCAGTCCACCGTCGCACACACGTTCGTTTCCGTTACGGCGCCGGTCATCTCGAACTAAAAATGTAAAGCTTTAGTTTTCCTCTGCTGAGAAAGACACGCACGTCTAGAACTTGCTAAACACATGAAACACAAACAGAAAGGGGGTCGTGTGTTTCACAAAGCCCAAGCGCACAGAACGCCACAACGGTGACCTACCGAATTCCGTACGATGCCGCCGCTTGACTTGCTAATGGTTCCTTGCAGCTTATTAGTTGCAAACTTTCTTCTAGCAAATTTGTAGGATGCCATTATACTTTTCGATTTAGACTACCTATGGGACGGTCCGCTCATCCGCAGCAGAAGAATCAGGAACCGCGGGTGAGCGAGACCGCGCTGCGCGTCAGTTTCCTCCAGCAAGCGGCGACGGTTTTCTGTGCAGCAAGTGCGTTTTTCGACATCCGAGTACAGCAAAAATTGGAGGAAAACAAACTCATAAATGTGAATCTGAACTGCCGTCTCTTAGCCTTTCAGTGCAGTGCTGAATTTTCCTAAGTGACACACCTATACTTCTTTTGTTGAAGGCATGCTTATTGCTTAACCTTACGTGTCCCCCTAGCAAGAGCTGGGAGGAACTAGAGCACATTGGCACGCTTCATTTTGTTCTTTCAGTCTTTTCTATGCTGGTGGAATTTGTAAAAATGCGTCCCTCACTTAAAACCGGCACAGATCCAATCCAAGTTCTTAAACCTACGAAGTCACCACCCTAAGCTTGCTTATTTCAGGCTCTCAACGAGACGACGCACTCAACTCGCTGTCCAAGTGGTACATGCGAGAGCAACGCGAGGTGTGCTTCGTCGAGCAGACCCATGTGGACAAGGACGCCAAGCGGACCGTCTGTCGGAAATGCCGACGCATCTGGGTGCCCGACCGCTCCGGCCGTCCGCCGCTGACGATCCGCAAGGGACGACAGAAGATGTGGGCCACATGCGGTGACTGTGACGCCGTAAAAGGACTGCCGCTCAACACGAAGTACCGGTCGAGGAACGAGAAGCATCAAGCGACATCGGAAGCGAAACCAGCTCAAAGATCGGGATGATCCTTTTGTGTTTCGGTATAGTCATTTGTACATAAAGACTTGGCCATGGAATGTTTGTTGCCCAACTACGCTATAGCATTTCAATCCCATTGATTTTTCAGTAAGATTGGCTTCTCGGGCTCATACATGGAAAACAGAGATTCGGTCTCGTAAGGCATTTATTAATTTCCTTTGAATGTTTATTGAAATCAAGCGGGCAAGTAATAGCATTTGCAAAAGTGTCCTGGATCAGCACTCTCCAGCGACGGTGCTCTCTTTTCGCCCCAGAGGAACAGTGTGTGTTCCGCTTTGGTGGGCCCTCGAGCGGCTCAAGGTCACTCGCAGCAAAATGAGCGCCTCAAACGCCATTAAGGCGCCATTTTCTTCTTGATGACTTCACCGCTGGAAGGGGTTTATGGGTGTTTACCGAAATCGAAAGCCACTTGTTTGCACGTGCTTTTCCATTTGTGGGAGATTCTGGTCAGCAAGCAAGCTTGTGCACCGACCACGACTTCCGAACCGCCTCCTTGGCGCAACGTATATTTTTGGACGCTACACACTTTTTACTGGGCATTCTTCTTGGAAATATCTCGTATCATTCGATGTATTCGCAGAAAATACTCCCTATTTTTAGGCAAAATGAGACTGTGGCTCGCTTGGGGTTTTCGCATCGGACGGCAGAACACAAGCGCACCATTATTGAAACGTCAGGTCGCGGAATTCGCCCAATATTCCCACGCCAACCGACGACTATTCTCGTCAGTCAGCGGGGCATGGCTTGCTCCAGCTGAACAGCAAAGAAGGTCAAAGCCTGGAGCAAATGGGATCGTACCTGCGTGCCCAGCTGGACGTCATTTGTTGCTAAAGCTGTCTTAGTAAGTGCGCTTTGTTGCAAACAAAATGCTGCTCTGCTGATTTTTAGCAAGCCCCAACTGGAATCTCTGCGTGAATTCCGCGATGGGCACCGCGAACAGCGACCAGTGTCTGTGCCTGTGGAAATGTGGCAGCTTTACGAAGAGTACAACGTACCCGACACTCTCGAGGTAAGGCTGACTGGGAAGCGTACCTAACATGAATCCTTCCGTTTGAAAACGTTCAAGAAATTATATTCATTATTCAGAGAATATACCGCGTTAACATCAGAGCCTCTAAATCGTCATCAAAAGAGGTGCGGCTAACGCTTGACGGCCGGAATGCGGCCATTGTTGCGAGAATGCTCGGTACGCGAGTGTCACAAAAATGTGCCTAAGTGCCACTAAGTTTAGCCGATCCGCCGCTGAAGCTGCAAGTGCACGAGCGAGTCACTGTCTGGCTGCTTGCTGAAGGACCGAACGGGCTGCGACTCAGGGACATTCTGGTAGCGTTGCACTTTTTTCACCAATGCACAGATTGACTTCAGAAGAAAACGGGTGCGTTAGTCAAGCCCTCGCAAGACAACGAGAGTGTTCTTCTCACAGGGTCTCGTGAAAGCACACTTGCGGCGAAAAGCATAATTGGTAGGTCGGCATTCCGGGTTAAACCAGCTGGTGGACGATTTCCTTCTTTAAATTGCCGGCAAGAAGGAAACAGTCGTAACAGTCTTAAGGAACAACCCCGTTCCTGTCCGACCGATCGCTAGTTTCAGATGGGCTTCACATTAAGCGCCGTCTGATACCGCGAGCCGCGTGTTGTTGGCTAACTAACAAAGCGGAAGGATCGGAATTTCCCCGATCGTTGGAGCACGACGTATGTTTGCGTGCAGATCGCCCTTAAACATGTAAATCGTTTAGCGGAAGTTCAATACGAGCATTGGCTTGGGACCACACAACGGCGGCGATCCGTCTCGCATGGTGGAGCTGACGGTCGTTGGAGAGCTCGAAGAAGACGTGGACAATGTTCTCGCGATAATCGGTACTGCTTCCACGCCGTACTTACATCAACTGCACAAAGAAAATTTTAGATGCACTACACATTAAGCGCCGTCGGATACCGGCACCGGTGCACTTTTGGCTGACTAACAAAGCGAAGGGAGCCGGCTGTGCCCGAAAAATGTACCTCGAGGTTTGCTTCCCGTTGAGTGCCCTTTGAAACGGAAACTCATTCAGTGGAAGTTCGATGCATACATTGCCATGGAACAACCCGACGCCGGCGACCCTGCTGGCATGGTGGATTTGGCGGTCGTTGGAGAGCGGGAAGAGGACGTTGACCAAGTTTTGGCCGAAATCGGTATTGACGCTAATGCATTATACCAATGCGTGCCTGTTTAGGTAACATTACCGTCGAAAAGGTGAGCGTTACCGAACTTCAGTTCGAATTTTTGTACGGGCATGACGGAGAAGAGCAACATCGGTCTCATCACAAGTTAGAAGTAAGTTTACGGCGACAACGGTTCGGCGATGATTCACGCAAGGTCTTATACTCCGCTGTTTAGGATGACACTGACACGTGCACAGTGCGCGACGATGGCGCAGGCTGTATGTACGTCGCCGGCAGATTGGATAACGTCCAGGAAGCGTTGGAGCGCTTAAGTGAGTCCACAACTCAGACAAGTCGACACTCTCTTTTATAGGAAAAAGCCGGCATATCAAGCTCAAGACACAACGAGTTTCGTTGGCTGTAGGGAACTACGTAGCCAGGAAACGTCCTGATTTGGAGGTGAAGTCATCGTCCATGATATCGCTGTAGGTCACCTGGCGCATTTAGAACGACGACCGGCAGATCCATCTCCGACACGATCGATTGTTACACCCAAGCACATGCGAACTGCGCTGCCTTCACCGAGTGGACAGCGAGGAAGACGACGCTAAAGCTGAAAAGGCCTACCAGAAGCTCATGCAGGAGTTAGGTGAGCCGGTAGATAGCCGAAAAGCGTCTTCCACATTATGTGCACATAGGTTTTCACGAAGTCGTACTGGACGTGCACATGTCCTGGGCAAGGTTACTTTGCGAACAAAGCAGACGGATCGAGGATGATGAAGTCGTCGGTATAAGCGTCTCGGAATGGGTCAACGAACGAGTGCTGGTCAACATAGTTGGCTCGCAGACGACCGTTAAGCGGGGAACGGCTAAGGTCATCAAGCTGATCACTAGTAACCGCCGATACAGAGTGGGCGACATCCGACTTCGCCGTATCGAAGGACAATCCGTGGACACTGCGGGTTTCGAAAAAGCCGCCCCAGGACGCAAAGAGGACCTGAGCAATTGCAAGGAGCCATTCCTCTGGGAAAGGTACGCATAGGGCTTTTGCCACGCTATGAGATACTATAGAGAGTGTGGTGACTTACGATGGCCGTACTTAGAAGCATGTCTGATGCTTAACCTATTAGGCATACTCTTCCCACAGCAACCCTGAATAGAGAACATGTTTAGACTAACACACGAACAATGGCGGTACACTGGACGTGCGTCTGCGAACCGGAAGCGAAAGCCGTCGACGGGTCCCAAGAACCACAAAGCGCCGGAGAACGAATGAATGAACATAGCTACTTGCTCATTTCCACTGTCATTGTCGTGTTGTTGTCTACATTTGTTCGTTGTTTCTGCGTTTCCCCTCTTGTACAAAAAATAATTTGCGTTCCTTTTGATCAAGGATACTGTCAGCGTTGAGCAAAGCATCTCACGCCGAAAATGTTAGTGCGCAGCCTGTGGCAGTGAGCAAACTTGCCCAATTCGATGTTATTGCATGCAGTCGTCCCTTGTAATTGCCACAAGTCGATGACGAGGGACAGACCTCATTTCGACGCGGCATTGTTAAGCGCCTGAAAATACGTCATCAGCATTAGTATCATACGATTCGCCTTAAGTATGGAAAGCTTGTTAAGCTATAGCTTACTTGGAACGAGGATTTAGTCCATTTTCTAGGCAAAATGAGGTTGTGGCTGGCTTGGGGTTTTCGCATCGGACGGCAGCACGGAAGCACCTCACACGTTAAGCGTCAGTATGCGGAATTCGCACAATTGCCCGATGCTAATGGACGACCGTTCTCGTCATTCGGCGGTGCATCGCTTAGTTCTGCTGCTCAACAAGAATGGACAAAGCCTGGAGCCAGTGGGATCGCATCACCATACGCAGCTGGAGGTCATTTGCTGTTGAAGATGGCTTAGTACGTCTGCTTGTTGCGATTAAGATGCTGCTCTTATGAGTTTAGCAATCCGCAAATGGAATCTCGTCGCGACTTGCAGCGGGCGGCATGGAACAGGAGGTAAGTAACGACACTAATGAACTGCCGATGTGGAGCATGGCAAAAATTTTCGGAAGGATAGCTAGCCTTCCGACTTTCACAAATTTTAGCTGATCCTCCGCTGAAGCTGGACGTGCATGAGCGAGTCACTGCCTGGCTGCTTGCTGAAGGACAAGAGACGAGGCAGGCGCCGGTCGTTTCGGCACCAGATGTTTCGGCACTGATACGTTTCGGCACTAAGACGGTTCGGCACCGACGGTTCGGCACTAAGACGGTTCGGCACCGACATTTCGGCACCGATGTTTCGGCAACGACGATTCGGCACTAGTACGTTTCGGCACTATAGCTTCTTTAACGTTCAGTGCAGCATGATTTGACCGTTGTTGGTGGGGCATTATGATAATGCCCGACCGTGCGGGTATTTCTCCAATTGACATGCTCGACCGATATTGCGCTAGTGATAAAAAGCGGAGAGGGGTGCATGTGGGCACGAGAGAGCGTGGTTTTTTCTTGTCTGCCGCTGTGCGAACCCTACACGCCCGCCACATTCCTTTTCGTTGGTCGGCGTGCAGTCAGTGCCCGTTAACCCCCTCAGTCTCGCGACGCCTCAGACGCAGGTGATTGCAATTTTTGGCAAGGCATCGTCCGCGGCCGGGTTGGCGAAAGCGGATAGGCCTCTCGGATGGCACCACCGGGACGGTGCCCCATATGACACAAAAAAGCGCACCGCGAGGACGCGAAGCGTCCGAGCGATGCGTGTCGGCCGAAAGCATTTAGTTCATTCGAATGGTAATGTATCTCACCCGGCTTAGTAGTGTTGCGCACCCGGCTTAGTAGTGTATCTCAGCCATAAGCAATCATCTGCGGCTAGGTAGAGCGGGGCTGGGGGGGTTTCGCACCGCGAGGACGCGAAGCGTCCGAGCGATGCACGTACTGGCTTAGGCACTAGCCCAGTCCACTTGTTTAGGCTTAGGCTGAGGCACGGGAACAGTGAAATATAACTTTTATTACTGGTGCCGGACTGTCTTAGTGCCGAAACGTCGGTGCCAAAACGTCGGTGCCGAAACGTCGGTGCCGAAACGTCCAGTGCCGAACCGCCTTAGTGCCGAACTGTCTTAGTGCCGAACGGTCTCAGTGCCGAAACGTCGGTGCCGAAACGTAACAGTGCCGAAACGTCGGTGCCGAAAGGTAGTATACTC
>JNEY01000099.1:130308-178841 GCA_020875895.1 Aphelenchus avenae | reverse complement strand
TGCCCCATATGACACAAAAAAGCGCACCGCGAGGACGCGAAGCGTCCGAGCGATGCGTGTCGGCCGAAAGCATTTAGTTCATTCGAATGGTAATGTATCTCACCCGGCTTAGTAGTGTTGCGCACCCGGCTTAGTAGTGTATCTCAGCCATAAGCAATCATCTGCGGCTAGGTAGAGCGGGGCTGGGGGGGGTTTCGCACCGCGAGGACGCGAAGCGTCCGAGCGATGCACGTACTGGCTTAGGCACTAGCCCAGTCCACTTGTTTAGGCTTAGGCTGAGGCACGGGAACAGTGAAATATAACTTTTATTACTGGTGCCGGACTGTCTTAGTGCCGAAACGTCGGTGCCAAAACGTCGGTGCCGAAACGTCCAGTGCCGAACCGCCTTAGTGCCGAACTGTCTTAGTGCCGAACGGTCTCAGTGCCGAAACGTCGGTGCCGAAACGTAACAGTGCCGAAACGTCGGTGCCGAAAGGTAGTATACTCCAACAAGGACACTCGGGTAGCGTTGCACTCCTTGCTTAGAAGCAACGATTCACTTCAGAAGAGATCGGACACGTTGGCCAAGCCGTCTCAAAACAAGAAGAGCGTTCTTCCTGCGGGACCTCCATATGCCAAACATATGGCAAAACGCAACATTGGTAGGCTGGTGGTTGTTTTCTTTCTGTGAACTGCCGACAGCGGCGGTTGTTCATTTTATATGGGGCTCTCATTACACTTAAGAGCTTTCGACCGGGATGACCCCGTCCTCCGCCCAAAACCATGCTTACGTGATTGTTTAGACAGGAAGGGCCCCGTCGTGTCCGCGGAAACGTGGCAGCTTCTCGAGGAGTACGACGTGCCCGACACCCTTGAGGTAAGTCTGACTGGGATGCGTACAACTCGTGAAACCTAGTTGTTGCACTTCTTGAAAACATTTAGTTTTCTCGGGTCCGATGAGGATCACGGCCTTTATTGCATTCCTGGGATATCTTTTATTCTTTAGAGTATGTACGATGTTCACATTCAAGCCTCCAAATCGCCGACGAAGCACGTGCAACTAACGATTCACGGCCAGAACGCGGCCAAAGTTGCGAGAATGCTCGGTACGCGTGCGCCAAGACTTAGCACCAAAAAGTCATTATCTTTAGACCATCCTCCGCGTGAACTGGACGTACAAGCGCAAGTCGCTGCCTGGCTGCTTGCGGAAGGCTCCAACGGAATCCGCCTCAAAGAACTTCGGGTAGCGTTGCAGCTTCACGCAAAAGCGATGACTCACTTCAGAAGAGACTGGGTGTGTTAGTGCGACTATCGCAGGACAAGAAGATTGTTCTTTTTGTGGGGCCTTCTGACGCCACCCTTTCGGCGAAAACACTATTTGGTAAGACAGCATTATGGAGTTGAATACGCTGAAAAAGTTGTTAGTTGACTGCATCAAGATGGAAACACTAGTGAGGAGCTCATCTGAGCTATCTCTCAGAAGCCAAAAATTTCGTCTCAAAAAGCACGTAAGAACGTTCGAATTTAATTTTGTTTAAGGCTTAACGAGCATGAAAAGATCACAATCATGCTTTTCCGTCTTTATTATAGCACTAAAGTTCCGAATTTTTGCGCTTCGTTGCTTCATGTGCTAAACTTTTCTTTTTACCCTACGTAAAGTGCCCCCTAAAAGGCAATCTTGTGTTACTTATGAAGTGGCCTCCGTAAGGGAATGCATACTCGTTCTACTTTTTCGCGGGTCAATTTTGGTTGTGCTTTCACGAATGTCGCAAGTGGCTTAACTGAGGATTGCTCACGAGGGCTACATCACTTTACTAGCAAACTATTTTAGCCTTACAACCGAAGCTTTTAGACCGCTCCCCCAACAGAAAGTTTTGTCAGGAGTTTAATGAGTGCTTTTAGAAGGACTTGAAACAAGGCACATCCGAGTACCGCTGGCAACGTGCTCTTGGCTAACTACCAAAGCGAAAGGAGACGACTTTGCGCGATCAGAGGAACTCAATGTATGTTTGCATGTGTGTTACCGTTAAAAAAATGGATACTAATCTAGCGGAAGTTCGACGTGAACATTGACGTGGGACCATACGAGGATCGCGGTGACCCGGCCCGAATGGTGAATTTGACGGTCGTTGGAGAGCTCGAGGAGAACGTGAACGACGTTCTCGCAGTAATCGGTACCGAGCTCCGTGCCTTACTTTCGTCAAGTCCACAAATGGACTGTTTAGGCAAGCTTCACATGAAGCACCGTCTGATAACGCGAGCCAAACACGTTTGGCTGACCAACAAAAGCAAGGGAGCGCCATTTTGCCCGAGAAATTGTCCTCGAGGTGTGTTTGCCCGTGGTTCTCTGGAACCTGGCAGTCATTTAGCGGAAGTTCGATGCGTGCGTCGTCTTGAGTCCACGCAGCGACGGCGATACCGTCAACATGGTCGACTTGGCGGTGGTCGGAGAGCGAGAAGAGAATGTTGACGACGTTCTCGCAATAATCGGTAATGGATTCCACGCCGTGCTCACGTCGACTGCATGACGAAATGTTTAGATGGGCTTTGCGTCAAGCGCCGTCTGATACCGCGAGAACTGTACCTGTGGCTGGTTAGCAAAGCGAAAGGAGCCGAATGTGCCCGAGAAATGGATCTCGAAGTAAGCTTGCTGTTGTTTGCCCTTGAAACAGACCCTCATGCAGCGGAAGTTCGACACGTGCATTCTCCTATACCCGCTCGACGACACTCATGACCCGTCTTGCATGGTGGAATTGGTGGTGCTTGGAGTGCGCGAGGAGAACGTCGCCCAAGTTTTTGCCGCAATCGGTATTGCCGCACCTGATTAATGATCTACTTACAACCTTCCACTTTTAATAAAGAAGTTTCTTTCTGAAGTTTCGCTAGGTCGTTACTTTAGCAATAGAGACCGCCAGCTATTACCGAGTGTTAGTACAAACTGTGTAGGAGAGTGCAGACGCCCCAAGCCTCATCCTTGGCAGAGAGGCATGAAGAACTATTGTTGGCAGCAGACAGGAGCACCAAAGGGGCCAGTTAGTTCGTTCATCAGTTCACTTGCTTCGCGAAACTTAGTCATGACTATTCTCCCTTCGCGATATCTTATGTCTCTATGGATGCCCGACAGATGTGTACAATGTAAAAAAGTGGTAACAAGACTAGGATTGTAACAAACGAGGACTGTAGGTGAGTGATGAGTGGTGCGATGCTTATTGCGATAGAGCGGGCGAGTAGGGCCAGTAGAGCTCCACCTCGTCGCCGCAAAGTTCCAGTCGTAGGTTGCGGAGAAAGTCATTTTGAATGCGCAGGTATTCGCTCACGAAGCCCAGGGGAATGACGAGGTTCTCGATGGACGGTTCGGACTTGTTGACGACGTATGCCACTTGCCTGAAACGGCAATGTATGCGTTTTTAAATGCTTTAGCATTGTTTCTTTAGCCGTCCTAATCGATAACTTACTCTGCCTGTGGCATCGACCTTGCCGCTACTGCGCCGACTGCTCTGATCCGCGCATTACGAGGCTTCACCTGAGTGACGCTGGTCGATGCTGCTGCCGTCAGAGCTCGCAGCGCTGCAGTCGACGAGAAGGCCCTCAATGGAAGTCGAGCAAGTGTTAAGGCACGGGAAACTGACGAAAGCATTGCGTTGAAGCTGTTCTAAATAGCCGGTTTAAGACCCCTGATGATTTAAGACCAATTAGGTAAATGAAGAAAAAGAAACGCGGTAGACGACGTTGAGCGCGGGAGAAAGAACATCTAATGTGCGACATCCTTGGGAAATATGCCCGGTTTTATGGTTATTTTCGAGCTTAAGAATTCAATAGCCCCCTCTAAGCAGACGTGTTTGTCGGTAGACCGGGAAATTTCGATATGTGGCAACGAGCCTACATGCATAAAATAGCAGCCTCTCGGTTGTCCATTAACCCTTGACGAGCAAATGTTGGCTTCTCGTGATGGAGAGAACGCTTCAACCACTTTAGGTAACACCGTGAAGGAAGCTCATGTTGTTCAACAGCTAGCGTCTAGGAACCATCCTTCGTCTAACGGACACGGGGAGGGGGCTATATACCCTGATATCAAGTATTTACCGCATATCGGTCCCCGTGGAAAACAGTTAGCTCTGAGAAACCGAGGCCGATAAAGAATCAAAATCGCCACGGAAAGACAGACCTCGTCCCGTTCAGTCTACCGTCCTTTCCCGCCCTCAACTCCTTTTAAAGGGACTAATTGCGTCTAAGGAGGCGTGAACGTAGCGGTGTCCGGAAACGAGTTCCCTTCGGAGCGAGGCCGGAAAATTGTTTCGGAATTCCTTCTCAAATCGCGAGTGCAGTTGATCACGAATACAGTGAAAATCGGTAATCACACGTGACGGATGACGAGCGGTATCTGTCGTGAGGTTACACTCCGTCCCGAAAGGAACGCATTGTACGCAACACAATGGGAGATTGTGTACTGTCACAGAAAGCTGCGCACATTCTCGGCGCATTCTTCATTTTACGGAGAATTTCGCGTGATTTTAAGGCTATGATTGATCGGCTGACTAATGAGAACAGTCGTTGGAAACACGGTAGACTTATTGCTCTTAACAATGGCCCATGATTCTACGGGATGTGTGTAAGAACGATGGCGTGTGTGTAAGAACGAAATGATGGCGACTTTTCCTTACCCATATTGTAAAGTTTCGAGATAAGAACAGGTTGGAACCAACGGGATCAGACCTTGAAGACGAACGCATTGAACGCGTACTGTGGATGTAGCTACTAGCATATTGTCCAAATGCAGCAGATTTTTATCAAAAAAGCCCTCGACCGGCTTTAGCGGGTGATACCGCCTAGAAATTATTGGAGGCCGTAAACTGATGGACCTTTGCCGACACCCGTTCGGGACGTCAAAGTCGGCACCTCTCGCTCTTGTCTATCGTATTTCTTTGAATATAGCCCCTGGGGCTATATTTTTCGTAAGGTTTCTCTGAGCGGGCTATATTCGAGGAGGGGGGGGGGGGCTCTATTTAAGGTGGGGCTGAATTTTTCAGATGCCCGCCGCAGGCGCCCGCCCAACAAAAAAGACCTTTCTGTAGCGAAAATTCGATCCAGAATTGGGCAAATGGGGTAAATCTGGGTGACAACGGGTCTTAGTTGAGCAGTCAGACATGCTCTGCATTGTTGTACTGCTAACTACCTATGTTTTGACTGGCTCTAAGGAACCTCATTGTAGCAGGGGTCCCAGATGGAATTTTCCGAAAGGGGGCGGTGGACCCCCCTCAGGGGGGGGGGGGCGGTAGGGAGGCGGTCATGACCAAAAAGGGGGCGGTTCAGGGAGGCGGTAAAAAGCAAGACTTTTTTACCAATGACAACAATAATAATGTTGGCATCTATGGAAAAGACGCTTTCGCGGAAGGCATTAGAACGGAAAATGCTCATAAGTGCGAGTATGAGTATCAGCTTTTATGCTTTTTTTCGCAGATGGCAATAAAAATTGGCAATTTATTCTAAATTTCCGCCCCCCTACGGCTTCGCCGCAGGGCGGCGGTAGACCCCTAAAAGGGGGCGGCCGCCCCCCAGGGAAGGCGGTCTGGGAGCCCTGCATTGTAGGTATACCTCGAAACTTTTTGGGTGATGGGGCTCTATCCGGGGGGGGGGGGCTATATTTACGGGGGGGGGAGGCTATAATCAAAGAAATACGGTAAATCCGAATAAGCTTGACTCATTGATCTGTTTTTTTTTATCACTACTCTGTGGTTACAGACTTCGGTGTTGTCATCCCCAAAATGTCCATAATCGCATTAGGTGAGCGAGTAAGCGTGGCGTAAACACTTACCGGCGTGTACGCGCCGGGGTTGTCGGGAGTTTTCCGGGCTCTGCTCTTCCAAGAGTAAGTAAATCGGCATGTTTATCGCCAAGGAGGCGACAAGTTTGAAACACTGTCGTCTGGTTCCTAATTACATTACTCGTCGAGCGGAAATCAACAGCCCTAGTGAACCCTTCGTTCATTTGCCGTTTCTGAGTGTTTTTCCGAATTTTTCATAGAATCTCGGTCCTGGTCGACCGTGATCTTTAACGCCTTGTTATTGAAGCCTAAATGACCACATAAACATTAGGGTTCGATGGTTGGAAAGATTCGTCATTAAAGATAACTAGCCAGCTCACAAAACTGCGGTAAAATCACTGAACTCACAGTCAAAATCTTAGTTCAGTTGCCTTCCCAAAGATCGGTTAAGTGAACTCATCTGACTGAACCGAACTGTACTTCCGATGCCCGCTCCCATCCCACGCCGAAACCTGAATGCTGGATGAAGTTGGTACCTTTTTTATAGCCTTACGGCGACGTTCTTGCGTCATTTTACAGGTTGACATTTTAAGCGACTAAAGGCGCAGTTCCCTTGTATAAGCCGAACTGAACTTGAATCTTCAGTTCACTCCACATCAACTGAACTCGACCTTCAGTTTAGTTCTATTTCAGGCCATCTGAACTTGACCTTTTGTTCAGTACTGTTCAGTACGTCTGACCAACAACGGTTCACGGGAAACTAATGGAGCGGTCTTGCCTTGACCAAATAGAGCCTTTGGTGCAAAGTGCTCACAATCATTACAATTAGGCGTAATTGTCATCGAGCGGCGGTTCCGTGTGCTGGACAATATTTGCCCGCGCACCTCGGTTTTTGGGCGGTGTTTTTAAACACATTTGCTTGCAACCCGGAAGAGACCACAAACTTCCGAGTTCGGAAATCACTCATGCGGTTTTGATTGCTCACCCGAGGTTGATTTGCGCTGCTGAACAGCGATTCCCGTGATACTTCACAAAGTTTAACTGCAATTGACTAATGAAACGGAAAAGGGTAATTTTGGAACGTTTTCTCGCAACTGCAACGGGACCAGGGGAATCATGCGGCCGACCGTTCATGTTTGGGACATGAACGAAGAAGCATCGTTGCCATGAACGTCGGTAGTCCTTCTGCGGTTGCTGTCACGAGAATGCTTCATAATTACGCGAGCTAGCGTCTCATCCATTCTCGTTATTGTCGACTAAACACTGGACTTTGTGGTCGTTAAAGGCAAGTGGCCAGTTGCTTGATATCGCCTGCGAACGACACAAGAAACTACCGAAGGTATTACCCGCCTTAACTTTTGATGCTTCGGAAAACGCCAAAGGACGACACTTACACTTCAGTCAGGATCTGAGCATGGGAGGCGAGACCGGTAGGGTCACAAGTGCAATGACGTCAAGCAGTTTCTAGGCGGCCACAAACATCCCTCTCCGACCTCATGTTTATCATACACTTCGGCTATTAGCCGTACGTAGGATCGGGTATAAAGGCCAGATGACAGCAACAAGCGAGCTCCGTTGACAGTACAGATAGAGGAAAGCGGATGCGATTACGCATCAGCTGGTGAACAACATCGGCCGCATGTAGTCCATGATCTTCTGGCAGAGGTCCGTAGTCACTCCGTTGCGCGGGATGATGCTCGGCGTGACGGTGATGGGCAGCGACTTGCAATGCTCGTAGACGGTCATAAGTTCGCTGAGGTCCAGCTCGAGCACGGGCACAGCTCGCGCTGACCGCTTAGCGGAGTCGCTGTCACCGATGTGGGTCGCTAAAGCAGAGAGGTTTAGCAGGAATAAGGCGCGAACAATGAACCCAGGTAGTCGCATCAAAGGAATGTATGCAGTCAGGACCACTGGCCGGCCAATGCCGCAAATGTTATTTAGGTCGTTAGGGATACGCGCCCTGCAAAAAAGTAACGTAGCGATTTGAAAAGGGGATCCTTTTAGCTAACAAGTTTTTACCCCGGCAGGCTAGCAGGCAACCGTGCTATCCCCACTTGCCAAACGTCAACTTGCCAAACATCAACTTGCCAAAGCGCCAACCTGCAAAAATGGCGTCAACTTGATAAAAACATCTAGGATTCTGGTTTTTCAGATAAGTCAAATCTGAACAACCTAGGCTTGAGCCTAGGCCTAAGCGTGCCGGCGCGAAGCGCGCCACGTAGGGGTAGGTTAGTCCGAAGTCCGGGTAGGCTAGTCCTAAGTTGGTGTAGGCTAGCGCTAAGCCGGGGAAGGCTAGTCCTATGCCGGAGTAGGCTCGTACTATGCTGGCACGTTGACGCTCTTTTTTGGCAAGTTGACGCTTTGGCAAGCTGACGTTTGGCAAGTTGACGTTTTACCGCAGGCAAGTACCCCTACCAGCCCATTCAGACCCGGTCCAGGTTTGCACTCACTCATCCGAGGCCTGCCTCCACTATATGAGCCTTGGGATGGGTGCCAAACACATATGTGAACAAGCCCAAAGGTCGGAATGGCGTCTCTTGGAGAGATGCATTCCGCTGAGTAGCAAGCCCTTCATTATTCCTTGGATGGCCCTTGACTACTCTGGGATCGTATAAACTGTGACATACCTCCATAGTAGTAGACCGCACAGTGAGCGAGCAGCGGCATCACACATAGGACGAAGGTGACACACAGCGAGGAACTCTGCGGTGTCATTGCGCTGATCCTTAACCAAAACTTTTCGAACAGGCGGTCGATATGCTTCTTTTATAAGCCACAACCGCTTGATCAGCACCCGCGTGGACGAGGAAATGACACCACGAAGTGAACTTTTGGATCGCCCGAACTCGAAAATCCACGGTTCAAGTGCCAACGAGACGCCCTCTTGAACCGCTTTAATGGCGTCATGCCATGCCGGAGGTCCGACGAGAAAAACTCCGCATACGTTCGCGGACGGATTTCCGCTTGGGCGGCACAATAGCCGACGTAAAAGCCCACCGCGCCGACGCAGTTCGTGGGGGTCCCAAACGGAACGTGCCGGAAATCGTCTATGATGTCTAAGGCCCACTTTGGGCTTGTTCGGGGAAACCCTTTCCCAAGGCATCTTCACAGATGGGGCCGGTTTCTGCGTCACAGAAATGAAGCAAATTTTCGCTGTGCCTGGACGACCGACGGTGCTTCAAAGACCACGTCGGAGCTTTTCACAGGTGAGAGTTCGAGAGAATATTCCTGGAACACTTCGACGCATTGTGCCCAGTGGGGTGCAGAATGAGTGCCCATTGATGTCGTGCGTAATCGATGCCCGCGAAGCAAAAAGGTCTATTCGATTAGTCTTTTGCGAATGTACGTGTGTCTTTTGCGTCTGTCTCTCGTTCCAGAAATGAACCCATCGTCTCCACTCTCAGGCAGCCCCGCCTTGAAGTCTCTGCGAAAGGACAGAACGATCAAATACCTACCATCAGTTTGAAAGACATTTGTAGTCTTAAGCTTCCAAATGGATCTTGCATAAAACTATCTTGATCCTGGTAAAAAGCGGTTAGGTACCTAGCATAATTTTAGGCATCAGCATGTCCGGCAAACGAATTTAAAAAAAGATGCCAGAAAAATTTTACTTTTAGAGCCCCGTCTATTGTTTTTTACGCATAACTAGGTATATCATGCGCATAAATAAAAATTAAATTCATTTTACAATTAAGAATGTTAGTTCAGAATAAAATAATTATAAAAATTAATTTAAAATATTCGTTAAGTTAAACTAATAAGAATAATTAAAATTATTACAAAATTATGTTTAATTAAAAATACTAATTTAAACAAATTAATTAGAATGGATAAAATTATTACAAAATTATAACTCACGCATAAGCAAGCCAGGCCTTGTTCGAAACCGGGACAGTAAACCATACTCTCTAATGACGTCGTCGGAAGTCGGAAGCTTTTCGACCGGCGCAACTCGGCGCACCTCTCGTTTTTTTTAACATTCAAACCTCCGAGGCAACGGCAACACCTCTAAGCGTCAACGTCCTAGCTCCTCTACGGCACCGCTGTTCGCTCACGTAAGACAGAATGCTTTTAACGTTTTATTTTCCAAGTCCTGATGTGATATAGTGGTGGCGAACGAAATTCGGGGAGAACAAGGCGGTAAAGTAGAGCGAGAACAACGTGTGATGTGCCTAAAAGCGTCTCAGATTCGCTTAGGAGAATACAATAAAAAAAGAACTCGAAGGGAACGAGAAGGCGTAACAATTGCGATTTACAGAGCAGGCGCGTGGGCAGAGAGAGAGCGGGAAAAAACAACGGAGATTACGGCAACAGTTCTTCCTGGTTAGCACGTTGTGGACGCGCGCGAAGCGGAGCGGCTCCTAGACGGCGCTGGTCGCCACGTTCTGCCGGGAGTGAGATCGCGATCGGTTGAGGCCTAAAAGTGCACAAATTAGCCAGCGAAATATAGACCATTTCCATGGGCATTTCCAGGTGGAACTGTCTTTTAGGTTCCCGGTGGAAGGTGTCCAGGTAGACCTCCGGGAAGGGCATCCAGGTAGGACTCCCGGTCAATATTTCCATGGAAGATCGCAGGATTCGAAGCTTCCAGGACCACTCCATTGTGGATTCCAGGCGGGATTTGCGGGTAACGTTCAAAGAACAGGTTCATATCGGGATTTTGAGCGGCTAAGCCCAAAAGGGTAACTTTCCAGGGGGAACATCTAGTGAGGATTTCCATGGGAATCTGGGTTGGCTCCAGCTACAGAGATTAACTTTCCATGCAGGACTTCCAGGGTGCGACAATTACGGGCCTTTCCAGGTTGGACTTCCATAGAAGATGCGTTCAGTTAGGAAATTCAGGTAGCCCTTCCAGGAACGCCGTCCAATCAGTTTTGTCCCAACTTACTTTTGCCCTCTTGCTCCACCTGCAGCTTGAGCTGTCGACTGATCTCGCGCAGGCGAGCAGCGCTCGGACCCGTTAGCGACGGCTCACGGCGATCCAGGCCCAGCTGGAAGGCCTTCACAACGCGAATCTAAACGGCAGTGCTCACAACGACGGTTCACTTAGGCTGGCTCACTGGTGGCGCATGCGCAGAAAGTGACAGTGAACGACTAGAATAGAGGAACTACGCGTCTCGCCATGAGCTCACTTTCCGACTCTCCGATTTTTGCGGGAAATGAGCTCACGTCGGGACGAACACTACGTTGCATGTTGGTGTTCGAGTGTTGGACAGGTAACGGGAAATTTTTTAGTCGTAGCCTGGACGCAGATGTCTGGCAAAAAAAGCGAAAAGTGCTCCAAGAAAGCCAACTACAGTAACAATGTTAGTTGCAGCAACTTCGGTAGCGGTTAGCTGCACTAATTAACGCCGAGCAATGCAAAAATGCAAAAGGCAATCCCGTGGCTTTGCGCCGTGTCATTTGCGCAGTGTTGTGCGTGGCCGAGCGTGTGAGCGGTGAATAAGCGAGTGAGAGGTGTTAAGTGTGACCTCGGACACTCGGACGATCATGCCTCTGCACATATCTGTCGTACACCCATGGAAGTTTAATGGAGCTATCACCATTTCACATCCATTGCTTTGTTTGCGTGTGGTGCTTCGTGGAAAGATACTGTAAAATTGGTGGAAAGTTGGTAGAAATTTGCAGTAATTAACTACGGTCTTAGAGTCGAAAGCACTTGGGGTTCCTTCTTTTATGGACGGCTAGTCGAACATTTCCATGCAAAACGACACCTGCCATGAAAACCGTGCATCTTTTATGCATGTTTTACGGCCATGCGCTACTGATCGCCCACGACACGTTAGTGCTTGTCGCCCACGCTAATTTCTTACTGTGCGTGTCTGTGGGCGCAATTTTGTCTATCTGTCAGATTCCCGACCAGCGCAAAGACGGAGTCAATAGGTGGGTGGTGGATGTCAGGAGTGAACCCCTTTTGTTTGTGATAGTCCTAGAAAAGTCACCGATAGTAAGTGTCAGGTCAAAGAGAGAGTTAATAGGCGGAAAGCCACAACGTCGAGAGCAGTGGTTAAAACAGGCTGCCACACCAAACGGCTACGAACACTGCTCGAGTGTGCGTGTCTACGAAAATGCGTAGTACGACTGGCGTCTTACTGTTTGATCAGTTGGCGCTTTACTGTAGGGGACTGCCAAGAGCTCTCTTTGACCTCCAATCGCCTGCAAAGTTTCCAGGTGTACTGCAATTAGCACCCAGCCATAGTGTTTACTGTAATTAACACACACAAGTGGCCCCATGCCTTACCGTCGCCCAATTAATGGACCGCGAACGCTGGCCGCGTCGAATCCCGGAGATGACCCATGGGGATTCAAGCCTCATTTTTGGCAAGTATGAACATCGATGTATTGTTGGGAATACAATTAAGTCCAAGAAGTTTTATGGTATTGCATTTCGATTAAACAGATACAGCAGGCAAGTCCACAGGTTGACTAGCCTACATGAAAACCTATGCAAAGAAAAGAGACTGGACAACTCGGAGGAAGGACTGGACAAAATCGCATGTACTAACTGACGTCGGAAGAAAATGAGGAATATTCCGGGTAAGCATTTGAACTTAACATGATGAACAAATACAACGCTTGTTAGTTCTCTTTATACTCCTAGAACTCTAACCAAAATGTGTATTTTTGGCGTCGCGGAAGGGAACCCGAGTGGAGCAAGAGATACCAGTGGTTTGTGTGCGAAACACAGGAGCCTTCCAAAAGTGTTTCCAGAGTGGTGAATTTACGACGAGGAAACACTTCGGAGGGCGTGATTGACTTAGGAAGGAGAAGAACAGAAAGTTAAGGAAAACTTTACTGACTGATTACGGATGCGTTCAGTGCCACCAGAAATCCGTTCAAAAGGTCAAGTTGTGGCCACTTGGTAGTGGCTTCCGACCATGCTTCCTGGTGGCACCGACCGCACAGTGCACGCATGAAACGAGGAAAGTGATTGGGCTAGAGCTTACTGTGACAATGGAAACTAGAGGCACACATACATCGGACACCAGGCGAGTGCGCGCAAATTAAACTTTGAACTGAAGGTAAGCAAGTAGGAAAGCGACACCATGCATGGAAGGCTCTGGGAGCGTGCCGAACAGGTTTTTACCTTTATACCGTATAAGGTTCGTAAAGTTTTGGATCGCGGCATCTTCTTTCTTTCGGAAAAAATGCTTCTTTTTACATATTCCTCCGAAACGTAAGCAGCTAGAAGTGCAAGAAAAGAGTTTAAAGGAGGTTAATAAAAGTTCAGTAAAAGACTGGCCCAAGGACCCCTGGGCTGGGTGAAGTGGGCGGTAGGGAAACACAATACAGCAATGATTTACTGGAAAAGACAGTGCATAGACAGGTACAATAAGTATGAAATCACTGGCAGTGAAGGGACATCACTATACTGTAATTTCTGATTAAAGCGGTTTCGCTTCCTGTATTTAAGGATCAGTTATGTCCACTCGAATGATGTATTTCGGAAACAGTAAAATACCCGCTTCAAGGTCCTGCAGGCGTAGAGAAGAGACAACTGGTCGGGAAACGATGCAGGTATACAACAAGTACGGTTCCCACAACGCATGGAAAGCGTGTATTGACAAGGCTTCGCATCGCAATAGAAATCTATCGTCCTAAAGGTGAGCAATGGCCACAGGTCGGTCCAGGCTCATCGACTTCCCCATGTTACGCGCCGAATTGACCGTTTGGGTGCCATGCGTGAAGTGCTGCACGAGCGGAACCTTCTCCACTTTGTCCGCCGTCGCGGTGGGCCAGTAGCCGCCGCCGCCGCCGTGCGTGTGACGACCGTTCTCGACCACGACCGCTTGCGGAGACGCGGGCGGATTCGGCGACGGTGTCCGCGACTGCCGGTGGTGGTAGTACGGGTAGGGCTGCGGACTGCCGGTACGTTGCATCAGTTGCGCGACCGCAGCCCTAGTGCCGTTTGGGTCGCCCGCTCGGTAGGTGGCGACCGCGTTGCGCATGGACTGGATGGACTGTGTGCTGGCGATGGAGTGGCCTTCGAAGTCATCGATTGTGCTCCGGAATGCCTTGACCACGCGAAGCTGTAGAAAGACAGAGGATAGTAAATGACGCTCATTAAACGAATGAGAAGGAAAGGGAAGCTGCCCTTTACAGAGTCACAAAAATGCCAGAAAGCATAAATCTTTTGCATTTTTGCATGCGCAGCTAATTCACCTTGCAAATACTCTCTCTTCGCTCGCTAGCCAGCTTCAAAAATCGATTACTAGATTCGTACCGTGCGGAATGTTTTCCGTTATAGTGGACAGGAAAGTCAACAGCGGATAGAGACCTCTAACGTGAAGGGAAATGGTGGAATAGCTGGAAACGGGAAGGAACATGGAGAACAACCACGTTGAGAGCAGCAGCTTCCACCGTTGGCCGCCATCCATGTAAAGGTACAGAAAACAGCAACAACAAGCATGCCAGCAAACGACAAGCTAATATCAGGGGGATACAGTAAGCAGAGTACGGCCTATACAGTACAACATCGATCTGGTAACTGGAAAAAGTGAGGTTACTGTAATACAATAAACGAAAATGAACAGCAATTCCGTGTGTGCGTCAGGAATGGACGCATGGGTGCCCCCAAACGTTCCCATACGTTTTGGCATCATCCTAGCCACAGTGGTCTACGGAGATGGTGGATGTGGCATGCCAAAGCCGCCGTAAACAATCGATGAATAGAGTCGACAATTAGCAGTCGACCTCGGTAATTTGCACGAGCCGTAACCTCTTTCGGGATGAACAGCAAATCACATGGAACTTAATGCCATTTCGACTACATCAAGGCAACTAAAGCACGCAATCCTTGGGCGGTATGTGCGCATGTGGACACTTGTTCAAAAGCGCATCGCGGATCCGCGCCGAGAAGACGCAGCGAAACTGCACCACTTAACACTGCGATCGATCGATTAAAATACCCACATTTGTACAGTCACGAAAATAGTTGTTAGGTGGTGCAAGAAATATCTAAGCGGTGTGTGCAAAGCACTGCATTGCGCAAGTGAAGTGAGACGCTCTATCCAGGAAATGTTGCCGCACGCGTCGTTAATAAACGCGTCCGACAACGAAGGAAAACCACGAGGCAGGTTGATAGAGTTGAGGTAGAGTTCGGAAGACCGAGAAATTTCCCTAGTTAGGCCGATCCCGAAAAATGGTTCCCAGACCGTGGTTAGAATTTATCCGTCTACCGCAAATGTGCTGCCGGTGTTGGCTCCTAGGTGCATGGCATTGCATGCGTGGCTAAAGTCTATTGCGTGTGAAAGCCCCGTTTTGCTGCGGCTAGTAGTTGCAAGGCAAGTAAAAGGGCTACGAGAAAAGAGAGAGTATTCGCTAGGCTCAGCCAGTCCCAATTCATCTTGAGCAGCCCTCAATGGAACCTTCTCAAAAGTCGGTCTAACGAGGTTAGCGCTGACTTTGGTAAGCCGTAACCGCCAAGGAAACCAAGAAACCAACCTGTGTCTGCAGCCGTGTAAGGCCCCGAATCCACAGAATCTGTCCACTGCGCTTCTCGTGCGTCTCGTCGTCCTCGTCACCTGCAAACGACAATTTGGGACATCAAACAGTAATGGACATTTGTACCGTTGAAGATATTGTCGGTGGAGGCGACCTCACCGCTGCCAATCGTCCACCGCTTGCTCAGCCACTTAGTGGGAACGGTGGTAACGACCTACAGTAAAATTAAATCAGGGCGCAACGGCTTATTTCACGTACCTGGCCCCAAAGCAGGGTGCCAACGCCGAAGACCAGACACCACAGCCACTGCTCGAGGTTGAGCGGAGAGGTAGAGAACCAACGGCCACCGAACTGCACGATGACCACTTGCGCGACCATGGTTGCGATCCAAATGCAATAGTAGATCGGATTCGTGAAGAGACCCTGCAAGCGTTTACGTTAGATTAGCCAGTAGCAAAAGTGGTGGCGCCGAAATCTGGAAAACGGACCTGGAAGACATTGCGCTCGCCGTGGATTTTGCGGGCGTTGATCTCGTTGAATCTGCAACGTAATTAACGCATTAAAATGATTGGTTCACTGCATAACCACTACAGAAGGTAATTAGCACATACAGCGTCATCATGACGAAGGTGTTGAAGACGATGGTGAAATGCTCGGACGGTGGCGAGTGGAGTGGCGCCCATCGACCGCTGTCGATGCCGAAGAAGTGCTCACCTAAAGTTGTAAGTCAGTCTATACTGTAACAAAAGCACTGTAATGTATTGAGGACGCTAGTTACGGTAATAATTATTACCAGGTAGCTACAGTAAATTTTCGAGAGCATGGTGTACTACCTACGCGAAAGTGCCATTTGCTCGCCCAATGCTAGCACAGAAGAACATGCAAATTTTGAATGCTGAAACATGGTGGACACGCAAAGCTGCTCACCCCAGAAGATGAGTATGAAGAGGATAGTGAGCTGGTACACTGCGTGACCCAGGATGTTCTTGAACATGGTGCGCGAAATCAGCGGACTCGTGCGGCCATACGGCTTGCGCTTCAGCAGGTCTTCGGTGGGCATCTCGGTGGCCAGCGCCAACGACGCAAGCGTGTCCATGATGAGGTTGACCCAGAGCATTTGCACAGCCTAAAATGGATAATGCAAAATCCCTTGAGTCGGAGCAGGTCGCACCTTGAGCGGAGTATCTTGAATGGCGCATGCGCCAACGAATGCGACGACGACCGCAACGACGTTGACAGTGAGTTGGAACTGAAGAAACTTGGCGATCGAATCGTAGACGTTGCGGCCCCACATAACCGCTTTGACGATGGAAGTGAAATTGTCGTCCGTGAGGATAATGTCGGATGCCTCCTTGGCGACGTCCGTACCCGCAATTCCCTAAAATGGACGGTATGAGTAACTTAGCAGTGGGAAATGATTAACTTGCAAAGTAGATTTCCCGCTGAATTGACTAAGTAATTTACTACGTTAGCAAATATGAGAGAATATTTTCTGTCATCCTCAGGGAAGAAGAATACTTCCCATATCATACTTCCCAAATTTTTGCCAAGGAAACAGCAAGGTAAACTTTAGTAGGTACTAGAAGTCGACTTTTTAGTGGAACGTTTTACAGTAATACGTAGGGTCAGACTTGGTGCGTGTAACACGAAACCCACTGTAACAGTGGCATAAGGTTACAGCAAATATGGTTAGGTACGTACCATGGCGAAACCGACGTCCGCCTTCTTCAGCGCAGGGCCATCGTTGGTGCCGTCGCCAGTGACAGCGACCACCTCTCGGTTCTCGGCGACCGTGCTCTCGATGATGCCCTTCACGAGTGTGTACTTGTCGGTCGGCTGCGCACGCGCCAGCACGCGCAGCTTCGGCCATATCTGGTCGAACTTGGCCTGGTTGAACTCGCCGTTCTCGTCGCGAATGCGCGCGTTGAACTCCTTGCCCTCGAGCGCAAGGAAGTCCTCGCCGGGCCGAAGGATTCCGCAGGAAGTTGCAATCGAGCGGGCGGTGTTGATATTGTCTCCGGTGACCATGCGAACGGTGATACCGGCACGTTGGCACTTGATGATAGCGTCAGGCACTTCTGAAATGGCTCAGGGTCAGTTTCCGGATGTGACTCATTGAGTCAAGACAACATGGCTCAACATACCGGGACGAACAGGATCCTGGATTCCAACAAGGGCAATGGCAGTGAGGTCGTTTACAATGGCGTCTTCGTTTTCCCAGTCGATTTCCCCAGCATAGTTTACCTTAAATATAGTGATGAAGTGATTGAGTTAGTAAGTTCAGTGATGACCGCTGACAACTAACGGACCTCATTCTCTTCCGCCGGGTTATCGGATGGAACATAGTCCTTGTATGCGAGGCAAATGGTTCGCAGTCCATCCGACGCCATGGGCTCGATGACCTCCCGGACGAGGCGGTCGTAGTCCTTCTGCGAGAACCGCGTCAATTGCCCGTTTCGACCGAGGAACCATTTGCACCTGAATTTCGGTATGTGCAATTCAGAGGCATCTTCATCCCTTACTTCTTCAGGATGATCTCCGATGCGCCCTTGCTGAACACTCGGTAGCCACCCTTGTCGCTGTTGTTTTCGATGACTGTGGACATCGACTTGCGCACCGAGTTGAACGTATAGACCTTGTAGATGCGCTCCTCGGGGAAGTTGTCGCGGACCTAAAAGGAGAATAAATCGTTTCAAACTATAGCCGTTTTCGCGAACCTTCTGATAGCTTTGTCCGAGCGCCATCACGAAGCCGAGCAGGCCACACTCGGTCTTGTTACCGAGCTGCATCATCTGCTCTCCGGCTTGCTTCGGTGGCATGACTTGTGAGGAGTAGCTGGAGTTGATGGAGATGAGGTGGATGAGCAGCTCGCGGGTCTTCTCGTCGAGACGCTCCCATTTCGGCACCTCCTTATAGTGGACCTCATTGACTAAATGCAGGGTAATGTTCAACGAGGAATCCAAGTGCTGGCTACGAGCTAGGAGAATGCTTCTATTCTAGTGGACAGTTTGGTTTCCTGGAACCAAGGAAGTACTCACTGTAGCTTTGGACGACGGTCATCCGGTTGGTAGTGAGCGTTCCCGTCTTGTCCGAGCAGATTGTCGTGGCGTTGCCCATGGTCTCGCATGCATCCAAGTGGCGCACCAAGTTATTGTCCAACATCATCTGCAACATTACAGTAACTTCTCTGCGGCTAAATCACAAAAATTGCTCTGGCGCAAAAGTTACTGTAAGTTCTAGCTTTCAAAATCTACGGTACAAGGATTTGCTCACGTACAATGCAAAATTACAGTAATTGCTAGAATTCAACATGGAATGTACCTACAGTAATTTAGCTAGATTTAATATTGCTAAGTTCGTTACAGTAACGCATGCAATTTGCAAACGACCATAGCCCCAGCCGAATGATATATTGCGTACCTTCTTTACGGAGTACGCCAACGAGAGCGTGACCGCCAACGGAAGACCTTCGGGAACGGCGACGACAAGCACAGTGACACCGATAATGAGGAAGTTGATAAAGTGCTGGAAGTCCGAAAGGCTGAATGACTTCTCGTCGACCGCATAGCGGGAAATGCAGAAGCGAATCACGAGGATGAGCACCGTGCAAGCAGCGACGAAGGAGCCTGGAAGTTATTGCAAGTTAGTGGAAAAGAAACTTCCAACCGTACCGCCATATCCGATTTGGATGGCCAATCGAGTGAGCTTCGCTTGCAGGACGGAGCGCTCCTTCTTGCCTTCGCCGTCTTCCGACTTAGCCGTACTCGCTGCACCGGGTACTCCACCGTTGTAGGTGTCGATCTTGATGTCTGAACGGGCATGCACTTTAAGCAGTAAGTTGGAGAAGGCTCTTTAACCTTGATACGGTTATCTCAAATTTGCGTACACAGAGTCACGATATATACACCCGAATATCTAATGATCCTAACATCGAGTCGACCACTAATTATTGCAACAACATTTTGCCGAAAAGCAGCTCGGAAACTCACTGTCTTCGTTGAGGAGCGCCTGCTTGGTGCCGTCGTCGACGGTAATTGCCGGCGGTTCGGAACCTGAAACCGCGTCATTGCAAGCAGAGCACATCACAAAAGCGTAGACGCATTGCACCTTGCGGACGGTTGGCCACTTGACGCTCTCTTACTCGCATACTACACAACACATGCACTACTCATTTCTCCTCCTCTATTACATCACAAGCTTTCCGCTACAATGAAGAAGGTTAAGACGAGCGTAGAGGCCCGAGAGCTGAGGAAGTAACAAAGGCGACCACTAATGACGGAGCAACAAATTAGCACAATATTTTGGAGGCTCCATGTGCGGTGGCTCTTGTCCGCAGCAACTTGGTCAGCACGAAACGAAAGCAAGCTTACGACACGTGGGAGCGACATCCATTTACATGACGACAAACAATTTAACTTTGCTCCAGAAATATTGTGTGGGCATAATGCTAGTTTCCATGCGGAAATTGATAACGATGCGTTTCAACCGAAATGATATGCCCACTTCCATGTATTCTGGGTAAGTTCATTAACGGGCAATTACCGTCAAAGGATCCGTTGTATGGAATCGATCGACGAATGCGCACTGGAATGACGGAAGTTGTAATACCGATAACAATGAACAATAATGAGACGTTCCCAGATCGCAGGCTTCAGTCGGGTAATTGGTCTCATACGCTATCGCTGTCATCAAATGTGAAAATCAAAAGAAGCCTCGGAAATGAATGAGCATCGTACCACGTCTATTCCAACCAAACCGATAAAATACGCACAGGTTGAACTCAAGTGATATGTAAAAGACGGTCAAAGATGGGCTTAATAGTATTTCAGACAAGCTCGGACCAGTATCCTCCCCGTTCCCGCTCGGCAACCTCGTTTGCTCCACATACTGTTACTCTCTGTTCGCTCATATAAAGCATTCGCTCCTCACTCTGGTAACCCTGACCTAGCGCTGATCACATTTGTTCATACTCGTCTAAAGATGGGTAGGAAGGTTGTGGATAAAATCCGTTGGCATTCCACCCATCAAAGATGGCTTGCATTTTGGAATGTACTCCATTCCATGGTCATACACGAATCTTGTCGTATACGGGCATACGGGTAGTTTGGATGACACTCCATGTTCCTACATACTACTCTCAATCCCTTTATAACAGCATAGGCTCCACTACGCGCTCTCTCCTCACTTAGCTCGGCAAGAGTGAGCCATATATCCGAACGAACCTGAAGCTTTGCTCTTGCGACGCGTTCGTCCTTCTGAACAAGTTAGTTATTATTGCGACCCGAACTTTTGCGATACCTTCTCGCTTTTGCGCCTTGCGCTCCTCATCGACCGCAGCCTTGGCAGCGCCGAGCAACATCATGATGATACCAGTCTGCGAGTTAACACCGACCGCCGTCACCAGCATCTTTCCACTGCCTTCCATCACATGCGTGCCTAGAACATTCCATGGGTTAGTGGAATGTGCGGTTCGTTACGAACCGGAAAGCAGCATCGGATCGCTGTCCGGCGACTTCTTGATCTGGTCCGACTCGCCGGTAAGTGAAGATTCGTCGATCTTGAGGTCGTTACTCTGGATGAGCACGCCATCCGCTGGCAGTAGGTCACCTAGAACCGAGCGTTTGCTTGCACAACGTAAGTTCATTGGGTGCACGCCGAGAGCTACAGTAAAACCGCACTAGAATTACTAAGACACAGGTAACATGGCTTTACTGTAACTAGTCTACAGTAAATTCGCGCGTTTTCTTACGGTAAAACGAGCTTTCTACGGTAAAAAGCTTTCTACAGTAAAAACAGTTCGCCGCCTTTACTGGTTCTAGCCACTTTATACTAACGCATGCGCCACCAGCGCCACCTTACACTAGCGCAACCGGGTGTCTTCGACACTTGACTATCACATGCTGCCTGCGACCTGCCGCACAATTTAGTAACTTCCATGGCCACGTACCATATTTAATCTGCGCAACATCGCCGACGACTAGCTCGTTGACAATGATTTGAATAGACTGGCCACCACGAATGACCGAGAACTTGTGCTCCGTTTCGATCTTCGCTTGCAGGCCTAAATTAACCATTTACGCATGGCTGGCTATAAATTCGAAAAATCCGTTGGTCGCCTGAAGTAGTTCCCTCCATCAAAACGCGTCTGACTTACCTCGGAATTGGCGCTCCTTGGTGTAGTCGTTAAGGGCAGTGACGAGCACAACAACAACAACGGAAATGAGGATGGCAACGCCTTCGATCCAACCGGCATCGTGTTCCGATTCGTCGACCGAAGCTGCAATTAAGCAATTAGCACAATGTATTGTACCTCTTCGCAATTACCTCCCGCTTCTTCCGGCGGCCGATAGAAGGATAACGCTAAGGAGACAATCGCACTAACGAGGAGAATGATGAGGGTAACGTCCTGGAGCGCCTCCCAGACGAGAGTGAGGAAGCCTTTGGGCGGATGAGGAGGTATCTCGTTGCGACCGTAGAAGGCTCTGCGCCTCTCCAGTTCTTCGTCGTTCTGCGGTATTCCTTGGTTTGGGTCGGTCTTTAACCGCCGACACAGGCCTTCCGTTCCGCCATAGTCTAAATGCCGCATGAATTAACAAGAAAAATCGGAGAAGGAAAATTACCTGCGTCGATCTTCTCTCGAGCCTCATGGCCGCGGAATTCCATGAGCGTCTTGAGGTCCTCCACCGGGACGTCATAGTCGCTACTGCTTGCTAAAATGGAGTGCGTCGGGAAGAGTGTTGGCAGACAAGTAGCCTTACCTGACGCCATGCTATGTCGTTTGCGGGCAAAGCCGCGGTGGAAGAGTACTAGTTTGGCACTAGGAGGAGTTCAGGGGCGAAACTTCCGCAAGTTCTTGGGTGTAGGCGATGCTCAAGGTAGTTCTCGCCAGGTGCGCCTTTTTCCCATTCGCTAAAACACATTTTATAAGCATGTATTCTGCACGGCCAGCGCAACAAACGTTCGCGTGAAACACAGGAATCACGGAAAGACATGGACAGAGAGCGCTAAATGGGAAAGTCGATAAGAGCCTGCGCCGTTAGCAAACAAAATCACGGACAGCAGCGCAAGGTGATAAGACCCGCTGGAATCCTATTAGCGAAGCACTTGTGCTTTTACACTTTTGCTTTGCGCAGTACGGTTCGCTTTCCAAATGAGTTAAGGTTGAGCTAGGAGGACTGTAAAGAAACACTTGTTTTTAACAAACACGGCAAAAACATACGCGAACACTCGCAAGTGACTCAGCTTATTTTGACGCCGATAGACGCTACGCTTCAACAAAACGCCAACGTCAATCGATCGCTAAGTAGTGCGGAGAGGGTACTTTCCAGCTCGATAATGGTCCAAATAAAATACACTAAACAGCGGGTACGTAAAATAATACTCTTCCATTTTTGCGATAGCCGGAAAACACAAAGGCCAGGTTGATCCTATTCGCGCTGTTGTTGAGCTTCCACTTACATGGGTCCGCAGTAGGAGTATGGCGGAACAGCGTTCACTTGGATTATGCTAATGCCGATCCGACACCCTCTAATTCCCACCTTCCCGTCGCTGCAAACCGTTCGATTTTAGGAAAACTGTGACGTGAGGCACGCTATGGTAAGCAACGGGAAAACGTCATTGTTCTAGGGAAAGCGATAGTTTTCGTGGAAACGCACTGCGAAAAAGGGATTATGGAAATGTTGGTTCACCCACCCTCACAGAAAGGCTCACCCGTCGCCAACTAAATCGCTACTAGGTATCACAATATGATGCTTGACTCGAAAGGCCCAAAGAGCGCTCATGCTTTTCGCGCAAACTACAAAAACACCAGTATGAAACTTTGGGAATTCCACTAGTATTCTGTCTTAACACATTGATTCCACACCAAACAGACACAAACATACATAAATCAATCGATCCACGGAGAGCACCGCTGTAACGAGTGAGCGGCGTTCCATCAGTGGGGCCAGTACTCCGTGGGTGCTTCACTGCTGTTGCGGTTCAGCAGCTGCTGCCGCCGTGCCAGTGGGCAATCAAATCTGTCAGTTGGAGAGCAAAGGTAGGGGAGGTCGCCGGTCGGGCAAGCGGTCCGAGCGATCCGGGCCGACGCGCTAGGACCGAGGCATAGGATGACACTCGATTTCTCACCCGAGCTTCATCCCGAGCTGCTTTGAACTTCGCATCTTGCAAGGCGTCCACGAAGCTGTAGGTCGCCTTCGCCTGTTGCTTCCCGCTCACCACCCGTCGTCCCACGCTCTCAGGTTGCCCTAGTGGCTCACTCCTCTCTCTTTCCCTTTCGATGCTCACTTTCACAGCCTCGTAACTTTGGCCATTTCTCCGGGCGCTGCTTCGTAACGGCTGCTTGTGCCCGGTTGCAGCGCAGTTCTGAGCAGAAGACTTAATTTACGTGGCGTCTTAAATTTCAGAGACGAAATCAACACGCGTCAATTTGTCTCCAATGTTTTTCCAATGACTGTCCACAAATTGGCACGGTCATGAGTAAAACTGGATCTTATCCGCACACTGAGAGTTCATGATTGCAACAAACTGCTTAGGATGGCGCTACCGTCCCAACTAAGTATAACGTGGGCTGATTCGGAATCCCATGGGTCCGACCACGACATCAACCTGGCTCATGCCTGCATACTAAGGGTACACAAAGACAAAAAAGCGCACCAAGAAAAAGACGTCTTCTAAAGACCTGCGTGAATAAACGCTATGGACTAACAACATATGGAATACGGCGCAGCTTACGTAGTCAGTGGCACAAGCTTCAGACGGGCATATGGAAATGATTAACTCGCGACGGATGGGCTATCCAGGAATCCGTGTTGCTAAGCACCATTGGGAGATAGACAAAAAGCCTTTCAGTGAAGCTCGTTTTCCAATATTCTAAGGCGCTCTCATGTTTCCATCAAGACCGAAATAAAATGTGAGAAAAAGTTGCGCACCAACTTGCACACTCGTCATTGAGACGCACCCAGCGCTCAGTAGGAAGGCAAATAATGCGAGTGGGATTAGTTTCGGAGACGGAAGTCGTTAGAAGCTTATCGTTACTGGCAGAGACCAGCCCACAAAATAAACCTATAAGGTGGTCTGGGCAGTTTTCCATCTATCCACCACATTTAGGCGCATTGTCACACTGAGTACAGTAAATACGCCACTATTACGGTAAAATTTACTGTACCCCGGCGGCCGACACTCAGTCGGAACTCGAGTGGCGCTTACAGTAGCACCTCCAGTTACAGTAATATATGTAGCAATTATAGTAAATCGGCTTGGGCGCTATTGATGCCACTAAGATAGGACGCCAACTCGGTGGCGCCAGCAAATAAATTCCGTTTTTTTTTCGCTGCAGTGTCAGCTACTGAAAAGAACACGGCTAACCAGCTACCACACAAATTACAACAAAAATTTGCAACTAAGTTTGCGGGCTCAATGGCTACAATAATTTCAGCGAGCTTTGAGATTTTCCGGCAACTTAGTACCAGCGCGCAGCTTTCGTCTATTACCACATCATGGGATGGTTTCATGCAAACTAGGGGATTTTCTTGCATTATTTTTAATTAGATACAACTGCAAGTGGCCGCGCAGGTCACTATCTGCTGTAACATTGCCCACCGCCGACAACTGATTACACGATGCTTACAAGATGCGCAAGCAGCTGATGCGCTGCACCCAGTCTTCATGGCAAATCAATCGCTTTGCAGTCAGTAAAATTACTGAGACAGCGACAGACCGGAAATTTGGCCATTTCTTTTTGCGCATGCTTGTGCCCATCGAAACGGCGCAATCGCCGCCTGACGTGCAAAAAAAAAGACGTCGGGACAACGCACTACTAGGACCGATGACAACGGGACGCACACGCGGAAGGACGACGAAACACATGAGGTCCACGACGACGACGACGTCGGAAAATCGTATAGAATTTCAGGCGCGGGCCGCCGCGTGGAACGGCACAAAAATTCGCTCTGCAGCAGAAACGTCTCCACCAAAAAGAGGGAAAGCGTGGAGCAAAAGAGTTTTGTGTGCGTCGCCGGGCGGCAAAGTCCCACACATTCTCGGCGGATGCGTTCCGAAGGGCCGACGACGGCGGACGAAGGCCAAGTGAAGCGTTTCCCCCGGTCTGCTGCTGCTGCTGCTACGCATTCGGCCACCAGACGGAACCCCTCTCCACTGGACACATTTGACCTCTCACCGCTCTATCGCATGCGTCTGTTCGTCTCGGTCACACATCGTCAGCGGGCTTCTCTGCGCCGTTGAAGGACGCCTGGCGCGATTGGTGCGCTATTGCCTTCCCATGCGCTCTCATTCCCTATCGGTTTTGCGCATTCTCTAACGTTTTGCTACACGCCGTCCTCTCAACGCCGCCCGACACACTCTCACGACGATTCTTTCTCCCGCATGTGCGTCAGCGTACGCCGAGGATCGATATGCGTGCACTCACTGCGGCGGACCGACGCTTTTCTGCTGCGTGTGGAATGAACGCAAGCAAAACGAGGGAGGAACGTACGGCGTCGTCGGCCGCGGTGGACAATCGGGCGCATTCATTTAAGGGCTGTAGATTACGTATTAAAAGTCGCTGTATTGCGGGATTGAGCAGTAGGAAAAACAGCGCATGGAAATTTCTGGGAAGCAACCGAAGGGAAACGCTACTTGTAGACCTAACTACCTAAAGTAGCTTCTCCGGCGAGAATGGCTAGTAGAGCAACTTGACATCGCCCAAAAGGACCATACTATGGTGTTACGCTAGACAGCTGCTTATTTTGCAAATGCTTAATGCAAACAAAACTAGAAATGTGTAGTACCTAGATGCGTGGCGTTTAGTAGAGCGTCTTTTAAGCCGTCATTTGCAACTCTGAAGAAGCCCACAAACACTTGCCGAGCGAAGGGATTATGAGATAACCCACCTATAGTACGCGCATGAGTGCGCTCATACCTAGTGGGGCTGGGTAAACTTCGAGCCTTTGGGCTTGCCCAGGTTGTCGTTGTCCACCCTGTGCGCAAGGCAAATGACAGACACGTATAGAGTCAAGAACTGACAACATCCTTTCATTTGCGCCACTCAGCAAAACACACGATTTGCAATCAATCAGAGGAGCAAAATTAAACCGCGAGGTCGCGGTCGAATCATCCAGATGAATCTATGAGATTCCAGGAACACTTCCTTAAAGCACGTTTAGCAGGTAGCTACTGCACGTGACGTTGCGCAGTCGGAAACAAAGCTCGAGAAAAAAGCGACGCGATATGCCGACCTCCGTTTTTGGCTTCGTTTCCGCGCATTCGTTCCGCACGCGCCGGCGCCACACTTCGTCGTGGTTTTCGCCGGTGCCATTACATTATTCATTGGCGCTACTGCGCTCACCTCATCAGTCACCACATTGCTTGTCCACTTACACAGCGCTCATCAAAAGCACGGTTCAAAACCAGTCCCTTATACGAATGAATTAGTCGCGCTACGTTCATTGCAAATCGCTTCCCTTAACAATGGAGTACGGAAAAAGTGTCCAGATCTCCAGTTTCCCTTGTCGTTTACCCTCCTCATGGCATGATCCCCTGGCTCTCTTGCAATGTACATATCATGCCACAGTGTGTCATGTTGTTAAAGATGTTCTCAGACCCGGTGAGAGCAAATAAATCATGATTTCTTGCTCTCGATATCGATGGTTTCCTGATAGCTTTTATGGGGCGACCCATCAAAGACATCGAACGCATTTGCACGACCCGTTACGCGCATTGCAGGAACCCATTGACGTCAGCAAGCCCTCGGCCGCACTGAGAGCCTCGTCTATTTTTGGCGGAAGGATGTATTTGATCAATGGACAACGCACAGGAAGGATGAGGCGGCCGCCTCAGCGGAAATAACAATACACGGCCGAAAGAAAGTATTTCTTGAAAAGTACAGCTCCGCAAGACACAATGTATGAAGTCCGACGTAAACTTCATAAACATGAGCTCATTAATGCGTCTCCTTGAAGCAAATTAACGCACGCAATAAAGTTTCGAGGAAATCCGGGAATACGCCCTAATTAGCTCAGCTCCCCAGTGTCCAACACAAGAAAGAAACCTACGCAAGCGTGCGCATAACAGGGGTAAATTTTTTGCAAGCAGGTATGCAAACTGCAAAGGCCACCTGCCGCTATGCAGAAATAACTGTACATTTAAAATGGTTACTGTAAACGTTAAACCGATTGCACTCTGTCAACATACAATAAATCCACGGGTAGCAAATAAAAATACTCTATCAACATACAGTAGTCCACGGATAGCAAAAGTACTACGTCGAAAAGTGAGAAGTACAGTAAGGAATCGGGGGCGCATACAGTCATTGCTAGTGCAAATGCCTCTTTTATCGCAGTCGCAAAACCGATCACTGATCCGATATTGGATGGAAACAGTAAATCGCACACCCGCACGTCTGTAAATAGCGATCGAGAGCAGTGAATCAGCGAGAGCGTAAATAGTGAAATCAAGTGAGTAATTTGGGAATGCGTCAAATCGTCGGACGCAACACGGTTTTAACAAGTGACCGAACCGGGAATGCGTCAAAACGTCGGACGCAACAAGGTTTTTACAAGTGGCCAACTGGGTACCGACAAGCCAGCAATGACCTACTGAAATTATTGAGCGATTCGCAGAAACCTGGGTGAGCCCAATAGCACGAGACCAGGAAAAAAGCACAGAGCAGTTTATTGCAAGTAATGTACGCAAAGGATGCGCGGTCACACCACGCAGTTTCTTGAGCCCTGCGCGGATGACCTCCTGGAAACCACGAGCTCGAAAAATAGTTCATAATTACTGCAGTAGGCGGAGCAAACATACAAGTTCCACGTCTGATAATGGCGTCAGCATACAGAAGGAAATTATTTGCATCGGATTTGCAACATCCAGCTCTCCATACTATGCAAATCGCCTTTGCGTGCAAACACATCATCATCCCCAAACGCTGCAAAAAAGACGGCGTCACTGAACGCACCTCACTCGAGCACTGCGTATGACAGCTTTTCGGCGTCAGTGGAGGCGGCAGTTGTGGGAATTTTTTCTCCTCTACTCTGCTCTCGGTGAAACTCCCTCCGACCGGCGGCTGACAACGGCTGTCGGCTTGAAAATGTGCGTCGCTGCGGCCAACCTCGCTACCGCCGCGGGAGATCTCCCGGGAGACTGGCTTCGGCGGCGCAGCGCTCTGTGCTCGGAGTTCCTACGCGGCTCAGTTCACTTTTACCCGGCATCCGTGAGCCACTTTTCGGCAATGGCGCCACGGCGCACTCCTGTTGGGTGAGTCCACTGGGCGCTACCAGTGGGACCGGAGGAGGATGTCAGGGCGGAAAATGGAGTGGGAGAAAAGTCGAATTTGTCAAACATGCCCGCAGGGGCCAGCAGCTCCGCTAGAAAAACTTGCTCAACACGCCACCAGGTTATGTGCCAAGAGGAGCGAGAGGATGTGTTAAGGAGCAGTACATAATCCATCACAAAAGCAGGGTGTAACGATTATTTGTAAACACGAAAGTCCAAGTTCTTGTAATTCCCTAAATGCAAAAAGGGCGTTCGCTCTGGAACGTGTCTCCGGTCACGTATTTTAGCAAAACGTTTTAACGAACAGTACGGAAATCGCCCTGTGATAATCCGCGAAGCTGACCTTAAGCTGGGTGCAGCGGAGAAAGAATGCCACGAGAGTTTAGCTAATGGGCTAACGCCAAATCGCCGTTAAGTCACTGCTCGGACACGCTACGCCGATTAGCTCCGAGCGAGGGTGGAAGAGGAAATGACAGTGGACGGGTAAACATGGCAGCGAGCATGTCACGCACATTCCGCATCAATGAGGAAAAGAAGGAGGAAACGAGAAGTTAGAGGAGTAGAAGGAGATGAATATAAGCCAAGAAAAAAGCGAGGAACAGGACAAAAAATTGGAGCAATCATAATGGGAGGAGTAGGGCCCAGAAGAGGGGCCCAAGGAGTAGAACCAAGGTACCGGTGTTTAGCCAAGGAGAGCATTGCTTACGTAGTCACGTATATATGGCCAAGGATTTAAATGAGAGACAGGGAAGAGCTGGAGCTGAAGCGGAGAAGCAACAAAAGGAGGTCGAACCAAGCAGGGGTAAGGTGGACGACGAAAAGTGGGAGCCAAAAGGAGCAGAAGCAACGAGAGGAAAACGAGCAACGGAGGAGTTGGCCGATAAAATCAGAACGGACGAAATCAAAGCTCGGTTTTTTAATGATTGTCGGCCTCGACAGACTCCCTTTTAACACTTCCATGGACGCGAAACAACAGTCGCCGCTTCGTCTTTCGACGCCAGAAGGAGTAAACACGCAAGAGAACGGGCGCGAAATGCACAAACAGATCAACTAATCTCGCGTGCTAGATAAGGATCAGCAGCGGGAAGCCAAAAAAACATGGAGTTGAAAGAGATAAATATACTTCTATGTATTTTGGCATATTAACACACAAAGATGTTTTCAATTTTTAAATTACGCGGGGAATAAATCGAAAAATTCAATTCGAAAGAAGTGTTAAGTAGAGTCTTTTCTAATTCAGCGAAAATTAAAAATAAATTAAAACCTAAAAATTAAGTTAAGTAAATTGAAACACTTAAAATGCATTTATTATTAAAAGTGGGCACTTATTCGCAAACGGTCTTTTGTGCATCGATATGGTGAGGTTGAATGGCAAGATAAAGTAAGGCAGGTAAGGACGGAAGCATGCGCGCAAAGAGGAATGATTAACGATAGCATTCTTCCCGAGAGAGACTTACGCTCGGGGTTCGCGACACGGCGCAGATCGGTGGAGGTGGCAGACCTCCTCTTCTTTCTCGTTACTCTTTGTTGTCTCCTTGAGGTAAACGCGCGTTCTTTGCCCTTATCAGCCGCGACGTAAGCGACGGCCCGCGGGAGGGAAGTTTCTCCTCGCAGCGACGTAGAGAAAAACAGATTGGTCCGGACGAGCGAGACGGATGGACCGCCGTTGAGTGGTCCGCCGGGAGCTCGGAATAGCGTAACGAGCCGAGGTCCGCGATGAGCAGCACGACACGGACGGGGGAGAACGTTACTTCATGTGCCACAACCACACTCGACGGGCGGCGAGAGTACGCGTGCTCGGAAGTGCTAAATTCTTCTTTGAGATAGAGGAGCAATTCTTAGGGCAATAAGAGAGCGGAGAAAGTTGACACGAAACTACATGCCGAAAATTTGCGTCTAAATCGTTGCAAAAGTTGGAACGTAAGCTTGTGAGGCTCATCGTGCGCATGTTGCGCGTGCCGGTCCTGGATCTCCAACAAAAATTCGCCCATCCCTAATCTGCCCTATGCTGGACGACGCTGGTCATGGTCACGCTAGGCATAAGCGCACAATAAAAACGCGATTCGCACGTAAAACAGCCGTCTCGAGAAAGCAGAAGCTTCATCGATACGAGGCGTGAATCTCGAGTGCTATGCTATCGCGGCTCACGCTAGAAGTCGGGGAGAGATGCAAGAAAGGACACACCGTAAACTACACGCTTAAGACGTCGTGTGAGGAAGAGGACACTCGTCTCACAGAGCCCATGTTTTTTCGGGTTTCGGGATCCGCTCCTACATTTTTTTCTCCCGCTCCCTTACATTTCCGACGATTTTATGCCACTACAAGCTAAAGATTTACGCATACCAGGGATGGGGGTTTCTGAAAATCAGACGGAGACCGAGACCAGGACCACCAAAGTGGTCCGAGTCCGAGGCCGGGTCCCATCCCTGACGCAAACGCAGAGGAAAAGGGGTTCCAAGTGCTTCTCACTGTATCCCATAGTTCTAAGGCGGTGTGGTTTCAGTGAAGCTAGGAGTATCACATCAGAGCTATCGCGCGGCAGGGGACACGCAAGTTCGGACCGTCGCGCCGAAAAAAAACTCGATGGAGTACTGCCGCGACAAGTGTCACGTCGTCGAATGCCAGAGATTATCGTTCCCGTCCAAAGAGCATCCTTCACTGAACCCTTGAGCGCGTCCGGCCGGAGAGTCCCACTTGCTAGCGCCAAGTTTTTCCCTTGCACGCAGAGGTAAGGAGCCCACGCCGGGACTTTGACTCGCTCTTTGACATTTGCCGAAATACCGCGTGCACTTAGCGCAGCGCAGAGGGAAAGCCATTGGTCTGTGTGAGCCCCGAGGCGCGTTGCCTATCGCGTTCCAGGATAAAGAAAAAGAAAGATGTCCGACAAATGTTGGGAGAGGAACGAGCTCCCCTAAGGGCTGGTGTGGGCATCTGAGGGAATTTAAACGCCCGCTACGCCGTTGAATTTAGGTAGTTCACGAAAAATTGAGTACAGTCCAAAGTTTCACCGCCAAACTTTGTGCTTACAGGCTATAGCGTCAGAAAGAGAAACGTTATCCGTCGGAGCCCTACGGCCTTTTTGTGTGTGGTTACTGAAAATAGCGTTTGTTTCTGCGTAGGGGTACGTTGAGAGTGTGGGTTTTAGAGGTCTTCTCCTTACATGCTATACTAGCGAGAACGATATCGCATGCGTCCCCTAGCCTGCAAAAGAGCGGAACTTCGTCATGATGAGCTCATTGGGGTTTTCATGCATGTGGTATCCGAAAACAGTGTCCATTTTTGCATAAGAGGGGCTTTAGAGGGAGAGTCGAAGGGTCTCTTGCTTACAGGCTTAGCGACAGCACTCTAGAATGCGTCCCATAGCGGGCAATGCGCTTCTCGCCTAGTATTGCTTGTTCAGGAAAGAAAAGCGGCAGGTGCGCCCCTGCCAGGGCATATCATGGGAGAATGGGGCCAGCGCACATTCCCAGCCCACAATGTGCGCCTTCCGCATTTCTTTTGCGCTTCAGTTTCACGAGTGGTTCGCCCTTTGCCTCGTTATGAGACGGCGAATGGACGAGCATCCTACAAATTCTCCATGCACTCGCCACAGCTTCTAGCATATCCGGTGACAAGTCACCGGCGAATGGTGGGAACGTGGCTTGTTTTTGTAACCACAACCGCCGGCTTGTATCGGAAAGCGGAAAGCTGAGGAGAGGGTGGCGTCGGTGGCGCTAAGCGCGCGTGAAGGGGGACTAATGAGCGCTGGCGACTTCCACAGTCTAGAAGTCAACTCAGGGGCTTGACGTTTGAGTTGCCCTTTCTCGATGGATGATTTTGAATTGCCGGGCAAAGACATCGAGCAACCTGCGGAAAATGTTTTTGAAGACATAGATATTTGACAGACTCGCGAAAGCAGGTAACAGACGCTGGCGCATGTTATTATGACAACTAAAGTCGCATGTTGCGTCCAGCGGACCGGACCGCTTACTAAAAGGCACACATGACGAAGCAGAACGAACAGAACAGGACGCCCCGAAATATAGAAGCTTGCATGAGAATTCACCCACGAATTCCTACTCAACTAGGCAATAGTTTTTAGACTTAGTCGCCACCCCCTCCGTGGCCCGTGACGTGATGGGCGAGCACCCCCGTGCCGGGATCCGTGACGTGAACCACGGCACGAATCACGTCACGGATCACGTCACGGACAACTAAGTTTAATAGTTTTGTGCGAAACTTAGACGTCGAAACCGACGATGGTCGTCGGTTCCGACGTCGGTTCCGACTGACTGAATTGAAAAGGAAATCGGAAGCAGAAGTTGAAATTTTTTTGATTTATGCCAACAAAGAGAAAGCAACACCAATGGCGCGTCATGACAAAATGCAGCGCATCCTCCACTAGTGTTGCTCATGACGCACTGCCGACGCCTATCACGTCAGAGCTCATTAGGAATGACGGGCAAAAACACTCTTTGCTCGACGACAAATATAACCCATGGGCCTGCAGCTTCTCGATGAGGCTAAATGTGCGTCAGTTCCGAAACAGGTGTCCTCGGTCCGAGCGGGACACGCCAATGATTCACGCGATCGACGAAGGCGTTGGGGAGCCATGTGGCCGCGTGTGGGTCATGTTCTCAGGTGGCCCATCCGGCCGCCATTTCCGCCACAAACGAGCCACCACAACACGGCTAATGGGCCAACGGGCGGAGGCCAAATGGGCCGCGGAAGGTGGGAAGGTGCTTGCTCGGATTACGGCATGTCAAAGCGGACGCGAAGGAAAAATTTCGGGGAAGCCACGGAGAATTTGGAAAACGACGTTTTGCGGCAGAAGCCGAAATCTCCTATAATAGATGTGTTTGAAAAATACAAAGTGTTTAAAAATTAATTTAATTTTTTTAAACCAAATTAATTTTTTTTAATTTCAAAAAACTGTCAATATTGAAAAATCAACGCCTGAGAATATGACTCGGACATGCCTCAAACAACAATGACAAGCCTCGATTTTCGGGCTAATTCCGTCACAAGACGGACACGTTAAAACGGCTAATAGGCTAGCGGGAAACGGATCGAAGGCTCCTAGAGCTCAGATTTCACTCGGGAAGTATTCTTGGCTCGAAAAGTGCACGTCGCGACGGGCGCGAATGTTTTTCTTCCCAGCGCCATCGAGAAGTTCGGGAGAATGGGCGAAAACACTCATTGTCCGCGTAGCCGGCGAGCCCGCAACGTGACGCTTGTAAGCCCGCGACGAGCGGCCAAATATTTGCACTGCACTCGGCGTCCCGCTGTTGTTGACGGGTGGACACATTAGAACGTGCACGCGATCAGTAACAGGATTGTAGAACAACGCTTGCAGACTGTGATGAGCGAACTTTTCGAGAGCTGATCGATGGTCATTCCTTCGAAGCGTCTTGGGCAGAAGCTACGGATATGCGGCTGGGACCATCGGACGATTTTACGCGAAACACTCCTTAGAATATTCGGAAAGAAGCGTTAAGAAGGCGGGACAGACCGCGCCCCGCTATGACTTGGTACGCCACAGGATATGTCACAAGATGTTGAATTATTCTAGAAGGTGAAGACTGGACAAAAGAAAGTTTAGCTAGGGAAAAAAACCGCAAAGTGCGGGTAGCTTATTTTTCGATAGGCAATTCCACGAGTGCTCACCATAGCGAGAGAGAGAGAGAGACCGATTTACTATTGAGTCTGCCTGACGAGGCTCCATTGATTCTCCTACATTTTGCAACAGCAGCACAAGTACAAACCGAGAATGGAAACATGCTAATCCCTGTGCGCAGCTGGATTAGCGGCAAATGACATGCGCACGTCAGAGACAATGCGCACAAACGGGCGAGAAGAAAAGGTACGATAATTAGGGTGGCCGGGGCGAACCTCACCGAAGCAGGTGATTAAAAAGAGCTGCACGGCCATCTTAAGGCTTCCGTCAAAAAGATACAAGAGCACTTTGAATCGAGTGAAGTAAACAACGAGGTCCGTCGCGTGAGGTACATCCATTCAGGAACGAAACACAGTCGAAAATACGCGCGTGTTAAAAGCCAGAACGAGTTTCGGGTCGCGAAAAGCCAATTACACAAATTACACGCGCAAACCTTTGACGTCAAAGGCGCGAACTAACCGTCGCAAAAGTGCCAAATGTGTGCATTTTGGCGGCGCAAATTTAATGGATTCGGTCAGTGGACTGACACACTGAAAAAATGCACGAAAATGCGGAAAACAGGTATAAAGTGCGCTACCACTTGCAGAGAAATTAACGGCTCGAGAAGAGCGCATGATAAGTGCCCTTAAAAGGATCGATTATCGGGCCGAAGGTCCATGCTCGGAAAGAGCTTACATGGCCCAACAAAGGGGCCGCTGCTCGAGCATGGATCATCATATCTCATCAGGTTTATCCAGTACCAAACTGACCCGCACAAACCGTAAACTACCTAATGTAGCCTCGAGATCAAAATTCTCCGCGACACGCCCCCCCCCCCCCGAGGAGGGGTCAAAATAAGGAGGAGGGGACCAGATTATTGCAGAGGCTATGATGCATGCGTGAACGCAAGGCAGGAGTACTAGAATAAAAGCAATCTTTGTACAAGAACAGATAGACCTGTGTGATACAAGTAATTTCCGATAGCGGCGTCGACCGCTAGGCGTGCCTAAAGCAGTCTTTACACTTTCGAATAACCTCAAAGGGGAAGGGGAAATGACGTCTTCCGTCGTGCAGCGACTTTTTGCCGACAAGAACAGCTTACTCGAAAGTACTTTTGCTCGCGGCGATGTCCGCTTCAGTTGGCTGCACAATTCGTATGCATTCATCGCGGCGAAAAGAATAAGCTAAATTTCGCCACTATGAATTCGCCTTCTCGGCGCATGAATAGCCCAGCGTCTCGCGGGGCGAAGACCACATGGCGCCAGACGAGCAGAGGCAAGTGGCGAACGCAGCGCTCCTCGTTCCGGGCTTGAGTTGGCCCGCTCGAAGCGGCCGCACCCATACTTTCGACGTCAGCATTCCGAAAGACAGGAGGTTCATCGACGGGTAGGAATACGGAAAGACCGGAATGAACACAAAAATAAAGATGAAGTAAGGATGTCGGTAATTCGCACAAGTTTAGCGTATGTGATCACTCTCGACGCTGACTTTGTTCTAGTGATGGCGCGCCGTGGCGTGCATTTTGTAGTGATTACTGCACGGTCCACGGTACGGCTCCATAAAATGCTAGTATTTTTTATGCCCTTCCGGCCCGTATACCCAGTTGTCAACGTAATCGGCACGGCCCACACGACAAACGTTTAGCGTCATCTCGGCAGGGCGTGGGTCACTACGGCGGGGAAGGCGTATTCGCACCATACCTAACTTCTACTAGGAGTAGGCGCCTGCATGGACTTGATGCATATGCTCAGGTTAAGCGGTAGGCTTACCGCTGGGTTAACGTGCGTCGCCTAGCGAGACCATCGGTACGATTAACCTTAGGTCTAGGCAAAGCATCGTAAAATGGGTACTATTGACAAGGATTCAATCAGGTTCTTACCCCCAGCGTTTAACCAGCTAAGGTTTAGAACCTGCACCGTCGGTACTTCTCTAGCTAGAGTCATTCTCGTTGAGTAACGGCATAAATAACGTTTTCATGTGGTACTTTAGCGCAAGGAGGACAAAGAGAGGGACGTCGGGAAGTCGGCGCGGAAGTTGCCTCATTCCTTTCCGGATGCATTCCGACGGCGGCCAGGAAACCCCTCATGACGGCTTGCAGGACTGGGAAGCCCTTGGTCGTCGCGCTGCGGACATCCGCGTCAGAGCTCTTCGCCGTCTCGTCGCTCGTCTTCACGAGGCAATGCAATGCTGACGTCACATTCGCTGCAGAACTGAAGCTCTATTCCGCGGGCCGGATGACTCTTTCCGGTCGCGTTTGCAACGCCAGCGGATGCGCTAATTATGCGGGAGAAGAGATAGAGCGCCGAAAGCAGCGCGTGCGACCATCGCATCAGCCATAAAGGGCTGTATCGAGTTTGCTAACAGTGCCCATTTCATTCAGGTGTTCCCGCTAGGGTTGAGGACCCCTCGTCGCGTACCGATTCCGACCGTAAGGAATTGCCCGCCGCTAGATGCAGGCAGAGCAAATTTTCACTAGAAATGTCGAATATTCGTCTAATAGGTATTCTCTTGATCGCCGTCGGCGAGCTCGAAAACAAACGATAGGAATTGGTCATTTGCAATGTTTCAGATTACGATCCGATTCCTAAAAAACGATTTCCGGTCCTGATTGCCATTCTTTCCCCTAGTTCCCGCATGCTTCACTTCGTACGGCTAAAGGCGCGCGTTTCCGAGAATCAGCGGGGCGGAATGTTGTTGCCATTATTGGTACCGCTTGAGATAACAACTATACCCCGACGCCGGCAGGAGTATTCTAACAACCTCGCAGGCACGTATAGGACCGCTCGATACCGGTACAGAACAGAGCCATGGTGTGACCCGTTCCGAACTTGTGCCCTCTTCCTCCCGCACCAAAGACCGCGAGTCGCACTACGTACAGAACTAAGGCTGGGTAAAACTGGGAACGGAACGGGCAGAACGGGTCGTTTCAGAACAGAACGGAACAGAAGTTCTGACCGCCGGCTGGCATGGAGTTCCTACTGGAGCATCCATATTGTATATAAATGCAAATGAGCGGTCGCTTCGACTGCCGCCGAAGAACCTTCGGAGCGTTGTCCACATGAAAAAAGGTTGACTTTCACTACTTTTCAAGCGATTTCGGAGATAAGGGTTACCCGACGGAGCGACTAGTACAACTCAAAAGTTGCCTGGACGGCGGCCGAAATTCGGCGCCGTGCCGGAGAACAAGCAGCGCACCGCTGACTACGTAACGCGCGGGCACGGAAGCGCCGCTGGAGCGGGCGGAATGGTCCTCCAGCTGGGCGGCCCAGTCACTGACTCTACGTAGCCGGGCCTCCGAGCTTCTCTGCGACTTCTACGTCGACGTCCACGACAAGCTCTTTCGCGGCGTTCGCCCCATTCCTTCCGCGTCTGTCTTTTGCGCGAATGTTTCACCGCTGGGTGGCCGCCACACTGCCACCGATTCATGTGGCAGCCACCCGGCCAACTAGAGTGGCATCGATCCCCCGCGTGGCAAGCTCTCGTGTCCGACTGGCGGACGGACATGGCGGCATTCCTTTGGGTGGCGTGCCACCGCGATTCATGTGGCTTCCCCCAATCGTGTGGCAGGCCCTTTTGCCGTCGTCAGCCCGCCACTGAGGGTGGCCGCCACACCGACGCCACTTTTCCGTGGCCGCCGAGTATTACGCCACCGGCGCCGCACCGCTTAAGCCCAGCCGGATTAAGCCGTCCCGTTCTGGCGCGCGGCGGACTTGCAAATGAGCGGCACAGAAAACGTCTGCTCTCCTGCGAACGACATGTCGTTTCCCTTTTTCTTTTCCCGTAACGCGTTGTTTCCCGCGCGTCGTGGCCGGCGCGATAGTTTCCCCATAAATTATACGACCGCCAAGGGGCGATTAAGCCGTTCGCAAAAAATACTTTTGAGTCCCGAAACGGGCCCGACTAATCCGCTCGGATCGAGAAGTACCTTAGCGAAGCGGCGACTTGCCCTGAGGCATCCATGCAAAGAGCACTTGGGCAGAGCAGAAACTTCTGTCGTTTGGAAGACTAGGCTTTAAAACCAATCGTAAAACCTGATTGTGGCGCGGGCCTAAATTTTAAAGTCTCCCCGACGGGGGAAGGACGCCTTTTTGACCCAGTTTAAAAATCCTAAGGCCCTACTCGGACTTTCTCGATCTTCACCCATTCACCACGAGTGCAGGCGCGCGCTTCGCGCGCGCGCAGTCCAGTTCAGTTTCCTAATCCCGAACTGAGCCTAAGCCTGAGCCTAAGCCAGATTTGGATGAAAAAAAGAAAAGCGCAAGGCAATAGAATCGCAGAATGCGTTGTTTTACACAATAACTTGAATTATATCCGTTAAACAGGGTGCTTCAGAGCTTTACCGTTAAACAGGGTGCTTCAGACATGGAGCGGGACATCTTCATTACCGCCCCCATGGAGCGGGACGGGCACACGATCGAAATATCCCTTTTCCACATTGATGAAGTCGTCCTCCAGAGTGGAAGTCGACATCTTTACCGTTAAACAGGGTGCTTCAGACAAACGGCCCCTGCGCATTTTGGGCCGTTTTGGGTACCAGGGCGGAATCTGCACCATGGGGCTGGGCGGACCCAGGGGCGGGACGGAAGCTCGCACCGACCTCATAATCGGACTCTGCGTCGTCGCAAACGGTTCCTTGTTATTTTGGGCCATTTTGGGCACCAAAGTGGAATCCCCCCATAGAGCGACTCCACTGTTTAATTTGTGCCGTTTTGGGTACCAGGGCGGTATCCGCTCCATGGGGCGGGGCGGACCCAGTGGTGGGGCGGAAGCCCGCTCGGACCCCATAATCGCACTCAACGTCGTCGAAAACGGTTCCCTGTGCATTTTGGGCCGCTTTGGGTACCAGGGCGGAATCCGCCCCATGGGGCGGGGCGGACCCAGGGTTCCCTGTGCATTTTGGGCCGTTTTGGGTACCAGGGCAGAATCCGCCCCATGGGGCGGGCGGACCCAGAGGTGGGGCGGAAGCCCGCTCGGACCTCAGATTCGGACTCAGCATCATCGAAAACGGTTCCCTGTGCATTTTGGGCCGTTTTGGGTACCAGGGCGGAATCCGCCCCATGGGGCGGGGCGGACCCAGGGGCGGGGCGCAACCCCGCTCGGACCTCAGATTCGGACTCAGCGTGGTCGAAAACCCCCGAGGGCAAAAAGACGCGGCCCAAAACCCACCGGAAACACGAAAACTGAAAAGTGTTAACAGACTCAATCACAGACACACTGCTCTCGGTTATTATATAGGATCAAGAGAAGCATTGAGTGGCAGCGCAAAGTTTGAATTTGCGCACGCAAATCTTAAGTGTCCTAAGTCATCTGCAAGAACCCCACCACTCGATGGAAGAGACCAACAAAAGAATCATCTCGGAACGACTTTAGAGCGAAGAATACCGACGAACAACATGAAAGCTAGGACCTCAACAACCGTCCTCGCATACCTAAGACCTAGATGCCTCAGTGAAGAGAATCGGTGTTTACTATTGATATGAGCGGCTAAAAATGGTCGGCTTAGCGGTCCCACCGATTACTATCCTGGTCTCTGGGAAACTTGAACCTGCATGTATCTTTTATGCTGACCCAGCCAACGTATGATGTCCGGCTTCAAACTAACTTGGTTGAACCAGGCGCCATTTGAAACACGCTCCATTCTCCTCTGCAACCCCTGGTCGTGTTTTAACGGCTGGCTGCAACCCGCGTCGTAAGAGCGTTTCCGTACTTTCAATGAGTCATGTCACTTCCGACCTGCAGGCCCTATAAAGCGAAGCCTAGATCACTGGCAAGTCGCTAAAACATAAGAGAACGGAGCTCCAGAGCTCATTCCGAGGTCGCTAAAGGCATTTATGAAAATTTTGCAAAAGAACGACATATACCTAACAATTAAAAAGTCCCCTAATCCATTTGTCTACTTCATAATTATCATAAGTCTTTTATGGCTTCCTCAGCGATGTGCAGAGTATTCTCTCTCCTAGCGAGAGCTGTTGCACCGGTCCGGCGTCCGCGAAAGTGTAACTGTGTTCAACAACAGAGCACGGGAGGATCAGCGAACCAATTCGGAACTTGAGTCGAGTTTTCTTCGAAAAGGTCGAACAACAAACAAGCCGAACAAACGCAGGCAACAACATGACACTGAAAGTGGAAGTGAGAAATTGTGAATGATTCATTCCGTCTTCGTATCTGCATTCTTGGACGCTTTGGACTGCTTGGGATTCGTCGATCGCTTTCGCTTCCGCTCGGATGAGGATCGTCCAGTGTACCGCCACTGCTCGCTCGTCAGTCTAAACTTATTTTCGGTTGGAGTAGGACGCATGCAAATGCTGTTGTGCGTCTGCTGAATAGGCCATTCTATCAAATCAACTGAAATTGTGAAGGCACGAAGTAAAGACCAGGCAGGCATGCAGTCATTTCCAGCTCCATCGAATGCTGGGAGTACACTAACTCGGAGGCGTAGGCATCAAACTAGGAAGGCAGTCAACGGCACCCTAGACAGTGGGCAGGGGGAATAGAGGGAGTCAAAGATAAATCATAGGACGAGAGTTAAGGTCAATTTTCGTCAAGGTGCAGATGGAAAAGGACCATTCTACTACACATTGCCGGGTCCATATGCTGTATTCGTGTGTTGGTGCCCCAAGCGTACCTTTCCCAGTCGAAGGGTTCCTTGCACCCGTACGCGTCTTCTTTGCGGACTGGGCGCGCTTCTTGAAAACCCGCGGTGTCCACGGATTGCCCTTCGATGCGGCGAAGACGGATGTCACCCTCCTTGTACCGGGCGTCACTCGCGAGCAGCTTGATGACCGCCTCTCTTCCATGCTTGACGGTGGAACGCGAGCCAGCAATGTTGATCAACACTCGCCCTTTGACCGCATCATTCGAGACGCCCATACCAACGATTTCATCTGCCTCGATCTGTCCGCATCGTTCACGAAGAGCCCTACCGAAGGATACGTGCACGTCCAGTACGACTTCGTGAAGATCTAGGATGTCAGTCACAAAATCGAAGTTCTCCTCTACCCATTAACTCACCTATCTCCTGCATAAGCTTCTGGTCGGCCTCGTCCACTTTAGCACCATCTTCCTCGCCATCAACTCGATGAAGGCGCCGCAGTCTGCACGTGCCCGGCCGCATGCCGTCGTACCGAAGGTGGATCTGCAGATGGTCGTCGTTCTGAAAGCTCCGGCTCACATGCAGTGACGTCGTGGAGGATGAACATACCTCAAATTTATGACGAATCCTGGCTATGTAGTTCCCGGCTGCTAGCGATATTTCGGTTGTCCTGAGCTCGATGTGCTTCGCTAGACAACAGTTTGTGGAATTTCCTGGTTCAGTCGTGGACTCACTTATGCGTTCCACCACATGTTTTACGTCTTCCGGTCTGCCGGCGACGTGCACGCACGCTGCGCCGAAGTCGCGTCCAACGAACGTATCAGTGGTATCCTTAGACCATTCAAAATAAGTGCTTAACGTAATACTCCGCATATCGAATTTTATAAAAAAAAACCGCAGAACACAAGACATAGTTTTCGACGTTTTGTGTTCCATGTTGTATCAATATTGTGCGAAAAACTTACTTCTAACCTATGATGAGGCCGGTTCCGGCTCTGCTCGTCCTCGTGTCCCATCCAGAACTCTCCTTGAAGGTCCGTAATGTCCACCTTCTCCACGACGATGCTACCTAAATGGGCAGCGTGATGGAAATGGAATGGATAATTAGCTAGACCTACTAATTGCGGCGAAAACTTCGTCAACGTTCTGTTCGCGCTCTCCAACCACCGCCAAATGCACGAAGCTAGCGGAGTCGTCGTCGTTGGATTCTCCCATGCTAATGTTCGTATCGAACTTCCGCTGAATTCCCGTTTTGTTTCTAGGGCAGTCGCTGGGACAACATACGTCGAGATCAGTTGCTCGCGCACACTCAGCTCCCTTTCTTGTGTTGATCAGCCAACTGTGCACGGCTTGCGGTATCTGACCGTGCTTAACATGAAGCCCACCTAAAACATTCATCGTTGTTTAGGCGGAAGTACGAACGGCATTTGATCACGGTACCGATTATTGCGAACACGTCGTCAACATTCTCTTCGCGCTCACCGACCACGATCAGATCCACCACGCCAGCGGGGTTACTGTCGATGAATGATCCCACGCCAATGCGCGTACCGAACTTCTGCTAAAGGAATGTCCATTTCGACGCAACCTACCAGCTAACATACGTCGAGCTTCAATGACCGGGCAGATGTGTCTGATTTTGCTGGGTTGGTTAGCCAACAAGCCGCGGCCTGCGATATCTGACGTCGCTTCACGTGAAGTTCATCTGGAAACAATCATCGAGAAGTTCCATAATTTGCTCACGAACCGAGTTTTCTCTTCAGAAGCTTGACGCTTTCCGTGGGTCCAACAACTTCCGCCTTCCACTTCGTCGCGTCACCCGCCGGTACAGGCGATATCAATGCATCTGTCTCGACCTAAGGTCACGAGATGAATCGAAGCCCTACGTTGCGCGACTTACGCCAAGTCGCTTCACGTGGAAAGCGTCGTTGTTGACGAGGTAGAAGCCGATGAAGCTGTCGATGTCGAACTCTTCGATACAGTCGCATTCATCTAAAGCGTCTATTATTCTGGCAGCGAAAAAAAAGAAATTTATCGAACTGATCCAAGAGTGGTCTACCGATTATGCTCTTTGCCGAACTTGTAGCTTCAGCGGTGCCCACAAGTAGAACGCTCTTGTTGTCACGTGACGGCTTGACTAGCCGCACCTGATCTCCTCTAAAGTCAGTCATTGCTCTTATGCGAAGCGGGCAACGCTACCCGAATGTCCTTGACGCGCAGCCCATTCGGTCCTTCAGCAATCAGCCAAAAGCCGACTCTTTCGTGCACTTCCAGCTTCCGCGGAGGATCGGCTAAACCTAACAGCCCTTAGATTTCGCAACCAAACGAACACGCACCGAACATTTTCGCAACTTTGGCCGCACTCGGGCCACGAAGTGTCAGCTGCACCTGCTTCGATGACGACTCAGAGGCTTGGATGTGAACTCCGTGTACCATCTGAAAACAAAGAATAGCGTCGCAAGGGCACAAAGATGGGTCCTAAACGGTTCCAAAATTTAATGTCTTCTCCATTAGGAACCAAAAGGAATTTCTCGAGATACGCTTTGTGTCCATCCTTACCTCTAGAGTGCCGGGTACGTCGTACTCCTTGAAAAGCTGCCACGTCTCCATCGGCACAATAACAGTTTCACTGAAATTTGCAGGAATAATCGCGAATTTGAGACGACGAAAACTTACCGTTCCGGTTTCCGAGTGTACGTTCTGTCTTCTAGTTTCACTTCGTTCGGAGGCCGTTCTAAACCGTAGTGTTGATGCCATCAGTGGGCCGGTACGCGGTCATGCGAGTACGAACGTGTATACTCACGCAATAGTGCGACGACCTCGATTGCTGCCTTTTGGGGGCCGATGACGATGAGCCGCTTGTCGTCCGTAGACATCAAGCGGTCGTCGATTTCAACGCGGAAGGTTTTCTAAACACGTGGTGGTCTTTTCCACAGTTGCGCTGCTACTGCTACTTAACTGTTAACTCGATTTCAACAGGACGTCAAGCCTTTCCGGAATGATACTACCTTTCCCTTTACGCATGCGATTCACTCCTGGTCTTTCAGCTAAAGCTTAGTTACCTCGTAGCGAGAGCGTGCGCCGCTTTCGACGAGAATCTTCCAATTTTCCTCGGTCATCTTGACTGTTAGTTTCCCTAAATCGAGGTTTACGTTTGTAAGCGAACCCCAGCGAAGGTACGGCATACATTTCCTTGGTCCCCGGCCTCTCTGATGCAGTTCCCGGATGGATGCTAGCGGCGGCTTGCTAAATTTATGCGGTGTTATGCACAAGAGTTTCGATGTTCAGGGGCCTACCAGACCGGATGGAGAATTGTGAGGCTTCCGAATTGGCGTAGCTGTTGCAAGCTGATGGCACTTGGCCATGGCAATTTTTGCTGAGCAGCTGTAGTTATCCACGCAGCGTAGAACGATGAGGAGAGTCGACGATTTGCTTCGAAGGGATTCGGACATGCAGCCGACTGACGTCTTGTAGAAGGCGCATTTCCGTGGCGTCGTCCGACGAGAAAAATCCGCGCCAGCCACAGACGCATTTTTCCTAAATTCCACGCATTATTCCTGAATGAAGAATACAAATTGCGATAACATGTCTGATGCCTCATAAACCTAGCGCATAAGTTCCAAGCGGGCACTACGCCAATTAAGTGGTTCCGAAATCGCGTTGGTTCTTTGAAGTCGCTTGCTGCCGGATAAAATTGGAGAATAAAGCATGCAAACATTTCATCCTAGCGTAAAAAGTAATACTAAGACACGTTACGGAAATTGCGTAATGGTACCCAAGACGGTACTCTTTGTTTACCGGTCCAGGACGGCGATAGAATTGCATCTATGGTTTCGTTCCCGTGCGGCAGTGACTGACTGGCTAAGCTATGGCCCGCGTAGAAGCTCTCATGCCCACGCGGCACCTTTTTTCATACACCACAGTCTTATTTTAGAGAAGTACGGTACATCACTTGCAGCAAGTGTGGGCTGGTTCCGAAACCGCTAATTACACTGAAGCCCGTTAGTGACCATGATAATTGTGTGGAGTAACAGAAGGAGTGCGTGCAGCGTTCAAAGGCGGAAATGGACGGGCTCATTTAGACGGGAGGAATAGGTATTGGTATAATCAGCAAGCACAAGTTTCCAGATTCATGTTGTTTTGTGATGTGCTCGGCGCGGAAAATCCACACTAGCCAGATGAGTTGAAGTCTACTGTTCTCTTCAGAAAAAATAGGCGTTTCTTGACCCTAATTCTTCAATATTTATTAGGACCAAAGGCAGCGTTTATCAGAATGCTCAAAGAGGAACGTCGTAAAATGAAGGTCGGCGCTTGTCGACTTTCTTGCCCGCCAATGCCTGGGCCTCCTCCTCTCGACGTCTTGCCGCTTTCTCTTCGAGCAGTTGCCGTCGTTCTCGGGTAATGGCGCGCAGTGCACGAAGTTCTTCACGTCGCGCTGAAAACCGTCAGGGCTCAGGCCTCACGACGATCGTACAAGGAAATTTCCTACAGCACTCCTTAGAGAAAACTGGCCTTGGTAATCGATGAACTTCTTGAAGGCGCTCGAGAAGGCGAAAATGACGACCACCGCGACGATCATCGCTATCATCTCGACGTAGGCGACGGCCATGAACTGGACCGTGTCATCCCGCACTACCGGAGCGATTGTCAGATTAAACCTGGAACCGGCTATGTACAAGAATCACAGCGTTTCCTAAGGCTTCTTTCTTCCCGGCAGTAAGATGGGACGCGTTCCAGACTCTTTTTCGAATTAACGCTTGTGGGAAATCAGCGAGACAAAGGGAGGAAGCTTGTAGCACGTTAGGAATTATAATTATTTTTAACCCTAATTAAATCAATCCTACTCAATCGAACTTACAGCTAATTTTCATTAAAAAATGTTCAGTTCATCATGTCTCTGGCGCGATTGACCTTAGTGAGGATTACCTCTCAGGAAACGCTCTTCCGACGTTCGCTGCTTCTTTCATCGCTTCCTCGACGTGCTTCAGCGCTTCGGCATACTTCCCGAGCTCCTTTGCCCATTTACGAACTGAACCCGTCAAACCGTCGTCGACGTCCAGGTGGACGTCAACGGGATATGTGGTGTCCTTGCTGATCTCTGCGCCCATTCTCTCAGGAATTCACTAAAACAGTGTAGGTGTCGCGTTGCCCAAAAAAACAACGTAACCAAGCACAGAAGCGTGGAGACGAACAACCACAATGTGCCGACGGCTACGTCATCGGGATGTTTTGAATGCGTAGAGCGTGGCGTATGAAGAATGACTCGAATTGCTGCGTCATGCTTACGTTCCGTCTCAGAGGCGCACGCTTGTGTACCGCACCGTATTACGACCCGTATTGCCATAGCGTACCGTACGGACGGAACGGAGTACGGCACGGGTGGGGTCAGTACCATACGGAGTGCGGTACGAAGCGGATCAGTACGTTCCGGAGTACGATCTTTACTTTAAGCTTTTCAGAAATATACGGCCGTTTTGGACATGGCTCGAAGAGAAGAATAGAAGCTTCTCTGTGAATGGCAGCGGTAAATAGTTCGCACTACGGATAGGGTTAACTTGCACATCGTGTGTACATTACCGGTAACTGTCCTCCTGCAGAGGTGCCGTTTGAGCACTTGTCGGTGCCGTTCTGCTGATCGGTGCTCGCACAATAAGACGAATGGGTAGGGTAGGTTCGCAAGTATGTTTAGCGCTGACGCCGACCATGTACCTGCATGAAGATAGGCTTGCCATTGGATGCTAACTAAAGATCGGTATCCGTACCGACAGTACGGCCGACTGCCTTACACTACGGTCACAGTTGATTGTGGCCGCAAAGGCCGCAATGCGCCACCGCAAAAAAGGGTGGTCACAATAACCGCCGCTTTGCGGACACAATGCGGCCGCAATTCCGGCGCCGCTTTGCGGCCGCAATGCGGCGGTTATTGTGACCACCCCTTTGCGGCGCGTTGCGGCCGCAATTCCGGCCGCAAAGGGTGGTCACAATGCCCACCGCATTGCGGTGGCGTTTTAAAAAAATTTGAAAACTCCGCCGCAATGGCCGCCGCAATCGAAGTTCACCAAAGGGGGGACCCTTTGGATGAGCGAAAATCGACCATCGCCGATTGACTTCAAACTTGGCCAAGACGCTAACTATGGAAAACCCTTTCCCAATATGTAGTTTATTTTCGAAAATACTGACTTTTTTCTCGGACTGTTAATATTGAACCAAAGCGTCCCACAGTGCTCTACTAACTAACACTAACGTCCCACAGTGCAATCTATTGTGACCGTAGTGTTACTGTCTGTACGGAGTACGGTACGTTTGGAGTAGGCCTGTACGGATGCAGTTTCCTTCGATATTTAGCACTAAAACGGCCCGTACTAGTTCCACACCGTATTACGTACGGCCCGTACCGTACCGTACTGTGCGGAGAACGGTACGCGTAGGGTCATTACTGTACGAAGTACGTTAAGAGGGCCTTGATGTGGTGCAACGAAATTCTTAGATATAATGCTGTTAGAGTTAGTGTAAGCGTAGCAGACATTCTTTATCGCCGGTTTTAAAAGACAACGTGCAGATCATTTAACACCGTCATTCTTAGCCACTCTTGTCTTTTTTCTTCGGCTTCTCGACGACGATCGACGATGGCACAGAGTCCATCATCTTGTCGTGAATGTCGCCCACGACGTTGTTCAACAAGGCGCTGTCGTCCATCGCCCTTCGTCGTAGGTCGCTCCTTCGGTCCGACAAGGGACTCTGGACCGCTTTCGCGTGCTCGAGGCGGTTGATCTCTCGAAGGAGAGCGATCTCCTCACGGCGAACTAAACTATCTTTTTTTCCTGCCAAAATGCGAGACATCGTATTAATGACGAATACGACCACTTGTGCCTCAAGCACATCGCCGAGAAACAAGCGCCCATGCGTGCATCCTTCCCTACGATTATCTCACCTGTGTACGGGGACGAAGGTCCTTCCCTTTCAGAGCTTCAGCGAGGCCAAAATGATGGACTGTTTCTTTCATTGGTGCGGAAAATGACGAAAGTACCTTATGAAGTAGCGCTCGGAACCAGCAGGAGTCATACCATTCCCGGCATATTAGAGCCTAGTCATTCTGGACACCTTACCGCTAGCAGCTGCCAGACACAGAGTCACGCCAATGTGCTGATCGATACAGATTAGGGGGGTTTTTTAATTTCAGAGCATGTCGTGACGACGGCTTTTTCGTCGCCAAGACTGATATGTTGCCAATGGCCAGAAAGCACTCTATCTTCTAGCTCAAAGGATTGATCACTTCCAAAAAGACTTCCGAAGAAATCCCCAATTTCCTCTAAATTCCCTCACTAGATCCCGGCCGAAGACCTACTTCCCTTACAGCTACTAAGAGACGGGTGGTTACCTTACAAGCTTTATTACAAGCGGACTTACCAATACAACTGCAGGGAGAAGTGCGTGAGAGAGCCGAAGAGGAATACAACTGCCAACAGGGCAGAACACACGTTGGAGAATGATACTTGCTAAGGGCCGAGGTTCGGCTTATATACTCGAAGGACTAAGAAAGAATGCGGTCGGAAGCTGGTTTGACCCCACCCTTACCGCAACTGCTCGCCGAACAGTTGCGGTCCCAGACGGTTTGCCTAGCCTCGGGCCTGTCTGGCAGGCCCGAAACTGGGCTACTTCTTGTTTTCGGCCTTTTTCTGCGCCAGGCGAGGCGCTTAGCGCGTCGCCTGACGCATCATCATCGCGGAGGCGTTCGCGCAAGCGAACGCGTCCGCTATGATGAGGTGTTGCGTGACCGCCAGCGCAGTGACCCAAAACGTCATTGCGCTGGCTTTCACTTTCGCAGACGATTCCCGATCGTCGCGAAATGT
>JNEY01000099.1:104348-122086 GCA_020875895.1 Aphelenchus avenae | reverse complement strand
TTCGGATTCTCCATGTAGGAAACCCCCTAGGACCGCAAATCAGTTGAAGCGTTGCCTTCTTGGCCGCCGTGGGAAGCATGGTATAGCGGGCCCGCTATAGCATGTAAGATGGACCTGCCCCCTAACTTACCCCTACAAACCCCCTATGCAAAAATAAACGATATTATCGGATTCTCCATGCAGGAAAACCCCCTAGGACCGCAAATCAGCTGAAGCGTTGCCTTCTTGACCGTATGGCAAGCATGGTATAGCGGGCCCGCTATAGCATGGAAGCAGAGCACTTGTTGCAACTTTGATCGGTCATAACTTTTTTCTAGACAACCGATTCGGCTGAAACTTTCCAGATTTACATAACCTTAGAAGCCCTATCGAATGATGCTAAGCTTGGTTAGATCGCGAAAACTTTTTTGGGACGGACGGAAAACAGCGCTTTAGTGTATAAGGATACGGCTAAGCCTACCTACAGCTAGCTGGCGACGTCAAAGTAGAACCCAAAGCTGGCAGCGAAAAGACTCACGATTCGGCAAACACTTTGGCACAAAAACTGCGTGACCGCTGCCTTGAATCACAATCGGATTAATGTATTCCGTCGGCACTTAAAGTGCGGGCTTAGTTGCGCAGAAAGGGCATAGAAGCATCGCGAACATACTATCTCGCCCGGCGCCGGATAGACCTTATTCGGACGAAATTGGATGCCGGAAAGTACGAGACACTCTCGACAAACAAGCGCGCCTCGTGCCGGCCTTTTGAAGCGGACTAATTGCGCTAGCCGGCGGTAACCCCGGCCAGCTCCCCCTGTTTATGTTTACGCCTTTCCCGATTTCTAATGTCATGGCGGCCTGCGGGGATTGCGCAAACACACGTGCGAAAAACAAGGGGAAGCGGACTGGCACATTCTGTCTTCTATAACCTGGTGCAAAGAGGGACAAATTGGTTGGCCGTATTATGTAGTCGAATAAACTAAGAGAGAGACCAAAATAATTCGAAGTCCGTGAGCAGGGTGCTCAATACTCGTGTGATGTGCACAGTGACTAACACTATTGATGATGTCAAACCAGGGTCAAGTCACGGAAGTTTTTCCTTTGTGCACTGTTGCGTAAACTAATGCAATGACGTCGTCACAAGTTAAATGGATTGGCTAAATGTAAAGAATTCATGGTCGAGAAATTAAATCTGCTTCGTAAAACGTCCATTGTCCGGTCGTTCTCCGACTGCAATCCATGAAATACTCTCACGATGCGGTGCTGCCGAAAACGTCCCGCTTGGTAAACCGTAGCAAGCCCAGGTCCGTAGTTCAGCAGTTGCAGCCGGAGGGAAGGTGCTTAACGGAGCAACACTCGAGAGCGCAAGACAGCTGTACAGTTTCTGATTATAAAAGGCAGGCAGAATGCAAAAAAACGTTTGTTCAGTTCGTGTCGGGCCCTGCCCGGAGTGTACAGATGACTACGGAATTCGAAAAGGTCAAGGTTGTCAGTGGTAAGCGTTGCTTGATGACTCACCTTTATCCAAGATTCAGTACCGCGTCTGTCTGTCATCCAAGAGCTTGAACTCGTTCAGACGAAGGACTCCTTTACGACAAAGGCATCCGTATTGGGAACTACTGGCTCAACTTTGTGGTAAGTATCTGGCGTCCTCTCTTGATAACGAAAGTACTCCAGGGAAATTAACGACATCGAAAGGCTCTCGGGAGAACTACGGCGGCTGTGAGTATCGATCGTGCGTATTGGAATGCAAACCACGCGCACCTTTCGCTTTTGCTTCGTTGGCATTCTTTGAGCGCGATGGAGCGTATCGCATGAAGCGCATTACAGGCGTAAGTTTTGTGAAGCTACCTTGTATTGACGACAGCTGAACTATGATGCAGTGTATATTCTAGTACAAGTGCATGAAGGTCGAAAAAGCAACGACTATACGCTGGTACACTGATGTGTATGAGGATCGCGAGATGACTTTTGGTGTGCGTATCCGACTGATGCAAGAGTCTGTTCAGTAAGTCCTAACCTTTGTTCGTCATGAATTCCGTTTGTTTGGTGCTAGTGCGGCGCTCCACTGGTCGCAAGCAAAGGGAAATGGGTTGTCCTGCCGTTGGGGGAAGGGGGTGTAGGGGTCTTTATGGGAGAAGGGCATGCAAGCACCGGGCGAGGGGGGGGTCACGGATGCACTTATGGGACGCATGGAATTATGGGGGCATGGGTCATGCCACCCCGCATAGGGCAATATAAATAAACTTTTCCTCTATAGATCTATGTGATACCCTATAAGGAACATGTGTCCTATAAGATAGGACCAACCATGCGCGGGTTCCGGGCCAACTTTCTGTCCGTGGTCGGGTGTGTAGGAAGGGAGTCGACAGGGGATCAGCGTTCCTACTCTATGGGGAAAAATAGGCATGTTTGGAGCGGGAAAGCCGAAAATAGCCCAAAATCGGCCGTGCTGTTTTTATCTTGACCCGAATCTGCACTTTGCATTGTACTTTATTCTCTTTAATTTATCCCCGAGGGATAATATTTCGATCGACCCATTTGGGAAAATTTCACAATTTTAAACGCGTATAACTTTTTTTTTGCGTCTCTGTTAAAAAGTGACCGAGGAACTAAGAATCTACATTTAGTCCCACTACAAACAGCGGACGGATGGGTGGCGACGTGACGCTAAACGTGTGCGGTACCGCGTTTGGTGCAAACAAAGCGGTAAGCGTACAGGCGCACAGCTATGCCAGAAAAGCAAAATGCGACCAGTTATTCATCTGGCTCAATTTTAGTATCTTTCTGCCGTTTCTCCTGTATTAGAACGGATGTTCAACGGAGATTTCCGTGAGAAGAACTCGGACGCGGTGGTTGTCGAGGACACGACTCCTGCAGATTTCGGCGACTTCCTGGCCTGTCTTTACCACACAGACCTTGCGATTCATGGTAGGTGGCAAAAAGGTGGACCATGTAAAACAGAATTTTGCTTTAGAGGACAACGTCGTCGGCCTCACTCTGCTCGCAGACCGTTATCAAGTGGATTACGTTCTGCGACGTTGTCTCTCGTACCTTCGGTACAGCAGCAAGGTACCGTTGGTGGACAAGTTCATACTCGCCGAGAAGCACAACTCCGACGAATTGCAGGCAAGTTTTTTTGTGTTTCAGTAGTATTACGGCCGTAACGTCGTAAGGACTTGATGGAAGCATTTTAGCGCTACTTGGTCGACTCGTTGACCGTCGAGGATGCGAAGAAGCTGCTCAAGGACCCGAAGGCGGCCGACATCAATGGACTCGCCCAGAAGTTCATCGAGCTCTTCACCTTGTCATAAGGCATGCTTTCCTCACCATGGGTATTATTAATCGTGTTTGTGCATAATCTCCATTGTCCTTGCCCTAATTGTCTTGGCATGATAAAAATGATTGTTCTTGAGACACAAAGGATGGAGTACACGTTAAAGCGCAGTACTCGGGAAGCCTAGGTATATTTGTCTTTTATGTTTTCCGCCTTTTCATTTTGGCCGAAGAGCAGGACGACGTTGTTACACTGCTGGCGGGACGCTGTGTGCTCAATCATAAGAAGACCGACTACTTTTTGAGTTTCTGACGGTTTACTAATCAATGGGATGTGAAAAACCTGCTTAGCAAGCCATAGGTATCCGAGCTCGATGGCTTCTTGATGGTTCATTGGGGGGGGGGGGGGGGGGGGGTCTTTCACCTCTTTTCCGGGGTGTGGCTTTGGCTGGCACACCACTAGCTGCACGGAGTAGTTTGCTACACGCGCTACAACTTGGGTATTAACGCAGTGTGCATCTCAACGAGCTTTGCGAACCCCGCATAACATGTTCAAGCACTCAAAAACTTAAAAAATACGTAATGACAGTTCAGGATGATCCTGGTACTCTAGGCCCGAAGGATACCCAAGTACCGCTTTAAGAATGAAGCTTTCTTACTGAGGACCGAGCGTTCTGTGCGGCTGATCGATCTCTAATGTCTTTACGAAAAGTGATCCTCCGAAAGAAGTGTATACTTTAATGTAACGGAAACATGTCAGAACCACCAAGATACACAAACACATGAGATACAACAACGACAAATGGAAAGTATAACGGCATTTCATTCAAGACACATTCTTCGTCCTCACATCACCGCACACTTCCAGCCCCGATTGCTGCGGCCCTGACTCGAGCCTCGACCCGCACTGTCGCTGTCGTCGTCGTTCCTCTGCTTGCCCTTCTTCGTCTTCGCTTTCGTCTTTGGCTCCGGCTTCAGCTTCGTCTTCGACTTCCGGAAGCCGTACGGTTCCAGCGGGTCCAACTCATCGGGGTGGATGTCCGGCATGTTCGTTGGATAGTGGGCGCCTTTCGGCGGGAACCCGAGCAGCAACGGTCTCCTCGGCTTCGGCATCCGCGGCGACTTGCTGGTGCGGCCGTCTTCGGAGGACGGTGAAGGCAGCTCCTCTGAGTCGGTTGGCTCATCTGCAAAATCGCGAGTTCGTGTCACAACCCACCACAACAAAAAATAATTCCCTTCTACGAACTAGGGTTGTGCAAAACGAAGAACGGACGGAAACCGATATTAAAAACTGTTCTGAAACCCTTTTCCTTTTCAGTTAGCTACTCAAGCTCCCCCAAGCTACAAAAGGTCCCTAAGTAGTTCTAGACGAGAAAAATAAGCCTCGGAGACTCTCTTCCTACTTAGACACAGAACATCATGATACGTTGCCAGATTGTCTGCTCACCTGTATTCGCAGAAGAGAACCCTGTCGATCCAGTGCCTGTCGAACTGGTGCTCGGCGTTTCGGGAGGCGCGTTGGGTGTCGGTGGCTTCATCCGCGGTTTGACGTCCCATCCGATCTTGTCGGGGTTTGCCTAAACGATACTTGTTTTGGATGCCCACACTACAAGATTTTCGTACGGATTTGCGAGCCTTCCGTAGCATATTCGTCGAGGGGGCAAATGCAAATTTTTTTAGTTACTATTTAGTTATATTATATTTAACCTTGGAATACCCCAAAGAACAGACTCTTAAACTGATTTGGAACATGTTTTCGCCATCTTTCGGGCTCGTTTTTTAACCCTTTTGGCTCATATAGTGCAATCAGATGGAGGAGAACGTGTATCATTGCCGAAAAACGTTCGCCAAACGCCTTCGATCAAATGTCCTACTCAAGCTATGACGTTGATATGCCGATACGCTACTTGGAGTTTTTAAGGCCACGACCTAAGTTCTCGACCACGACAAGTCCTACCTTGGGCGGTGGCTGATGCGGTTCGCAGTCATCGCAGTCGTCCTCCGGTGGCATGTCCACGACGCACTCTCTCGCCAGCTTCCCTCTCACGTGCATCCATCTTCGGAAAAGCGCTTCGCAGAAGGCGCTCGCTACGACACGGTCCGTATGCGCTTCGATGAAGTAGAAAAGGAGCAGACTGCCGGTTCGGAACTGCCCAGCGAAGTACTCCGCGGAGCCATGCGCGGCAGGTGCGATGGTCTCCAGATGGAGCCAGTTCTTGAGGACGTACGTCTGGCGCTGGTAGCGGGACTTCATGCGGTACGCCCACAGCACCCAGAAGAACAGATTGCAGAAGTTGACGAACGCCAGGAAGACGAGCATTGCCCTGAAAGAAACTAGTTACATATAGCAACGAAGATTGATGTGCCTCCGTGAGCTGCTCGGTCAGGGCTCGTACCAGGGCTTGTCAACAGTTTGACACGGACAATTATGGACACATGAAGACCGTTTTCGTAGGGTCTCATTAAGGAAAATGTCAAATGATAAGGATGGCTAGGAATGGGCCCACAAGACAAGGATTCCGCTGAGAGTTTCTTCTGCTTTCGATCCTAGTTCCACGGTCCACGATGCGTTCAAGTTCTGGAAAAAACGAACTCAGTTTTTGCAACGTCTGTTCCGATCACGAATTCCGACTCTTTTGCGTAAACGGATTCCGAACAAAAATTGTGTCTTCTTAATTACGATTAGAGTCGCCACTTACCAAGACTTTCCTGGTAAGGGCAAGGGTCTTGGCCAGGGGCAAGGGCAAGGTCTCCCGGGTCAAGAGGGCGAGGACGTGCTTTTTTCAACAACCAGAAATACTGCTTGCAAACGTACCAAGTAAAAAGTGCCGTCCTCTCGTGCCAGTTGGCGTCCAGGTAACAGCGATATGTGACGACGTGGTCGTTGCCGAGAGACACGTAATGGTAGTCGCAATAAGTGATACGAGGTATTAGAGGTACCGGTGGCGCATCGAACGTTTGAGATCCCAATATAGGCTTGAGCGGTTCGCCTTTCCTGAAATACGCGTTTTAAAAACTGGTTTGACGAAGACGCGGAAAAAGTGGTATGACTAGGAGGCTGCCTATTGCCGCTATGGAATGGCGTACACTTTGGGTGCGACTTGTTCATGCCCTAGAACTTATGCTTTTCTGCTTAACCGAGGTTTACAAGTACTTGTACAAGGCACCTCCTGTACCGAATGCAGAGCCGCATCAGTCTGGCGCCGTACTAAGGCTGCCATACTGACACTCACGTACCGGACTCTGTATGACGCACAGTAGGGCTACATTACTGGCCATACTAGCGCGTAGGGACTAGCGGTTCTGTACCAACCATCAGCTGTACCATACTCCGTACTAGAGATCGGGGCTGACCACCCGTACCGTACCCGTACTGGAACCCCCGTACCGTACACCGTACCGTACTGGACCCCCCGTACCGTACACCGTACCCGTATTGTACGGCCGTACTAGCGTGTACGTGTACGGGTACGGGCCGTATTTTAGCTAAAAACACAGCCGTACCGTACACCGTACCGTACTGGACCCTCCCGTACCGTACACCGTACCCGTATTATACGGGTACGGGTACGGGCCGCAGTACGGTACGGGTCCCGATCTCTACTCCGTACCGCAGAGTACGAGAGGTTATGATACGGCACGGTACGGATGCAATTGTCTAGGCAATGTAGCCCTACGAATGGCCCAGGCCATGGCGCTAACTGTGGCTTTGCACCATACACCAATGCCAGTTCCACAAAAGCGTACCATTCCCTGCCTTCCCACCACGCGCGCGCGATGTCGATGCCCCAGCTTCGGTAGCCGGAGCCGATCATTAGCGGTAGCACGACGACGAGCAGGAATATCGGAGCAGAGACGAGACAGAGTTCGAATGTCAGAAAAGCAGCGACCGCATGTGACGAAGCGGCACATCGGAAGTTGTCCGCAATAACGGGGAGTCGGTCGCGCAGTTGACACTCGTCGACTTCCGTGACACCTTCGTTGTCCGTTATGACGCTTTGAGCCGCGTTGACAATGTTGTTGAAGTTGATGCCTACAGATAGACGTAGAAAAAGACGTCGTTACCGGAACGACCTACCTTGGTTCTCCAACAGGAGTGTCCAAATGAATCGCGTAAGGATGCACATGACGAAGACAACCGGCGCCCAGAACCATAGCACCCACTGAAAGACAGAAGTAAACGCTCTGTGACGTGGCAAGCAGATACGGACATTATCCTCAAGAAATCGCGGACATCAGATAGTTTAACGTCGTAAGAGCTTGCAGTACATGTCCCCTTCCCTTGAACATTCTACTCGCTAGCACTAACTCCTAGCGGCTACTGCTTGTCAGCGCAGTCTGCAAAACGTCGCTGGATCTGACCGAATTTCGGTCGCATTGGCCGTTCCAGATGACTCAAGTAAGGCAACCGCTTCTCAACATGACAGCATGGTCAGGTACATACGAAAGAAAGTTTATCTGGCTCCAGTTCCACAGAGCGTTCGGCACCGTACGACATTTTATACTCTGGCCTAACCATGAGAGAAAAATAGTTTTTGTAATGTACTATGCTTCACATACTGTTGATCGTACAAACAGGCGTGGTAGTCATTCCCATAGTGCTCGGTAAGTATCCAGAACTTGCTAACGAATCAAATTACATCTAGCTGTACGTATGAACAGGGCTTGATCTGGTCTTTCGAAAAAGTGGGCATATTGGACCTCGCTGATTTTTTTACAATTCCTATCTAACTTCATCCCTAGTAGCATGCGATCTCTTTATTCGGACACTCAATGCTAATTAGCCCTTGTAAGCAAAGTAACCTTAAGTATGCCTTCATATGATTTTTGTGTACTCTTGCGGAGAACAAAGTCCTCTGTACACTCAATCATTCATCGGTCCGACGCCGCTGCTTCTTATCACACGTCGCGTGTTTAGCGTTTCGAAACACTTACCTCGGGGTTTTTCACCTGTCGCGCCTCGCGCCAACTCTGCTCGTAGGAGAACGGCTCGTTGATACCGACGAAATAGCGAGGCGCAGTCGAGCAGTGCTTCTTCGCGTCTTCGTCTAACCGCGAACCAGGAACGTCGTACACGGAGGCACCTATACATGACGAGTCCTCGAGGGCGATTTTGGACCTAAAACAGACATGCTTAAAGGCCGGCGCACATGTGATTTCCTTGAACGTTCTAAGTGGAGCGGAATTGCACGAGGGCTTCCACTAGAAAATACTCCCGCAAAAGGACTGCCCTATGCTTAACTCAATGCATTAGGACCGTACTGTCGCGACTATACCGCTAAGCATGTTGAAAATGCTTAACATTTTAGTATATCGATGTCTATCAGCAGTTTATTGGGTTTTCTAGCACCGTCCAGCTTTTAAGGACCTTTTTTCTTGTTAACCCGGGAGTAGAGATCGGGACCCGTACCGTACTGCGGCCCGTACCCGTACCCGTACCCGTATAATACGGGTACGGTGTACGGTACGGGAGGGTCCAGTACGGTACGGTGTACGGTACGGGGGGTTCCAGTACGGTACGGTGTACGGTACGGGTGGTCAGCCCCGATCTCTACCCGGGAGGATAGGGAGGGAAACGGTAAATTCCCCTCGCACTCTATCGGTGGAGGCAAAGCTAGGTCTACGATGCAAGTGTAAAACAGGTGGGTCAGTAGATACATCCCTATTGTAAAGGGTTCGATGTGTTTCTTGCGCATGCAGCGGCCACACGAGTGGGTTCTTACTGCCATTGGAAATGTAGCCATTTCCGATTAGCATAGTTCTTTCGCTGCATGCCTTCCTTGGTGCTCCCCATAAGCGCTCCTGGTTTAACTAGCAGAAGCACTTGCAGGCATCACTTTACAAAAGCAGCATACGATCGCTGGAGTCACTTACAGCTTCGTCGTCCAGAGCACCGCGAACGCGAATATCGTGAAACCAGGTACGACCCAGAGGTTGCCCCTATCCATCGTGTCTCCGATGCCATCCTTCAGGAGCGGCTTGACCGCCTTCTTGATCCGCGACAGCAGCGAATTACCCGCTTTGCTGATGTACTCATAGCCGACCATATGTATTACCATCTTCACAAGTTAACTCGTAGAACACTATTAGAGATAAATAATGAGATTAAGGCGGCCGATGAGGTAGAATTCACAAGGCGACGACGCGGGAACGTTGCGGAAGGGCGTTGGTCGAGTCAAGCATGCGCCGGAAGGGAGGCAGCGGTCGGTAGGCTGAAAATGCGCAAGTCAAGCGGAATAATAACCGCGATATTGATACCACGCGGCGCGAAAACAAGAGACAAATTGCGAACATCATGACAAGTAACAAAATGAGGAGGACAAAAATACCTAAGCACTCCAGGACCGTTAGGGACAACTTCATTTGCACGGTCAGCGGCAAATACTAAGCTCAAAAAGCCGAATGAAAACAATCGCATCAAACTTTCTCGTTATGCCACTATGATTGCGAACTCGTACAGAGGTGTAGAAGTACCGCCCTACGTGACGCATGTACAGTGATGTATCCAGGTCCGGAACGAAAATGTCAAGCCCATTTATGGAGGGACCAAGCCCAGATGGAACAAATACCGCCTCGGGACCCGTTTGTTTTATTTTAGTCCACACCTTGTGTTGGTTTTGTGGTCACATACGGAGTCCTTCATAAAGGGTCTCCTACGTGCTACGCAGAATAACCCAAAAATCCCATAGTGGGCCATATCGCCCCTCCCCATACTCGTCCTCGCCGCACAACGGCGAATGAACGGGTGGTGCTCTTTGGCTCAGTTCAACACTAGTCACGTCCGGAGAGTACTTTAGGAGACCTCACTGGACTTCATCAAAAGTTAATTCTGTCGTCTGGCGCCATATGGCGGTCACCAAGGACGTCCGAGGCCAAACTTAGCTTAGGTCTCTCCTTTCCACGACGGCAGTGGACCAGACATTGAAACCCAGACAAACGTTCATGAACCAGCGATGGGGTCACGAACAAAACATTTAAACTGTGGTCGATACCGTAAACAGCTTCATTGCTCAACACAAGCTTCCGAGGCTCGCGTCAATAAGAAACACGTGCAAGCACGGTTGTTTACGACGCTCCTTGCAGCAAGTTACGTGCAACGGTACTTGCCCGAAAGGAAGCCGGTCGACATGACAGACGACCATAAAATCCGATTTAAGACACCGCAACTTTCGCCAACTTTTGTTTTACGACGGCGCGAGCGCGTTTCGCAATGACGCATGCGGAAACCGGTCAGTTGAACTTGACCGTAAAATGGAAAGAGGAAGAGTTAAGAGTTCTTGTTCTCAACGAAAGTGACGGCTTCGAGAGGCCTTAGATGATAACGAAAATATTTTTGATAGGTGACAAAACAGCGGCTTCGAAAGGCCACATAAGAAAATTTTAGCCTTCGAGTGGATCGAATGAGTCCAAGCTAATTTGGACGGGGTCCTTGACGGCGACAGCATGTAGTTGGAAGGGCACACATGAGCGACGTGCTTCGGCCCAGAATGGTTACTTAAGGCTTATCGACATTTAAGTACCCACTGGCTTGCCGGTTAGCGTTTACTGGGTGAACGAAGCGGATCGTTCTCCTGATAGTCACGAATGTGCTAGCTTCAGCGAAGTTCAAATCACTTCCGGGCATGCATTAGTAACTTCTTTAGCGCTCCGCTAATCATCACATCTGCTGCTTGTAGCAAAAGGTCATAGGACTTGATACCGGAATACCTACCCAAGTATAAAATGTTGCAACATCTTTCGCGGGTTTTAGTGAAAATTACGCCTTCTGCAGAAGCACTGCGAATGAACAAAGTTCCGCGGAACACTTGCAGTTATTGTCCGCTTCGCACCTCGAAGCCGCTAACCACCGTTAATCGGCAGGAGGCCGGCTCAAGTGGTTACCGCGTGTGGGGATGAAGTGCTGCCGCACATTGCAGCGCTGCGGCAAGGATCGAGTTTCACGGTCGTCGGCGTCTGTAACCGTCTTTATTTCGTTTCGCAACTTACTCAATTGCGCGACAAATGCGTACGATACCGGGCCACTTGACGCCATCCGCAGCAACCGCCGCGCGGTGTCGCTGTGACGCGCAGCGGCATTTGTCCGATTATAATTACCACACAGCGCACGACTAATTACCGCGTCGCGTAAGAATGGCGCGACCGTGAATTGGGTAAGAAGAGGGGCGTAAGGATCGCACACAATTATACGTGAACTTGTTGGATACCTTCCAAAAGTCGCTCCCATAAAACCGATTGGACAGTGCCTCGAAACTTTCGAAAGGAGGACTTCACGAAAGTCTAAGAGGCACGGTCGAGTTATCAAAAAGGGAAGAAGAAATGTCTAGTCGTCTCGAAATCCGTACTTTTATAGTCGTGTACGGCTCGATTCGAAATCGCCTCGAAATTACGTGCAGCGTTACGAATGGCTGAAATGCATTTTAAGATGCGTAATTATGCCTCTTTCGCGAATGCTTTCCGCTTACGCGAAATGGTGATGATTTGAAACGTACGAAGCAAGCTTTTCCGTTAAACGGAGGACACCACTATGACTGAGGCAGGTTGCCAGATCACGGCGATATAGCCACCGTTGTAGGACAACTAAGGGACTACAAAAATTGTCGACGTATCTTTGAAAGTTCATGTAGGCAAAGAACAAAAAAGAATAGGTAAACTAAACGGTATTCGTTCTTTTTCTTAGATATTTAGCAAAAATATGCAAACTGTTCTCAGCTGATAGTTATTTCGGTCGTTCTAGAGTTTTTTGAGAATTTATTAAGGTTAATATGGAGTTTCCGCGATAACGGGGAATCCGTAATTTGGCGTAGAAAATCGCCGGAATCTGTACTTGGGACCCCGCAAGGCTCTGGCTACCGGCGGCGCACTAATTACTCCTGGATTATAATTAGGAAGGTTCGAAGGCAAGAGACTCGTGCAATGAAACAGGCTAACCGGCTAATGAAACATCACTGCTTGCCACGTGTCCTTGCGCGCCTTTCCCCGCTTACAACACACATTACGTAATCATAAACGGAGCACATGAATAGCCTCCGTCTGATCGCTCAATAACCGCGCATTCCGGCGAGTGGTCGTTAAACTGCTGCTAAGAATGCACGCAAGCATTTAGGGCGCGTACCGTAGCGGTCGTAAACGTTTGGACAAGCCGCCGGCGCGTCGCACCCGAAGTGAAGTACTCCACAAGACGCCTTATTTGCCCGTAGACGATCACCCGGCGGCCAAAAGAGGGAATCGTTTTAGGCTCGCGGCGGGTCGATACTTTCTTATGCCCGCTTTCGGTGGTATGTTTGCCCCATTTGCGGGAAGCCAAACAGAAGCGGGTGATCCGCTAGCTAGCTCGCCGCCGGCAGCGCGGAGCGGGTGCTGATAAGCCGACGACGTCAAAGACTGCCGCCACCGCTCCCGCGGGAAGGAGACGACGAAATTTGCGGGAGATTACGCATGAATTTTGGCCGGCCAAAGTTGCATTGAAATGGGCCTCACGCTTGCGCAGTGGCGTAAATTGGACCTGGTCAAGGGGGTGCGCCATGGTAAGGGGGGACCCTTACCTATTTTTTCCTTGGTCCCCCCTGCCTTGGTCCCCCCTTTGGTAGTTTTCCAAAGTCTCCTTTTTTGCCCCACGCGGTTTTTAATACTGATTTTGGCCGTTTTTATACCCAATGTAGCCCGGCGCCGCCAAAAAGAGTTTTCGGGCTTTTTTTGAATAAAATTCATCGAAAATTCAAACCCTCAGTGGTTTTTCAGTCCCGAATATCACGTATTCAGCCTGAATATGCCCGCCGCAGGCGCCGCCAACGAGGTTTTTAGGCTTCCTTTGTAATGTTGCGTTGAAAATTTATTTTGCCTTGGTCCTCCCTTACCTCGCCGGGCCTTCGGCCCGACTCGAGGGGGGTGCGCAGCTCCTTGCGCACCCCCCCCCCCCCCAAATTACGCCACTGCGCTTGCGTAACTTTGTTCTAGAAAGTTCCGCACATGTGCAAGACGGCCTTGGATGATCATCTCTAGCGTGTGATCCAGTATGACTGGCGTGTCCGGTTACATGCCGAGACAAAGCGCAACTTTTCACTGATCGGAATTCGGTTGAGAATAGGGGGATTGAGATTGGCCATGTAAACTTGTCCCTGTCTGGGCGGAACTAGCGCGGTAACGCCCGCTCGCAAATCCCCGCATTTGCTATGCGATGGCAAGTAGTGCGTCGAAGCCCGGAGACGTCTTGCTTAAAAACCTGAGCAATTGCGGTAAAAATCGTGTCTAGCGATGCCTAGCGGTGGGCCTCGTAAAGTTATGTTATTTGAAAGGATTATGAAACAACTGAAAGCGGGGCCTAAGAACCTGCTGAAAATCATCGCAAGCCATGACATGAAATTGGCTTTGTACAGCTTAGCTAACTAACGGTGCACGTCAGTAATAATCGGATACCGACGCTTCCGAACGTCGCAAAGAAGTCGTCCGATCCGCGGAGAGGCGGCGAAGTGCGACTAATACCGGTGATAGGCGTGCCGCGCGCCCGGAGTGACCGGTGGTGGACACCCGCCGGAACTGTCGCTAAGTATGACGAATTACCCGTGCGGGAATGCGGTTAGATTCGGGGGACGCTTTACGCTAAATATGAAGATAATGTCAAGGTTAGTGTTCGAAGAACCGGCGGTAAGATAACGAGGGCAACAATAGAGGCACCGGCCAACGATGAAGTGAATGCATACGAATGTCTGAGAACAGCCTCAAAGTTAAGTAAGGAATCTCGGCTGAAATAGTACCGCATGGAAAGCGGCACTGCTTGAAGAAGCACGAAATGAAGGATCGAAGGTTTTTACCAGTTCGTGTGTTCAGTTCCTGCTCGTCTACTTGTCTCGAGATACCCTCCACATGAGTATCAGGCGTAGCGTATTCATGCAGAGGCCGAATGTTGTAGCATTCGCATGCTTCCAATACGCGAACGAAAATGCAATTTCTTTTTTATCGATCCAGAAATAAGGATAGACCAAAACGAAAAGCACGATTATTTGCGCGCTGGAGCAGGATATCATGCAGTCGCAATCACCGGTATCGGTGCTACCTACGCTAAGCGAATGCAATACGCATATAGCAAAGATATAGCATCCCAAACACTCCTTTATATACTAGCAAAAAAGCTGCAATTCATTTTAGGGAACGACTCCTCAATCCAGCGATATTTTTAAGTCCCCTACCACATTGCTCAGTGACCAACCTTTAGAGGCATTAACGAGTTCAGCAAAAATTCATTTTTCACATTTGCTGACGCTGGCGTGCAACCATTATTTAGCGTGTAAGCGCTCTATGGTCCTAGCTACGTGACTCAATATACCCGTCGCTGGACTAAAGCTTTGGACTTTGTGGAACCAGGCACGCATAATGGCTTCGGATTTCATTACCTTGATAAAGATTGCCACAAAGAAAGAGATGACTCGTACAGCGCTGTGCAAACAAGCAAACGACTGAAAACAAGGGAAAAAGCTTGTCGGATTATGTGTCCTCGAACGTTATCGGCGTTTCGCAAGCCCAAAAGGGTGTCGAAATGCCATAAGCCGTGTAGTTTGTGAAGCGAGAAATACAGTCCGAGTACGGTCGCGTTTGACGCAAATGGCGAGTGTCGCCGCCGCCGCATGGCCCTCGGAAGCACCACAAACGCGAACAGGTGTGCTAACGCAGTCGCCCATGAAGCTTAACACATTCTGTCGCGTGGCAAGCGACACTTTTGGATCTTTGGATCGTATACGTCGATGCTTCCGCACACGAATGCCAACCCAACGGTCCGACTGACGTCGAACATGCCAGCCAAAGTACTGACCCCTGCGTAGACTACATGTACGACACGATTACTATGAACTAAAGCACTGGGGAAGACTCAAAAGTTTCGAACGGGCGTGATGTCGTAGCATATTGATGGAGGTCTACTTACCACACGTCTAACAGGGGGATGATAAAACGTTCAGGACAGAGCGTGCATCCTGCCTCGCATGTGCCTCCTTCGCGTGCTCCTGCTACGCACGATCCTGCTTCACTTGCCCTGTTTCGCATGCTCCTTATCTTGCATGCTCCTGTTTTGCATGTTACAACAACTTTCCTACTCACCATCCACTGCCCTCACTGATCCATCATCCACTAGGATACTTTCGACTGGCTCCGCATCTTTATGCGTGCACGTTCTCAGTGAAAACAAAGCGAGGTACATTTGCATATGCTGCTCGTTATTTAGAGTCTTGTTCACAAAGCTGGATGCATAGCCTTGTGGCAGTCTACCGCAAGGTGAGTCCATATCAATTCGCTTGTGGGTCTGTCGTTGAACGGCTTATGCGGAGGATGGAAGTGCGTGCGTGCGTGCGTCGTGCGAGAAGCGAATTGGCAGCGAGAGCTTGGCAAAGTGCTCGGCCTCGTTTTTCGCAAAACTCACGTCGTCTCTCCGGAACAAACAAGCAGTCAACGCGTCTCTGACGCTCTCTGTAGTACTTGATTCTAGTGTTTTAGTGGTACAGTTTTTTCATGTTTAGTATCGCAGCACACATCCAGTCGGAGACAATTAAAATGTTTTCACAACCGTTTGCGAAAATACATTCAACATGCTTTGGTCTATCTTTCCGTGCATCCGCGTTCGACCAACATTTCTCGTTTTTCCTTTGAGGGCATGCTTAAAGAAGTTTATACTCTGATTTCAGGCCTCAGATGTCGAGCATCCAGCAGTTTCCGGTGGAAATCCTCCTCGACATCTTCCAACCGAATGATCCGGCCGATAAGGAAGCTGTGCAACTGACCTGCCGCCGTTTCCACGCCACCATCCTGCAGAATGTGGACGCGCTACCGATGCGCCTCGTCTGTGACCTCGTCTACGGCGGTAGCAGCGTGATTCTCTACCGGGCTATTTACAGCTCTGACGACGAAACGAGCAGTTGGCCTAGTGAAGACCCCATTGCAGAAGCAGATGAGTCACCGAAGGAGCTTCAGGATATATACCAAATATTCGGACGGTAAGTCAGATGCCGCGACAGGAATGACATTTTTTCATGCTATGAACGACACATTTTTTTGGTTTTACTTCCTACGACCACAATAATTTGAGTCGTCAGTACCGTCTCAAGTTGACCTGCTGGTTTCAGCAAAACAGCAGTCCGCACAGTGGCAGTGTCGATTGGCCGGCAGTTGCCCGACGCACGCCTGGTGCATCTGGTCGAGCACTTCCCCTCCGCGAAGGGCGCAGTTCGCCTCGACATGGAGTTCACCGATTCTGTCCTGCCGACGGACGCTGCCCTGCACCGCTTCAAGCGCCTCCAGACGATCGTGATGCACGCCAATTACCTGCAGGAAACGTCGTCTTTCTGGGACGACCTATTCGCCTCAAAGGCGTTTCGTCGCGTGCCGAACATCATCAATTTCGACTACATGTGCATATATCAGGTGGAAGTGGACGACGGAGCGTTGCTCGACTTCATCACGGACTTCTCGCTGATGCCTGCGGACAAAGCGCGAGTGGTCTCGCTCGGACGCTTCAGCTACAGTTTTCATGACGCATTGAAGCGTCGGTTCGACGAGAGTAAGTACTCATGGCAATACGGTCTCAGAAAATTAGCCGTGCTTGTTTGGCCAACACGCGCTATGACTGATTCCGTTTTTCCGATGTCAAAGCTGGCCAGGCATTTGCGCGGACTGGAATTTGGGGTGAATACTGACATAGGATGTAGGGCCCAGTAGGAACGAGATAGGAGACGGGAACACACTTCACTGGACTGACGACGGTATTCACATAGACATAAAGTGATATAGGCTAGAAATTAGCATATATATCCGACTAGCCGCCGACGATGATGATCGTTGACCTCAACGATCCGTTGTATTGGCGTTGTGGACGCAAGATGTTGTTCATCATCGTTGCCGGAGTAGCTGGTTCGCAGGTGGTGACTGCGTGGGCGAACTTACGGGGCGAGCCGGATGTCGCGAAGAAGGCCGCGAAGAAAGCAGCACTCCTGGATGGCATGCCTGGTCCTGTAGATCCGTAGTCGCGGACACAGAGCGCTGTCGTGGGACGTAGCTCTCCATAGCGGGGCATCCCCTCTCCCTTTTCCCCCGCGGCACGACGTCGTCGTCCCGACGACTCACTTCGGTGTTGCGCACGCTGTGGCGTCGTCGTTGTCCGCGTTCTGTAGACACGTTCCGGTGTTGCGCACCATCTGTAGTCGATCCGTAGGTCCCTTTGGAGCAAGTCAGGGTAGTTGCTGTGAGTGCTTTTCAAGGCAAAGCGCAGCCAACGTGCTAGGCACGGTTTTGCAATGCTTTTCTAGGCCAAGCGGGCCTACATGGTTCGGAACCCCATGTCGGTTAGCTATGTGTTTTACGCCTTGCTATCAGCGGTACTGAGCAGTTTTACGTCATGCGTTGGACGGAACTGTTGCGTGCCAGGCACGACTTAACTGTGACGCTTCCGACGTCTAGTACTTGACGCGGTTCGTCGTACGCCTGACGCTTATTTCGTCGTCG
>JNEY01000099.1:55844-71801 GCA_020875895.1 Aphelenchus avenae | reverse complement strand
CACTATTACCATTACCATTATACCGGTCACTGTTAGGGGGCCTAACACCGTCCGCCGTTTTCTATGCTCTCTGTAAGCGCATGACTTATCCCAAGTGTCGCTTCTTCTTCTTTCAAACAGTTTGGTTGCTTCGCCGTTCTTCCCTGGGTATTTTCAGATTATGCTAGAATTTCTTTGCTGTTTCGGTTACCACTAATGAAATTCAGCCCCTACTTGCGCATACATCTGGCCAGCGTCTCTTTGCTGTTACGCGTCATCCAAAGCGAAGTCAAGTTAACGGCGCATGCCGCAATTCCCACCTTTGCATTCCGGGTCTAGCGGCTGCAAGCGGCCAGCGACGATTAGGTCAGAGGTCACTGGATTGCATCGCTACGCGTCCTTTTCTGGCGTTCCATGCAGAGCGATTTGTTGTTGGCCTGGAACAAACAATTTCCTCCATTGCTTGTTGATGTCAACAAATATCGATCGGTATGAACGCTTGCGTTTCCATTTGTCTCTTTTTTGTGCTCGTCCTACTAGCCAGTTTCTCGGAAAATGAATCATCCTGTTTAGGCACGTCCCAATTCACAATGAGTGACTACGACGACGAGGATTTTCACGACGTGAGTTAACTAAAGTTATGAAGCATTACAGCAAGCAATGTCTTTTACAGCAATGAAATCGAAACAATAAAACGTAAACTAATAATTTACCCTTCTCAGAATGTTTACAGAACTCCGGGGCCAAAATACTGAGCGCACAACAAGACTTCATTACATCGATTTTACGAGACCCGCTCTTTTAGGTTGCAGCAGATTCGTCGGGCGACAACGAAGAAACGATTCGGCGGGCGTACCTAGACGCGAAGACTGCATTGCTCTCGGAAGAACCCAACACGGTCGCATGCTTCCAGCGGGTGCTTACGATGGAGGACAAGAAGGGCTCGAAGACCATGTGGGGATTCAAGGCGCTGAAGCACCTCGTGGTCGCCAACATTCAAGCGGTGAGTTCGTCTTCGAAAAACGGCTGCGAGGCTGCAAAAGACTGCTGAGAAACTGAACCCGTTAATGTGAAACCCGCTGCATTTCGCAGCTCCAAATGTACCCCTCTAAAGTGCTTCTTGATTGACTTTCGGGTTGTCACCGGTCTTCATCTGGAGGCTCTTAATTCTTCACGTTCGAACTAATCCCATTGGTTCAGAACGATTTCGAGCCGCCGCTGATCAATGTGGCCGGTTGGTGGAGTACAGCGACGTCGTCTCAAGCGCAGTCATGGAGCCCACGATCGTCAAAATCACAGAGCGTGCTAAAACCCCGAAGGCGGCTCTCATGCTTTGCCAAGCGACGTACAACGTTCGAAAGGTATACAAACATAGCGTCACTAGTTCACATAGTCGTGCATGGACTTCAGCCTACGACGACGTGGATGACCCGTTGCATAACGCTTCTTAGTGACGTTCGGCATACGCAGCGCCCTGAAATCCTTGCGGAGGCTCTCGAGACTACCGCGACACTGCAAAATATCATCAGGGTAAGTGAGCTGTACTGTTTGTATTGAGGATCCTGCATGTCCGGCCCACTTCTTATAACCAGGTGCGAACATACTATTTTTAAGAAACGAAAGTAGAAGAAAATAGTTTTGAAGTTGGGTATATTTTGCCCCATATTGCGTCTCTACCTCACTGTTCCTTATCTCACGCCTACGCTGAAGAACCGTAACTATCACCCTTCCTTCCCTTGGGCGATCCTGGCCCAAGACAAATTTTCCTCATTACGTCGTGTTTAGGATGCGCCGCATTTGGACGCTATGACAAGGCATTCTCGCCTGCTAAGCATCGACGCGATTACGGCGGAGATTCGGTTTCGCAGGCAGGAATTTGAGGAGGTGTACTCTATGTACAAGCAGCTCAAAGGGCAATCGCCGTCCGCTAATCCTGGAGCAGTTGCTGCCATTTATGGTATGGTGTTGCTCACTATCGAATCAAGCTCGAACTTCTCATTTCAGAGATCTTCGCGAAGGTTCTGCTTTTACACTCCTCCAGTTTGAAGCTTGGTCAACTTCACTGGAACCCGCTCTCGCTCACCGACTATTGTCTCGGAAAGGCTCTCAAACTCTACCCGAGAACCGACACACAAGCGCACATTCGATGCTGGCGATACTTGGCAGTGAACCAAGCGTTACGCGGCAAGTCTACGTCGTCCAACATGGCAATGCCGGAAGCCTTCAAGCCCGAAGGTGACGCCGTCGTTCGTCTTGCAGCGTTGTACACCAACGACCACGGTGACCTGTTCCTAGCGGCGTTGGAGCAGGCCCGCACCGGGCTAGCCGATCCGTTCCTGCAGGAGTTCTTCGACGCGGTAAGCGACGTCTAGTCCCTTGAATTGTCCAACGTCGCACGTTTACGCCACGCCCTCTCCATCCCATTTAGTGCGCGGAAGCCGTTCGCACATTTCGCAATGACCTTCAGGAGTGGCGGCACCTCTTCGAAGCGGGATCGTACCGTGAATGCTATCTGTCATTGCGCCGTCTAGCCGGAGACCCGAGACGTCGCACATCAGACAACATGGTATGAACTGTGCACTCAAGAGATACGGCTCCTAAAACGATTTCCATTCCCTTCTCAGGTCACTATGGAGATGTACGCAGCAGTCCGCGACACGCGAACACTCATCATCTGTGCCGCTGAGATTGAAACGTTCCATGCGGAAGGCAGACAGTACACCAATCGGGCAAGCTCTATGGTCCGACTAGCTCAGACCATCAATTCGCGAGCGGCCGCCTTCGTATGCCGTAAGCTTTTCCCGTCTATCTTGACCGGGCTGGTAATCTCTAAACTGACGTGATATTTTTGTGGTATTTGTAAGCTTGGAAAAGCTTACCTAGAAGAATATGGGAAACTGGGCAATTTCTTTAATACATGCAGACAACTTCATAAAAGTTTTTCGTCCGCAAAAATTCGCTTTTTTGTAAGCCGAATCACGTTCCCTTCAGAATTCTTTGGCCAGGACGAAATGCGCAGCGGTCGTCTGAACGCTGCTCGCAAGCAGCTCTCAAGGGCTTTCGTGTTGTACGCCGACGGGGACCAGGACCGGCGAAGAGAGTGCGCCGTTCTTCTCGCTTTCTGCAACTTCTTTCAAGTGTACCGCGTGAAGTACCGCATCGAGGGCGACATCGTAGCCTTCCTTGGCCAGGAGCAATGCGAGAAGCTGAAGGAACTAGCGGACGCTTTCCGCAGGGCGGACGCCCAGGGCTTTGCACAACTGCTCAAGAATAGCGACCTCCGGCTTAGCAAGTTCATGCAGGACCTCTTGGCCACGGTGAGTGCCTCGACGTTGACATGATATGGTTCCTCGTTTTACCCTCGTAATGTTACCGGCAATATGAAAAATCAGCCATTGTGCACGCTGCCTAATTTCTCATATTGCTGGTAACAGCAATACGATATCAGTCTGAAAGCATAGGGTTCTGTAAGGGGTCGTACTCCATCACATTTGGGACATAATACCTTCCCCGTCCCGCCACAGGAAGCTCTATATTATAATATACGTTTCGGCTCTCCGCTGAGCTGACCAACGCGATGAGCACGATGGAGCACGCACATGAGCTGCAAGCAAGCGGAAATGTGGACGCCCTGCGCACATTAATCAAGGGATTTGCATGCCAAGCGCAGCGTACGTTTTGGCTTGTATAAGAAATTCCAGCTTGATTTTTAGAGAGGCCCTTGGTTTGACGCAATCCGCTTTCGAATCGGAGCGTTCATCGCAACCGCTCCTCCAGAATCCGGCCGGAACGTCAGATCGTTGCGTCAGATCTACGAAGAAAGCCGAGAACTTGACAACTGCAACGACACCGAAGTGATGGCTTTAAGCGTTATGCACGGTAAGGATGTCTGTGCATCCTAGAGACTTAGGGGGGGGTCTGAATGTTCCAATGAGCCACCAGTAGCGCCTACCTGGCAAAAGACACTGCTTCTACAAATAAAAATTATCTAGAAGCAGGCTGTTTCTGAACAATGTACCGTCCAGTCCAATAGTGCCGGTCAATAGTGTAGGTCAAGGGTTTTTGGAGATTCATATACATGACTTTATGGCTCTCCTGCCGATGTTACGTGACTTCAAACCCGAATTAGGTATTCAGGAAGTTTGTCAAACTAGCAGACTTATGGAGATCCGGTAGACTGATTTCACGATTCAGATCTGTGGGGACACGAGCTCCTGAGCTGCCGGCGATTCGCCTCCGCAGGACGTCACTTCGAGAAAGCGCTTCGCGCCTACGAATCGAACATTTCCGTCACCGAATTTCTCGGAGCCTCATTCCTCGCATTCACCTCACTCACGAACGGAGTCCGAGAGCTCTCGTTCGACGAGGTCGTCGTGCGCTTCGATCTGTGGCTCTCCGATGAAGCCAAGGCGACTCTGCGACGCTTCTACGATGCGTATAAGTCAGAGGACATTGCGGTGGTCGAAGAAGTCCTCACGAGTTTGAAAGAATCGAACGACAAATTGGCCGATGTTACTGAGCACTATGCGTCCGTGCTTCACACGAAGCTACAGCTTCGGTGAGTTTTGTTTCGTTTTACTCGGCATCAAAGGAAAAAATTGACGTGAAGAACAACTTCTTTAGGCAGTTCGGTACGAATACGAATCTTGCGTGGACGCTGGTCTTCGACCGTCTCAGCCATCGCGATCTGCACGTTGTGCAATTTGCCTGCCGCAGTTTCCGTTCCATCGCGCGCACACGCCTTCGCCACGCTCCCATTGGTCCCATCGTCGTGAGCGCTCAGCAAGGTGCCTGGAGGAACGAGTGGGCTCTACAGGGCCTCGCCCTGCGACCTTATTGGAGAGCCACCGGTCGGGATCCCATAACAACCGTCGAGCTCGTGGAGCGTCTCGAGGAATGTGGATCGTCGCCAATCCCGAAGCTGCTGATTCGCGGGGACGCCCCTCTGGATCATCCTCAGCTGATGGAATATGTGGCCAAACACGAGGTGGTGGAGCATGTGCTTGAGACGGACTTGAGGTACGCACGCCTTACCTACCGACTGTGTTCACGCTACCACATGAACGCACGTGGCAGAGATCGGGTGGAGATGTGAAGGACCCCAATGTCTAACTTTTGATTTTGACTTTTAAATGGGTCTATCAGTTCAGATAAGCCTACCTCAAGAAGGGACAGTCGGTCAGTTCGCACCATAAAATCCAGTCGTCAGCAGAAGAATGTTCTCTTAGGCTCTATGAAGCTCTATCTGTTCGCCCTCCTTGCGAAGCTCATGCGCACGACGCTCCGCCTCCTCGACGGTGACCGTCTGCTGCTCGTCGCGAACCTCGATCTTCGTCGACGTCTCAAGGCGGTCCTGGTTCTGCTGCTGATAGTTCGACATCGTTGGCGTTGAAAAAAGTTTCTGAACAGTAAATTAAAAGAATTGAAACCGCCGTTAAGGATTGGGATAAGAAGAAGTCCAAAATCTACGCGAGTTCTCACAAGCAACTTCAGACTTACCTTTGAGCGGTAATGCGAATATGATTCAATATCCAACGGGTGGATGCCCTTCTCCCGCTCACTCGACGCCTTATATACTGCGAATGCTTGTTTGTTTTTACCCTGTTGGTTTTTGTTTGCATCGGCCCTTCAGACCGGCTTTATCTAAAGGCTACGTTGTACTTTGGACAGACCGGAGGGTACAGACGCACTCCTCTCGTGTACCATAGAGAACCAGCGGTCGGCGAAGACCGATGTATGTCGTCATCTACTTGCCGTCTTCATACGCAACTCAGTGCTCTTCTTAGGACCCGCCCGGGCGTTGAGCGGTACAAACAGCCGTCGGCGACAGCACTGATGGGAAAACAACGTGCTTTTGTTTTCTCCTGTTTGTTTGATGATAAGGCCAATGCGTCAGTCTGATTTCGAGGAGGTACAACCAGGGACGACAACCACAGCCGCGCCTGGACGAAGCCTCAGTCGAGTAGGCGTACTAGTCAGTTATGGACATTCAGCGCCGTCGGGAAATCGGTGAAGGGTTTGACGCCCAAAAGCGTGGTTCGAATCTTTAGGCCTCCTGTCCTCCGTCTGAGGCTCACAGTGAACCGGACCTTACCGTCTATGCGTCACCGAACGACAGTCAGCGGCAGCTCGGCTGGAACGACTACTTCGAGCATCGCAATGCGACTGACCCTTCGGGTACAACCGACAAGTTTGCGATCAACGGCGTCGTCGTCGACTGATCGGCTCGAGAAAGTCGGTTCGGCTCGAGAACTCGACGTTCTGCGGGTTACGCGTCGTTGAGTTGACGAATAGCCGCTTCTATGCTTTGACCTGATGTGAGCCGTGCGGTAAGAATTTACCTTCCCCTACAAACTTTTCGACATCCCCCATCATCTCTGCAATATCACCCCACCAAAAATTTACTTCCCCGCACCAACCCTGCAATATCCACCCACAATATATGACTTTTTCCCGTTTTTAGCCCATGAACTGGAACAATACGCACATATTTTAAAATGATTTAGCTTAAGAACGTAAAAACGTCAATTTTTTAAAGTTTTGACCAAAAACAGTTACGGACGAGGGGAATCGCGGACTTCTGGCTCAGTGCCACCTCTCGCAGCCTCGAGGTGGTTCACCCGGCGATATCGCAGGACTTCCTTCGGCGACTCGTTCAGGTATGCGTGACTTTAGTCTAGTTTAGCGCAAGGGGAATAGGAACATTTACCTTTAAGTGATGGGCGTCCAGGCCCATAGGAAAAGTCGCCTAGCCTTTCATGAAAACTGAGCAAGGACAGCGGAGGACAGTGTGACCCAGCTCAGGCGAATACACGAAGGTCAGGAGTGTCTCTGAGTAATGTCGATGCTGTTCGGACTTCGGAAGATACTCTGTATTCGGATACCGGAACGCTGGAAAACAGTCGGAATTCGGAATTGGAATAAGTTGCGCAAGAAACTAAAAACTCAGTTCGGATGTTTAGGCCTTATGTCCTCGTTTCGAGGCTCACGGTGAAGCGGAGCTTACCGTCTACGCGTTCCCTAAGGACGTGCTGCGCCAGTTCAACTGGGACGACTACTTAGGCGGTCCTAGATCGGCTGACGCCTCAGGAACAGTCTACGAGTATGCGACGAACGGCGTCTCCCTCTAAGTCAAAGTCTCCCTACACGACTACTGTCGGCTCGAAGAAGTCGGTCGTGTACGGGACTACAACGTCCTTCGCGTTAATCGGCGCCTGGTTTAAGGTCATCATTCGCATTCAGTGCTTTATTGAATCCTCTCATTCTACGATGCGTGTACTGTGTAATGGCCAACCACGTGCTCGCGATTTTTCCGAATTATTCCGATTTTGCACCGTCATGTTATGTTTTTAACTATTTGTCGAATAAATTGCTGGTCGGCTAGGTATTTGCTCTTTAAACTGTTTGAAAACTCGAGATCAAGATTTGAGCGGAATTTTAATGGCCGAGTTTGGTCAAAATTTCCTTATTTCCGTCACTTCGGCCCAAAGACGGCGCGGAAAACGACGCCGTTCTGGATCGATCCCGTTCCTGGATCCGTCCCATGCTATGACCGTACGGAAAACAGCCCATAATGCCCCCCCCCCCCGCCCATCGGACAAGGCAAGAATCACGGCACGGAACAGTCGTGTGGCACGGACCGCTAACTCTATTCAAGCGCAACCTTGGCCGTCACATCAGCGAGAAGACACTTTTTTAGGGGGCAGTGTCCGAGCATTACCACTTTTTCATACCATTACCATTTCCATTACCATTACCGAAATTCGGACCATTACCATTACCACACCATTACCATTTCCCACTAGCGGATTTTCAACCATTACCATTACACCATTTCCCACTACCATTACCTAGATGCAAAATCAGTCCGAGAGCAGCGATAGTTTATTCAGTTAGCGAATTCCGGACATGTTCTCGTTAATGTGAACCATGAGCTTCATGTCCAGCAAGTCTTCGAGAGTACGACCTTTGCGGGCGCCCATGGCGAGCCCTGCTTGACTGAAGGAACGCTCGATGGATGCTGAAGTCGCAGGAGCCGGCAGGTACTTCATATCTAGCTCGTAGACGCGAGGGTACTTGGCCATTCCCTCGCTGCGCCACCATTCGAGCGGATCGGTACTGCCGAAGTCCGCGTACAGGACTGCATCGAGGTACTTCTGCACTTCGTCGCCGTTTGGACCGAGATCTGAGTTCTGCTGCTGCTGCGAACTGGCGCGCTTCTGCATCCGCCGCTTCTTGCGCATGATTTCCTCGTACGCGTCGTCGTCACCCGCTTCAAGTGACTCGGTGTCGGAAACCACCTCTTGAACGTCGTCGTGTCCGATACGGTCTAGCAGGAGTCGGCTGACGATGTCGCTGTCCATGTCGACCAAAAACGCCTGCGATGGGTCCAACGTTGCGGCGACTGCATAGTGCGGGTTGAAGCCCACCATCTTAGGGTCGATGTAGACGCCAAAGCGCTTTAGCAGCTCAGCTTTGATGCCTTAAAGCAAGGCATTGGACAGGCATTCTTGAAAAAAACTGACCTTTAGCAAGCGCCCACGCGTCAGGAACTTCGTTGCGAAATTTATCGCAGTGTTTGCTGAGCTTTTTGATCTGGCCGTAGACCTTCGAGACGGTCACCGAGCGGTCCTTTTGCATTGCCATCAGCTGGGAATGAAAGGGTTCCACGATGCGGCAGAAGGACCTGAGATATGCGATGTGGCTCTCGACAAAAGTCGGCCAACCTTTGCAGCTCCACACCTGTAATTGCAGAACTTGGGGTGACTTTTAGAAGCGTACGTGCTTACCTGGTTCAGATCTTTCCAGATTTCAAGGACCCTCTCCGCCATCATGAAGTGTGAGCCCCATCGAGTCGTCGCAGGCAAGATGAAGCTTTTATTGCAACGATTGCGAAGCTCCCTTTTGGCCGAGCTGCTGTTCTTGGCCTAAAAACCGAGGTTAATGCACGGCTTTGCCCGAATAACACAACCTTTCGAAGAATAGCTCGAGTCTTTCGCATCATCGACGACGCCTTCTTGTTGTCCTTTTCGACCACTTTCTTGAGAACAAGCTCGAGACAGTGGTCAAAGCAGCTCACGCGCTTAGCGAACGTTGCGTCGTACTCCCGTTCCAGTGCTTCGGATTCCGTGACGTCCGCCGCCGCCTGAGCGTCCTCCTCCTGGTCGGAATCGTCCTGACAGTCCGTTTCTTCGATTTGCGGGTCAGTGTATGTGACTCGAGCGCTAGGAGTATGCCGTCGGAATGATTGCTGTTCTCCGTCGCTGTCTTCGTCGTCGGCCTCATCGGCCCCAGGCGTGTCCGCGTTGTCGTCGCTAACGACAATGTGAACCTCTTCGATCGAGTCCCTGTACGCTTTCATGAGGTTCGAACCTGTAAACAGACATGCGGTCCTCATCAGTTAACTGGAAAAAGTACCGTTGTCTGTGACGTAAAATGCAACGTCGTCGTCCTTAAGCAGGTACTCATGGAGAATCGAGTTCACGCATTCACGCACTCGCTCGGCCGTCTTCACACCTTCGATGTCGCGAACACCGAGGATGCTCATTTGCGACGATGTTGCTGTGATGATCGATTTCTTAAGCAACTGTTTGGTAAGCATGCACGACGAAAGGTCACAGCGAAGCGACCCGTCGCTTCGGTGGCCCCGAACGGGCGAAAATTTGCGTCCATTATTCGTTGCCAGAGTCGGAACGGGCATTTCATCTAGTGCTTAATAGGTAATGGTAAATTCGACAACCACCATTACCATTACCATTACATTACCCACTGAGCGATTTTTGAAGCATTACCATTACCAACCATTACCATTACCCACTGAGCCGATTTTCGACCATTACCATTACCACCATTACCATTACCATTACCCCGGTCACGATTCGTGTCATACCTCAAATGAAAGCCCTTGGTGATCTGATTACGAACCATTCTCGATTTTGGCCTCAAGTCCCCTTTTGACCCATATAAAGTAGGGCTAACCCCCCAAATGGTGATTTTCGAAGTCACGTTGGAACATCATCTCTTACCTCAAACGAAAGCCTTGGGTGAGTTGATTACGAATTATCTTTCATTTTGGCACCCTCCGTCCCCCATAAAACAGGGTCACGGGTGGGGGGGGGGGGCATGTGATAGCGGTCAAGAAGGATGTATTTGGCAACAGGATTAGCAGGGGGTGCTCGGTAACCCGTCGATTCGGTAAATGTCGATTCGGTAAATGTCGATTCGGTAAAATCCAGTAAAAATTAGTAGAAAGTCATCAAACTTCGTGATTAGTTAAATTTGTACAGTATGGTCGTTTTGCTCCGAAATTTTCGAGGGAAAACCAGGGTTTATCTTCCTCATCCTCCTGCAGGCAGTGCAGAAGCTTGCTCAGCTTGCCCGTGCTGCGCTAAAAACAAACGTTGAAGTCACGATCCCATCCCTCCTGGCTGTTCTTCGTATGCGGGCCGTCCTCGACGACGGCTTCGTTAACGTTTTAGCTGCTAGGAAGAAACATCGGAGCGGTGAATACGCAGCCAGGGTTGAGCCGTCGGATGCAGCCTTGCTTTGCTGCAAGCGAAAATGACACTAAAAGCTGCAAAAAGGACCGGTTTTATGCAAAAATTTACCGATTCACTGCTTTTTACCGAATCGACATTTACCGAATTGACATTAACCGAATCGACATTTACCGAATATACATTTATCGATCGACTTTTACCGAATTGACATGTAGCCGGGTGCTCCAGCATGGAGATTTTGAAAAAACCTCAAATTTTAGTCGGGTTCGCTTGACAAGCAATAGGGGGGCCATCCAGTAAATATGTAAGCCTTACAGGGGGAGGGGGGTCAGGCCTTTGATTACATTTGTTTACAGGGAGAGGGGCGGGGGGGGGGTCAAGGCCTGGATTACGTAATCAACACTAGGTAAAATGGCCCGACGCCTGGCGCCGCCCAGAGCGAATTTTAACTATATTTCTCATATTTTCACCTAAAATTTCGTTGGCGTCGCCTGCGGCGGGCCCATTTTGGACCACTTTTGAACACATTTTGACCAAACATGCCCATTTTTTGCCGAAAATTTGGTCGGTTTCGCCTGCGGCGGGTCATTTTTCACCGAGTAATGGCCCGTCTTGGGCCGATTTTGAGCCAAAGTTTTTCATTGCAAACTTCACAAAATGGCTAAAAAACCGTCGGTGTGGCGGACTAAATCCGGTTTCCTCCGGAAATCGCGACAGTTTGAAGCATCTGAAGCCGACACAGCCAAAATTGCGCTATGAGCGCATGCGGCGGCCTAAAATGTGACATCGAGCGTAAGCACTAAAGGGGGGATCAAGATAAAAATAGCAAAAAAGTGTGATTAAAGTGTCACAGCAAACGATGTTTTATGCTTCAGAATGTCGAAAAACATGCTTGTAAACTAATACGTATAAGATTCCTAGTTTTAGAGAGCTTATAACCATTTTGTGGGTGTAATATTACAGGGGGGGGGGGGTTAAAAAAGGCTATGTGATGATTACATATTTTCTGGACGGCCCCTAGTGAGCCCGTTATGACATGCTCCTCACAGCTCGGAAGTGTAACAATGTGGCACTTGTCAGCTAACTAACAAAGAAATGAAAATCTGGCATATTTTCCGAAAGTAAAGTTATTCCAAGGCGGTTCAGCAGTCGGAGAGAGATCCGCTTACATGCATTAGCGTTTCCGCTATTGCACCTGTTGGCTGGAAGGCAAGCGTTTTTCGAAAGCGTGTTGGATAAGGATTACTTGAAATTATGTATGCTAAGAACAAGCGTATCTGCTTGGTACAGGTAAGCCCCGATAGCGGCGCCGGATGCGCGAAGCGCAGCCCAGCCGCTAGTTGCTAATTAAAGAGACTTTCCTGTTCTTGAAACCGTGTAAGCTTGTAGAGGATTGTATGTTCCTGAGTGGAATGAGCCTTCCTACGTTCCAGTCCCCTTTTATGTGCACAGGTACACTCATCCTAAAGATGCTAGTAGCGAGGGGCTGCAAGAGCCTGAATTCTTCGCCAGGGAACTGTGAATCGCCCAGTGCTTGTTCCGTTTGTCCTAGATCACGAACCCGGACGAGCGTGCTTTGTGCTCAGCCGAATCCGTTGTGCACTGCGCGCCGTCCGGGCTCTGTGCTCGGCGCTGTGGTTTGTGCCCAAAGCCGCGCTTTCCTCACTACTTCCCGCGTCATTTATTCAATGCGTCGTCGGCGACCCAGTCTGCTTTTAGCAGCGACAAGCAGACAGTTTTGCACAAGTCGATCTAGCTCACTTACCGACTAATTGTTCGCTAGATTCTTGGTGGATTCTGCCGAAGCTCTAGTTCCTTTTTCAGCAGACATATGTGAAGTTCTTGCCCGATTTGTGCAGTTGTTCTTTCTACTAGTTTCGTCACTTTTGCGAATGTGCCTTTTTAATGCAACTAATGACCTGACTTTCGATTTTAATTAGGCAGTACCACTATGTTCCGATGACGTCGCGAACTACTGTCCGATACCCGGCGGAAGAGCCCGTTGAAGGTACCCTTTTGCGAGAACGATTGACGTTTCCAACGTCCGGAAGAACGTCGATAAATCGTCTCTTAAAGGTCAGTCATAGCTTACGCTGGAGCTTTGCGTAACTGGTAGCTCACCGAGCATTATTTTGTCTACGTCATGGGCTCGAGGGATTTTTTGCCTCAAGCACAGTGCTTTTCAGGCGCCAATGTCGGAAAAGTTGGCCTCGTTCTCGATGGACGACCCGAAGCAATCCGGCATTCCGACGGACCGGCTGGTGAACCTCTACGAAAAGTTCGGCCATGGCGGATTCGGCATGGTGATCACCGGCAACGTGATGGTGAGCTCGGTAGGTACAGCACATTGTGTAAATGTTAGCAAGATAGGGAAACAAGCGATGAATGTCAGGGAGGTACTTACCCTAGCAGGAGTTCTAGTGAGAATCGTACGGAATGAAGGGGTGTCTTGCCCGGGATTAACCGTGTTTTGACCTCGGAATCCAGGGTGCACAGGTCTAGGTGTTCAACAAAGCCTCGCACAAAACGTTGTCCTTTTGCCCTGCAGCTGGCCGCGTCCTGATCAAAATCTCTGTTTAAATTCAGTCGTAAAATTTCGATCAAAATTAGGTATATTTTGTGTGAATAGTTGGCATTTTTTTGCCAAAAATCGGATAGATATCGTAGGTTGCACCGAGTCGACCAGAGTTGCCCACCCTGGTCTTGATACGCAACTTATCACGGCTATCGGTTCGGTCTCGGACTCCCGGTCCCCTTCTTAGTTTTCGGAAAGGTTTCACCCGGCTTTCGGGGAACGTGCCGGCCAAAGCTGCTGAATTAACGGCTCGCCAACGGTTAAATTTAGTCCTACCTCCAACTGCCAGGCAACGTCACGATCTCCGCGGAAGGCGATTGCCCGGAACGTCGTCAACAACTCGCTCGTCTCGCGACGGCGTCAAAGTCCAGCGGTTCTCTAGCGATTATTCAGCTGAGTCACGCGGGCGCCAAGACTCCTGCACTGGTGAATCCTACCCCACTGGCGCCGTCGGCCGTCCAACTGGTGGCGGATGGCGATCGAGCACGACAGTTCGGTGTGCCGGTGGCGATGACGACGGAGCAGGTGAAGACGGAAGTCGTTGACCGATTCGTGTTTGCGGCAAAGCAGGCCTACGAAGCAGGTAGGAATTCATTGGACATACCCAGATTTTAATTCATAGGACTCGTAAAGCAGACATTCTGTAGTCTCGTGTCCTGGGTTATAAAAACGTGAAACCACGCAATGATTCTGAGTCGTCTCAACTACCTAAATCGCATTTTTCAGGATTCGACGGCATAGAACTTCACGCAGCACACGGCTTTCTTCTTGCGCAATTCCTTTCCTCCAAGTCCAACCTTCGCACCGACAAGTACGGCGGAAGCGCTGACAATCGTGTGCGCATCCTTCTAGAAATCTACAGTGCTATAAGGTACGCTATCGACGCTTTGACGTGTTTAACGTGACCGCAGCCATCTGAATGAATTTTAGAACCGAAGTTCCTTCTAAGACAGGCTTCGCCATCGGAGTGACCATCAACTCAGTCGAGTTCCAGAACGACGCGCATTCTACGGAGGACGCTATGCTGATGGCAAAAGCGCTGGACGACGCTGGCTTCGACTTTATTGAACTCTCAGGAGGCGCTTACGAACGCCTACCGGTTGCCGGAGACAGTAAGGAAGACTCTACGCTGGCGCGAGAAGCATTCTTCCTTAAGTTTCTCAAAGACGTAAGTAGCAGAAAAGGTTCTTAACGGTTCGAATTCATAACGGGCCGAACCAAACTAGGGCCGGTTCGAACCGGCTTCTTTGGGCGTGCAGTTTAAGGACTAACTTAGCGGCTCCGGTAAAGGACAGCTCTGGTAGCAAAGGGTCAGTCTAATTGCACGACGACTAAAGTTTTTATTTTTTTCCGTACTTGTCAATTCTAAATGCGTTCATAGCTTAGGTCCGTCCTTGCGTCCGAAGATCGGTCGTCTACGTTACCGGCGGTTTCCGCACACACGCCGGAATGGTGCGAGCTGTACGGGAAGGCGTCATAGATGGCATCGGCCTCGGTCGGCCAGCGGTATCGGAGACCGATATCGCAAAGAAGCTCCTCTTCGATGGTATTCGAAGCGTCGCCGTGAATAACTTCGAGTCCAACTTCAAGCTCTCCGTCGTGGCGGCGACCACACAAATGTTCCAGGTAACAGCGTATTCATTAAGCTTACTCAGACCGGTCTCGTTTCATAATTCAACTTCTTATACGTCAAAGTTGGGCCATGCCGGCCAGATTTTTGTTGTCAATCGTAGGAGAGCATAGTTTGCAAATTCGGCACGATTAACACCTTACTCCAGTTTATGCTACCGTTTTAGGCAGGCAGTACTTCACTTTCGGACGCGAACGGCGACTGCTGTCAAGGCATCGTGGACCTATCGACACCCGAAGCAGCCGAGAAGTACAAGGCTGCACTAGAGCCATTTGTAAAGAAAATGAGAGCATCGAATCAGCAAGGCGTTGCGAAGGTTCATGTCTTTGAATACGTTGCTGAGGTGTAAGAATCTACAAGGTGGAAATCTACATTCGGATAAAGGACTTGTTGCTCTATCGCTTGGGGTAACGCAAGAGAATGAGTGAAACACGCGTTTCTCTGACAGTTTTACCCCAACGACCCTGTGTTTACTCTCTTGCCAGCTCTAGAAGTGAATATCCAATGAGTTAGCGACTTGAGCGCGCATCAGTAGAAGTGCAGAGACCCGGGCGGCTCCTTGAAGTGCTCACACGAACTACACGGCATACTTTTTAGTTTCCTCACTTTATGCAACTTTTTAAGTCTACTCGTGACTCATTTTTGAAATAAGTTTATTTTCCTTGAGAAACCGTATGGGAATTACAATCACTCAACCAAACAGTTCCTGCATGCGAGCGCGTCTGAGTCGCATGGGCACGCGTCTTCGCTTCCTGTATACCTCTTCATCGGCTGATGCTCTCCGTGGACGTTGCGGAATCATTTGCGCGAACTGAGGACGTAAAAGTTGTACCGGCGACAGGTAGGAATTTCGATAGCCTCCGTGTAGCCGCTGGTTTCGTTTGATCATGTAGAGCTGCGGCAACGACATGTCGTAGCCTAGTGCGGATTCGTCTTCAGGCGTAACATCGTCGTCCGCTTCTAGTGACAGGCCTAAGTCATGGTGACGGAGCAGAGATTGTTAGCGAACACCTTTTCCAACTCTCCTCTATGACCTGTGAAAATTGTGTGCGCCACATGCTGCCGTTCGGACAAGTACTATAGGCTCACAAGTCAGCAAACGCAAAAAGAGACCCTCCTTAGGAAAAATATTTTCACGGCGAAGTCGCGACTCTACACTGCGGATTCGCGCAGTTCACGATGAAAAATAGGCCCCTGTTCACCAACCAGGCCAAGGTTCTCTTTTGTGAAGTTCAATTATACGTGAATGAGCCCAAGTTATTTTTGCCCAAGTT
>JNEY01000099.1:0-14033 GCA_020875895.1 Aphelenchus avenae | reverse complement strand
CCTCGGATGCGGCGAAGACGGATGTCGCCCTCATTGTACCGGCGATCACTTGTGAGGAGCTTGATGGCCTCCTCCGTGCCCCGCTTGACGGTGGCCCGCGAGCCGGCGATGGTGAACAGCCGCCGACCGTCGATTGCATCATTGGTGAGGCCCAGTACGCAGCCGGTGCGCTTCTCAATCCCAGGGAAATTCCTAGCAAGGGACCGCGCCCATTCGGGCACGTCCAGTACGACTTCGCGAAGATCTGAAGGGTCACGCATAGGCGAGTTGATTTCCACATATCTGTTCACCTATTGCCTTCATCAGCTCGTGGTCGGCCTTGTCGGCTATACCATCGTCTCCTTCTCTATCGACTCGGTGTAGGCGGCGTAGTTCACATGTACCCGGGCGCATGCCTTCGTACCCAAGATGGATTTGAAGATCGCCGTTCTAAATGCGCCTGCTGACACACGCCGATGTCGTGTACGATGACTCGCCTCGAATCTGCGGCGTATACTGGCGATGTACGTACCGGCTTCCATCGTAACTTCGTGAGTTCTGAGCTTGATGTGCCGGCTCTTTCCTAGCAAGGGGTTTAAGGGGTCTCCTTACCATGCTAATGGACTTACTTATGCGCTCCACCGCATGCTTAACGTCCTCTGGCCTCCCGGCGACATGCATGCACCCAGCGCCAAAATCGGTCTCACTGTACGTGTCCGTCGCGTCCTGAATTTTCGCAAATAGTAACCTGACCTAGTTTATCCTCGAGAGATCATCCTTGCCTAACCTCTAACTTGTGAAGAGGTCGATTCCGGGTATCCTCGTCCTCGTGTCCCATCCAGAACTCTTCTTGGAGCTTCGTAATGTTCACCTTCTCGACGACGATATTCTCTAAATGGGCAACTTTGTTAGGCACTTAACCGGTCATACCAATTGCGGCGAAAACTCGATCGACATTGTCCTCGCACTCTCCAACAACAGCGAAATCCGCCATGCTCGCGGGGTCACTGTCGTCGTCGGGTGGCCCCATGGCTATATACGTATCGAACTTCCGCTAAATCCCTTACCCGTTTCAAATGGAGCTTACCAAGCTAACATACTTGGACATCCATTTTTCGCACACTTTCGGCTCCTTTCGCTGTGTTTGACAGCCAACAGCACACGGCTCGCGGTACCCGACGGCGCTTACCATGAAGCCGATCTGAACCGTATCACCGTTACCGATTATTGCGAAGCGTGTGTAGCATGGCGTGGAATCCCGTACCAATGATTGCGAGAACGGCGTCCACGTTCTCTTCCACCTCACCAACCACCACCAGATCCACCATGCGAATGGGGTCATCGTCGTCGTCGAGTGGCCCCATGTTGATGCACGTATCGAATTTACGCTAAATGCTTTGTCATCTTCAGGGTCAGCATAAGATTTGACATACTTCGAAGTCCATTGCTCGTGAACGGCGGGATCCTTTCCTTGGATGGGTTAGCCAGCCCACCACTGCCTGCGGTATCTGTCGGCTCTTAACGTGAAGTTCAGCTAAATGCAGTCATCGAGAACGTTGATTCATCAAAAACGAACCAAGTATGCTCCTCAAGCGCTTGACGCTTTCAGTGGGTCCGACAACTTCCGCCTTCCACTTCGTCGTCGCGCCATCTTTAGGTACAGGCGATATCAACGCATCCGTCTCGACCTAGACCATTGGTAGGTAGTACAATCGTGCGGTGTGCCGCGTACGCCAAGTCGCTTCAGATGGAAAGCATCGTTGTTGACGAGGTAGAAGCCGACGAAGTCGTCAGTATCGAATTCTTCGATACAGTCGCATTTGTCTAAAGTTGCTTTTAGCTGTTCGGAAGTATAAGTTTTAGAGCGCAAACAGATCAAAACGTTGGCCTACCAATTATGCTCTTTGCCGCGAGCGTGGCTTTCGCCGATCCCACAAGAAGAACGCTCTTGTAGTCACGTGAAGGCTTGACTAGCGCACCCGATCTCATCTGAAGTCAGCCGTTGCTTCTAGCTGAAAAGTCGATCGCTACCCGAATGTCTTTGACGCGAAGTCCGTTCGCTCCTTCAGAAATCAGCCAAAAGCCGACTCTTTCGTTCAGCTCCAGCTTCCGTGGAGGATCGGCTAAACTAACCTAATGACAATGCGGTGCTCAATCTTGACGGACGCGTACCTAGCATTCTCGCAACCTTGACCACAATCCGACCATGAAGCGTTAGCTGCACCTGCTTCGACGATGACTCAGACACTCGAATGTGAACGCCAAATGACCTCTTAAGTGTTAAATATTGATGTCAACGGCATGAGGGTACAAGTTTCCAGCTCTCCCGATAGCAACCGACCGAATTTTTCGGGAAGTACGCTCCGTACCCAGCCTTACCTCAAGGACGTCGGGCACGTCGTACTCTTCGATAAGCTGCCACGTTTCCGCTGACACAACGACGCTTTGATTGCCTAAACGACCGCGTGCTCAGATACCGTAGGTAGAGCCTCTCTCTCCCTTTGGGGTTAAAACCCGAAGAGTAAGAGGACGCATTTGGCATACTCGAAATCCAGTGTTTCCTTAACACTTTGGCAAGCAAACGTCTAATTTTATTCGACTGCGCTCGGGGCTTACTCGAAGCTATTTTGGGCGTCTGGACCTAGCTACGGCATGGTATGTAATCAAGGAATTCTTTGGTATTTGCTTACCTCCTATGCTAGGTCGCCATTCGCGGTGCCCATCGCGGAATTCTCTCAGAGATTCAAGTTGCGGCTTGCTAAACGCATGATTGGCGGTGTTTCACTGCGAACAAGCAGACTTACCAAGTCAATCTCGGCAGCAAGAGACCTCCCATTGCGGTCCCATTTGCTCCAGACTCTGTCCTTCCTTGCTGAGCAGCTGGACTAAGCCATGCATCGCTTAATGGCGAGAACAGTCGTCGTTTGGCGGCGGAAAAGTGCGCAGACGCCGCAAGCTGTCGTTTCATGAGTGTCGTGCTTCCGTGCAGCCATCCGATGCGAAAACCGCCGGCGAGCCACAGCCTCATTTTGTCCTAAAAATGAAGGAAATCGCATGAGGTTAGTTACGCCAATGAGGTGTTTTGAGGTCGACAGCTTCAAGCTCACTTCGCTGTCCGATATAAACGAGAAATTAAAATGTCGGCATCCGTACAGGTGGTACGGCCGTACTATCGGCACGGGGTAAGGTACGGGCGGTCTCGGCCAGTACGGAGTTTTTGTTTCGAAATTTATCTCTAGCACGGACCGAGCCGTTCCGTACCGTATTACGATGGGTACGGAGCACGGTACGGGTGTCGGTTGACGATCTTTGCGCAAAATACCAAGCTGTCTTTGACTCCAACAAAGCTCTACGTGTCGTCGTAAGGCTATTATGTCTCATGAGTTGATCTTTATTTACAAATAACTTCATAAAAACACATACAAAGTCATTTCTAACTTTGAGCTGAGTTAGCTTCTGCTGCCGCCCTCTCCTTCTCGTTCCTCGACCGGTATTTCGTGTTGAGTGGCAGTCCCTTCACGGCGTCACAGTCACCGCACGTGGTCCAGACCTTATGGCGTCCCTTGCGGATCGTGAGCGGCGGGCGGCCGGAGCGATCGGGCACCCAGATGCGTCGGCATTGCCGGCAGACCGTTCGCTTAGCTTCCTTGTCCACGTGGGTCTGCTCGACGAAGCACACCTCGCGCTGCTCTCGCATGTACCACTTGGACAGCGCGTTGAGTGCGTCGTCGCGCTGGGAGCCTGAAATGAGCAAGCTTAGGATGGTAACTTCGTAGGTTAGAAGAACTTGGACTGGATCCGTGTTGGCTCTACTGAGGGTAGCATTTTACGAATCCATAGAAAAATACTAAAGGTTCGGGAATGAATCGCGTCAACGTGCTCAATTTCCTAACAGCTCTTGCCAGGTGTACACGTAAGACTAAGCTAGAAGTCTGCATTAACTACAGGAATATAGGAATTTTTGGCTTAAAAGAAAGGATGAAAAAACGTTTAGCCCTGTACTGCACGGCTAAAAGACGGCAGTTCAGCCTTCACAGGTATTTGTGAGTTTCTTTTCATCCATTTTTTCTACGCAGTTGAGGCAAAACACGCACTTGCAGCACACAGGACCGTCGCCGCTTGCTGGAGGAAACTGACGCGCAGCGCGGTCTCGCTCACTCGCGGTTCCTGCTTCTTCTGCTGCGGATGCGCGGACCGGCCCATAGATAGTCTAAATGGAGTAGATTTAATTGTAGCCGACATTGCGCTATAAGTGGACAGTTTGCAATTACCAAGATGCAATTAACGACAAGCCAAAGCGACAGCATTGTACGGAAGGTCCATTTCGGGAAAATTGTTGCGCTATTTGTATCTCGACGTCATTACATCGGTTCAGTTCTCAATGCATATTTTCTGTTAACCCCTTGCTGGTTTAGCTCGCCACTCCACTGCCCAAGCCAAAGAACGACGCGTGCGTCGACTGCACGCACGCATGAACTCAAAGCGAAAATTGCCGCTCAGGGAGGACGCCAGTTTAAACGGGCGGACGTAATGTCCCGAGAACCCGCCGCTGTGGCGTCGACGCGTTACTCACATGTTGTCGTCCACCATCCGAGAAAACAACGATTAAGCTTGTCTGCTGCTAATCTCCTGAAAGTCCACTTTTACACGCCTTACTATTATTTGCCAAAAAGTGACTGTTTCGCGATCATATTCTAGCTCTGAACTCACAAACGGAAGTGATGACATTAATCCGAGGCCACGCTTTCTAAGCGGATACCACGAAATACGCGGTGTTTTTCCATGTCTTTTTTGAACCTGTATTTAAGTGTTACGATCCCGTTTGCTGTACAATTGTGAGGAATTTCGGAGAGCCCATGAAATTGCTTGTTCCAGGACGACATCATATTTTACTGGACAAAACAAACCGGTTATCCGCGCTCATTTGTGTCCACTACCGCGGTTGTCCACTGTTCGCTTATTACACTGGTCGCATTTAGCTCCATTCTATTTCGCCGTCTATCGGCGACAGCGACAATGGTTCGTCCATTTCTGGAACACCTCGGCGGACGCTACATCTTCTCCTGCGGTAACTGTCAGACGTACCTCTCTCGGCAGGAGGAGGTCATCTCGCGTTCATTCAGAGGTAACCTGGCTATGAAGAGCGAATATTAAGCTACGGAGATTTCAGGCGCCTCGGGCCGTGCGTTCCTCTTCCGCAAGGTGGTCAACGTCGTGGAGGGGCCGCTTCAGGACCGCATGATGGTGACGGGAAGGCACTTCGCGCGCGATGTGAGCTGCAAGGTGTGCAAGACGGTGCTCGGTTGGAAGTACGAATTCGCCTACACGCGTGGACAGGAGTACAAGGAGGGTAAGCTGACTTGTAGTGTGTGTGTGGAGACCACTATTGAACGAATATGGAGCTGCTCCGCTCGGAAAGCGGAGTCATTCCACTCGGAAGGTGGAGCTGGTCCGCTCGTAAAGAGGAGCTACTCCACCCGGAAAGCGAAGCTACTTCACTGAGAACACGGCGCTACTCCACTAGCAAAACGGAGCTGCCCCCAAGGAAAGCGGAGCTACTCCACTAGGAAAGCGGAGCTATCCGCAGTAGCGGAATTTTAAATTTATCAACCTGCAATGCGTAGCGGTCCGCTTGAATGCGAAACTGTTCCACCCGTAAAGCGTTGCTACTGCCCTCGGATGCGGAGCTACTTCATATAGAATGCGAAGCTGCTGCATCCAGCATGACCCACCTGGAATGCAGAGCTTCTTAGTGGAACAATTTCTCATGAAGTAGCTTGAACTCATAGATGGAGAAGCTCCGCATGTCCCACCAGCTCCATCCTCCGAGTAAAATGGCTTTCAAATTAACTGAGCTAGACCTCGTCTACTCAGCATGCTCACTCTTTAATCAAGCTTAATCCCTCCTTGCAGGTAACGTTGTGCTGGAGGAGATGCTGATGATGTTCTGGGAGGAGAAGAACGCGCTCCTCTGGGACAGCAGCGAGCGCGCGTCGTCGCCGAGCGGCCGCTCCGTCACCGCCACCTCCGACACGGACTCCACTCAGTCTAGCTCCTAAGCACTACTCCTCCCCACCAGTCAACTTCAAGAGGTCCTCAACGCCTATGAAATGTCCAATGTGCGACCGCTATCCAAACAATATTTATTTTGTTACTTGCTTGCGGGTGCCTTCCCGGATGTATAGCCGCTCTTCCTTCTAAACTTCCCTTGATTGACGCTCAAAAGAAATAACTGCGGAGCTTGATTTAACGTTAAGGAAAATCCTGAAAATAATGTTTTCAAAAGCCGTTTACAAATTATAGTAATAAAATTTGAAAATAGCACAAGAAAAAAATTTGACAAGAATAAATGAATCTCCGACAAATCTATAACCCCCCCCCCCATCCGCTGCAGTTTTCCGCAATATTTATTCTCTTGTTCTTAGCGTTGCCCGTTACATGCTCTGATTTTGTACGATAATTTCTCCTGCGACAAACGTGTTATTAGCTCTGGTGTGGTACTCTTTATGCGAGCTTACCTCAGGTTCTCTCTAGACGGTACAATAAAATGTGTATTTGCGAGTCCGGAGCACTACAAGAAGGGCAATTTCCTTTAGTACAATGCTTAGCGGACATTGATGGACTCGCTATGCGACTAGATTTGACGCTAATGCGACGAGTTAAGCCTAGTACGGAATGCTTCTCGCAAGACAGTTCGTAGCTTGCGCCCAACGACGCAATAAGTGCTTCGTCACTACGCCCATTTTCTACGTTAATTCAGGTGAGGATAGACCTGACGCATTCACTGTGCAACTTGGCACTATTAGTTCGGTTTAGATCCACACATTGGCCATCTGTACTCCGCGCTATTGGCGGACGCGGCGCACCGATGGGAGCTCCTCAAGTCGGGCCGAGATCCCAGGAAGTACTACGAGGATTTCACCTTCGCCACCGGCACTGATGAGCACGGGATCAAGGTAAGCAAGGCTCCGCATTGTTCCGTAGTGGAACAAATCCGCAGGCACATCGGAGCGGACCTTATGCCTTGTGGAGTATTCTCGATGTGTTCGGAGAAGTGTTTTGCAACTCGGGGTACAGGGCGGAAAACAGGCCTGTCCTGTTCTGTTTCATGTCCTGTTGCAAACACTAGTTCGGAGCAGCTCCGCCAGATTGGTCGAAAGCTACCCAGTTATGTGGAGCGGCTCCGAATTCTCTGGTGCAACAGCTTCGCGTTACTGGTAGAGCAGCCTCCGAAACCCTACTGTGCAGCAGCTCCGCATTAGTAGCGGAGCCGCTACTCATTCTATTGCCCATGTTCCCCATAACAGATGTAGTGGCTACGTGCTCCAAGTAGAGCGGATCCTTGCGCTTGATAGAACAGCTCCACATGCGATTGCAGAGCAGCTCCGCAAGCCCGTTCATACAGACAGCCGGCCAAGCTCCGCAATCTTTCTTTACAGCTCTCGCTCCTCAGTAACTTTCTCCTCCTTCTTAGGTGCAACTCGCCGCGGGATTCGCAAAGAAGCTGCCGCGAGAGCACTGCGACTACTACAGCTCTCGGTTCCGGAACATGTTTGAGAAGTTCCAAATCTGCCACACGGACTTTATCCGCACCAGTGAGGAGCGCCACAAGCAGTCCGTGCAACACTTTTGGGTATGACGTACTGCATGGTTGGTCGGACAAGTGCTCCTTAGAAAGTGCTGAAGGAGAAGGGCCATATCCAGAAGGACATCTACGAGGGATGGTACTCCACCGTCGACGAGTGCTTCTACGCGCCAGCTGAGGTGGAGGAGCTCACGGACGACAAGGGCCAAAAGCGAATGGTAAGCGAGGTCGAGAGCCTAGAAAAGCTCAGAAAGGGTTGAAATTTTCATTGAACCAAGTAAGTAGTGGACGGTTCCTTGTACTCACTAGGTTGCAAATGGTTGCTTCCCTGAGCGCACTAACCTGTTTCTATGGGCTAACAAAGATGCCTCCACGACCGTGAGCTCGCTAAACTAGTTCAATAAACCGCTTCCATGAGTTCAATGCGTTTGCCAAGAGCACAGGTTCCATGAACTCAAGGGATCTTCCATGAGCTCACTATGCAGCTTGTACGAGATTGTGGCTTATTCCGTGAGCTCGCCAAGCAACTTCAATGAGCCTACGAAGACGCTTCCATAAGTTCATGAGTTGTTTATGAGCTCTGTAGGAGCCTCAGGAGCTCAAGGATTCTTCTAGGAGCTGACTAAACCCCTTTATGATTGATATGTTGCAGAGCAGCTCACATTCTTTAATTTAGGTTGCGAAGGAGACGAAGGCCGCTGTGGAATGGATCCAGGAGGAGAACTACATGTTCGATCTGACTCCTTTTCAAGGCCAGATCCGGCAATGGCTCAACTCCTCAGGCATGCTCTTCCACATTGCGCACCTTATGACGAAAGTGGTGTTTAGACGTAATCCAGCCCAAGGGCTACATGCCAATAGCGCTCTCGTACATCCGCGAGGACCACAAGCTATCGATTTCGAGGGACTCGAAGCGGCTCAAGTGGGGCATCCCGGTTCCGGACGATCCCTCGCAAACGGTTGGTTCAAGACGAAATATAAGGAGCCGTACCGTGTTGCAACCCGTAGCATACACCGTACCGTACTGGTACGGAATATGGTACGGTTGGTCACGGTACGGCTTCAGTTCACCGATGTGTAGTACCGTGCCGAATTACGGTCCGCACCATGCTCCTACGTGCTGGTACAGTACAGAGAACGTACGGCACAGTGGGTCAGCATGGTACAGAGTGCGGTACGGCGTGTCAATACAGTACGTAGTACGGTACAGCGAGATCCGGTTCGATAGTACGATACCGCTACAGGGTTACTCCCCCGATACAAGGAGCATTTAGATCTACGTATGGCTGGACGCACTGACAAACTACTTATCCGTCGCGAACTATCCGAATCTCAGCGCCAACTGGCCGCCGGATTTGCAGATTCTCGGCAAGGATATCCTTAAGCAAGTCCGCCTTCCATGGCATAGTGCTACCTTCTTTGTTCCAGGTTCCATGCAATCTACTGGCCATCGTTCCTCCTAGCGGCAGGCTTGCCTCTGCCGAAGAAGCTCTTCGTCCATGGACACTCGCTCGTGGACGGCGTAAAGGTACGCTCGAGGAGCCGGAGGAACATGAGTAGAACGCGCTGTCGCGCAGCATGAGTTTGGAGCAGTATGCAGCGTTTCGAGAGTGATCGTGTTGAGCAAGTGTATTAGAGGGGTATCAAGCTAGAACTAGAGGGTTTGAGTAAGTGGAAGATGGAAGAAGGGTATCAGGGGTGTAGCGAGACGGTAGTGACCTTGAGTAAATGAAATATGGCGTATGTGAAGTGTGATGCAGGTATTGGAACCTTGGCCGTATGATAATACTGAGGAGGTTGAGGTGGACTGTGGAGCGAAGAAAGGCATGAGCATGTGGACAACGAATAAGGTCTAGTTCAGACGGAGCAGATGAAGTTTGGAGCTGCAGTTGTCGCAGATGGGCCAGAGTAGTGACTCCTGGAGCTGGAGAGTGTATGAACTAAGAACTGAAGAGCTTTCACTGGGATGGATCTGAGCCAGACTACAGCTGCTTTGCGTCCTCATTGTGCGTAAAAATAACCGAAATTCATTTCAGATGTCCAAGAGCATTGGCAACGTCGTGGATCCGTTCAAGGCTTCCGAGGAGCTGTCGGTGGACGGCCTTCGCTACTTCCTCCTCAAGCAAGGGATTCCCAACGACGACTCCAGTACGTACATTTAGCTCTACCTTGCAACTGACTCTTCCGATTTGCAGACTATACGTCTCTAAAAGCGATCAACGTGATCAATGCAGACCTCGTGAACAACCTCGGGAACCTGGTGAACCGAGGAACTGTGAAGAAGCTAAACCCGAAGCAGAAGTATCCGAGCTTCGACGTGGAGGTGATGGAGCACGAGCTTAAGGACACCGGCGAGAAGCTCGTCCTGGAGCTAAAGGCGTTGCCAGGTAAGCACACTGATACTTTGCCTCTGGAAGATGGAGCTGCTTCATGTGGCGATGCGAAGATACGGAGCAGATCCACCGGAACTGTTGGCTGCTCCACCAGGTGCGGAGCTGCTCCGTCGAGAATGTGGAGTGGCTCCTTTAGTAAAGTGGGTCAGTAGCATTGGCATTGTTGAGCAACCCGACTAACTTCGCGGCTTAGAAAAAGTTGCCGCTCACTACGACAACATGCTCTTCTACAAAGGTCTGGAGCTCATTGCGAATGCCGGTCGCAACGCGAATGCGTTCTTCCAGCTTCACGAACCATGGAAGCTCTCGCAAGGGCCCAAGGTAATTTTTGCGAGGGCACTTGAGATCGTAATGCTCCAGCAATTTTTAGCTCTCAACGGTTCTCTACCTCACGTACGAAACGGCTCGGATTTGCAACGTTCTCCTGCAACCGATTGTTCCGAGCTACGCGGACCGGGTGCTTACGAGGTGAGCTCGTTTCGCTCACTCTAACTCCTCAGCGTGTGTTTTCAGGTTCGGCTTAAACAAATCCGAGCGAGAGCTCCGCACAACACGCTTCATGGGCGGGCCGGAGCTGAAGATGTTCGGACGTCCGCTCGGAGAGGACACCGGTTCGGTCCTCGAAAGGATTAAGTGCGCGCAAATGGAGGAAGCGCCTTAGGTTCCGCCTTATAAGCTCGTTGTTATGCGCTTGTTGTTACTAATACGTCTAGTTTTCCCCGTGTCTTTCACTGCTTAAGTGTTCAAATGAATCACATGTTGGCGACAACATTGTTTGCTAGGTATGTCAGAAGTAGCAAGCGTCTTATGCGCACTCCGAGCAAGCTTCAAAAGACAAAGGAGCTGATAAGACAATAATCCTACTGTTCGAATAGTCCTTGCTCCTTATGGAGTTCTCATGTAAGCGGGTCCACCAGGGGAGTGACAAACAAAGCGTGTGCTCACATCGCTATGCGTCGGCTGGTTCTCCACCTGAGCATATTCTTTTCGCCCCAAATATGCTACGCTGTATGCCCGCCCGGCTCCATTCAGGGCCTAACTAGCGTGGACTGTTATGTATTTGGTAACGACTATATTTACTGGTATACGGCGGAAGACAAGTGCAATGAACGTGCGGGCCATTTGGTGTCCGTCAAGAACTCATTCGTTAACAACTTCATTGTATCGTCGCATAACGACATCACCGGCGAGTCAACCGGTGAGCCAAACATGAGGGACGTATCAGGACACTGTTCGCTCAAGATAACCAAACATTGTCGATGCAATTTGAGTGTAGGGATCGGCATCCCCACTCGACCAGTGCGGCGGCCAAGGCGTACTGATTGATCACTAAACCCGCATATAAAGCCATAACTTACGCGTAATTACGTGAGTACGACCCGTTCAAAAGCCGTTTTATGAAATTTGAAGCCGCTATAGCAAGCATATTCTCAGAACGGTAAGAGGTTTCCTTGTAGCTTTTTAGGCTATAATAACGTCCAAGTAATGTGTCATTAGGCATTTTAGGCAGAGCGAAAAAAGCTGCACTGCAAAGTCTGTATGAAAGCGAAACGGTAGTCCCATGTCCTTGTTCTGACCTGTTTCATGCCACCGGCTGAATGTAGATTTCTGGCTGGGTGCGACGAATGGTAAGAACGGCTTCTGGCAATGGACGGACGGCGAGGCTTTCAGTTACAGCAACTGGGACAAATGTGTCTTCGCTTCTCCAACAAACTCTTACCAGACTTTAAGGCCAACCTGGCACAATCACCGATCGATGTCTGTATGTAAGCTACACGCATTCACGGTGGCTCACGTCAGACTGTGGGGCAACAAAGCGTTACATCTGCAAGGTCCCACCCATGAACGAGACGGAAGCGAGCGTTAAACTGGCGTATCCATCCGAGTGGATCTACTATGACTTCACGCAATCCTGCTACAGGGCAAGGCTTTTTCCGCAATCCTTATCGGAAGAAACGCATACATAGGTCTACAATGACGGGTACCAGCAATGGACAAACGCCGAACAACGATGCCAGGACCACGGCGCGCATCTGGTGTCTATTCACAGCTATGCGGAACAGCACTTTGTCCAAAGTATGGCTTCTGCGTATTGTGGGCTGGGGATCGGGTTTTGGAAACAGTACAAGTCACTTGTCAAGCGAAAGCAGGCAAGGAACGGCTCCGGGGAAAGAAAACAAGTTCTGGACCAAAACGTGAAGGAAATAAGACATTCTTTTGACAGTGCTGTATTTGAAACATGTTTTAAAATTGAAAACGAGGATTTAATCCAAAATGCCGACAATCGGACGCCTCCCCGTGGGGCGAGCGGATCCGTGCTGACCTCTATTATGACGTGGGCCTATCCATGATGAGAAAGCCCCTAAGACCGCATCACGGCGCAAAGCATATATCCGTACTCAAACCTCACAAGTTCCGAGCCTTGCTGTAGGACTCTTGTTGCAGAAATAACGCGTACTGGAATTCCAATGGTGGACACAAGCCCAGACGTACCAAACGGTGTTTGGACTGGGCTCAACAGTGCAAATCATTCTACAGTCTTTGAGTGGACAGATGGCTCAAAAGTCGATTATCTGAACTGGGCTGAGACGCGACCGATATCCCGAGCAACCGCGGAGACCTACGTTGCGTTCTATGCCGACTACTTCCAGGTCTCGAGCGAGAATGCCGCTTGGTACAACCGGTGGGACAATTTTCCTGTTTCTTTGAATTCACGAGTTTCTGTTTGCAAAATGCCTGCAAATAAATAGAGCACTTGGAGACTTGACCCATTTCCCTTAAGTACTTCTTGGCGCTTTCAACGACATTCGATGGACAATGATTTTACAAGCAAGAAAGTCCTGACCGATCGTACTTAAGAGCTAGTGGAGGTCAGTATAACTGCTAGTCCAATATGGAAGGTCAAGGCGGCGACGACCTTCAACCTAAGCACACTGCTCGAGTCTATGTCACTGCAAATTCTCAAGCAAGACGGATGCCGGTAAGTCGCGTTTGCACTTGCTTATGGCGCAAAGAAAAATTTGGGAGGTCAGTCGCCAGCAGCACGCGGGCCCAGCGTGCTGCCACCTTGGCCGCCGCACCCCTAGTCTCTACCGGTCGGAGCCGCCGTTTCTCAGTATCGCAGTCGGACGCGGCCGCCAGACTTCTCGGCGATTCAGTTCATTCATTCGTTTTCATTTTTGTTTGTTTTTTTTACTATTTTTTACTAGTGCCGGCCCGGGAGACGGCGTGCCACGGCCACTTAGGGCCACTCCGACCTCCACCGATGGCTTGGAATGAGCGACCCGCTCATATACCGGGCGGACACCAGAGCGGTGGCGCTAACGCGAGGTCCGCCCGGCCCGCTGGAGAACTCAGTGCCCTCTCGTTGGCCTTTGTACGTCTCAGAGCAGCACAGAGCCCCGAGTGCGATGCAGCAGCAAGTCAGGCGGAATCTTTCCTTTGCGACATTTTAGCCTAAGCTTACACGGGTATCTCGGTGCGGGCATAGTATTTCGCGCGTCGCGTACGACAAAACGCAGTATTCGGGTAAAATTGAACTGGTCTGGCATTCGGTGTGCGATGAATGGGTACAGCGACCCATCGGTAATCGGCACCTCGGTTACCTCAATCGGAGGGCAGGCAACATTTAAACCGACTTACTCGTCTCTTTCCTCGGTTGCCTTTCGAGTTTGGTTTACTAGCAGCGATCATGTGAGATTCTGAAGGTTTCTCAACATCCTACTTAGTTCAAGGGCCTAGGCCGTATTAAGCTGTACAAATCCACATGTTGATATACATGTATTTCAAACCTGGAGTAACTAGACCACTGAAATTCATCGACAATGAGCTTGAGCTCAACTGAGCTCAAGCAACCTTATCTAACCTAGTGACCCTCAAAATAAACGTGGCGACAAGACTTGGACCGCTTCTCTTTATTCTTCACTTTCCAGGAGCCACCTTTCTGGGGTGTTTTCACATGCAAGCAGGTCCGTATTTTTCAATGTCAACAGTGTGTGGAGGCGGAGGCAGTCTTAACTTAGTGGCGAACAGCAATATCAGAGGCCGAAGCCGGAGGGGATGGACTGATTTTGCCA
>JNEY01000098.1:344601-364578 GCA_020875895.1 Aphelenchus avenae | reverse complement strand
GAAACGAATTCTCCACAAAAAAGCTGGCAAAAATCCTGATCAATTAACCTCATTGGTACGTAAAGATGTGTCTAGTGCAGATAAAGTAAACAGAGCACACTATCTCACCATTACGTAGCTCGCCGAGAGGAAAAAATTTTCAACAATCGAAATCGGTATTCGCAACCGAAAATTTACAAATATTATAACAAAGCTCTGCCTTTAACTGCGCTTGGCTCTCCTGATCCCGATGCACTTTAGGCAAGTTCAACTTCTTGAACATCCGCCACCGGTCAAAATATGTTAAATAATTGGCGCCGTACATCCTCATCCACGCCGTAACGAAACACGACTTGATCCCTAAAGTGCGCTTTTACTAAAAAAAATTGGGAAAAAGCGGTAGCGGTCCTTTGTGGTAGGTCGCGCTCTAGTATCTCGATCCACGTGCATATGTGTTAGCGTTATCTCGATCATTGCTTTCTTCCGACGCTTTTTCGAACCGCATACGAAAGCAAGCATGTCACGCTTGCGAAGCCCGGCAGATATATAGCCAAACTGCCAATAACAACTCGGCAACATAGCGAAAATAAGCCAGAGAACAGCAGGACGCACAAAGACGAAAACCTGTCAGTAAACCGGCTTTCACGAGCATCGCACGTAGGAATAAGTGTGCCCTTCACAACAAGTGAAGACGACAGGTAAGTGTGTTTCCCAAAATCGATCGACCCTGCGGGATTGCAGAGCAGGAAAAGAGTTAAGTACGGTTTCCCTTGGCAATCAGATTTGGGAATCCCTTGATAGGAGATCCCGGTCGCAAAACCTGGCCTTGTACCATTTCCCTGCCACTCCATTTACGTTGCGGCCCCGAAACCGGATCAAACATTCGGCAGTTTCCCACATTCGCGCCCTTTATGCTCATTACTGCAGAGAGTCGATGAATCGATTTTCTGCTCCGTTAGTGGACTAAGCCCATTGTTCACTCATCAAGTGCACCTTTGTTCACTGCATCAAGAAAGTACCCACTGGAGTAATGCCCTTGTGTCGCCGAAAATATTATCCCGGGTGCACATCAACTGAACTATATTGCGTGTCTCCGGCTTAGTTATATTACTCAGACATCGCCCACGCTTGGGCTTAGGCCGCTTCTTCATAGCTTGGACGTAGCCTCACAAACAACATTTCCAATTTTTGTGCAAATCAGTACGCATACTCGGACTTAGTGCTCTCTTAGATCCAGGACTCTGTAGGTGGCGTACCGAATGCGGGGGCAGGGGAGCGTGCCCCCCCCCTAAATTTCGGAGGGCTTGAAAAGTAGAAAAGGGGGGCCCTTATGTTCGCGGCGCCGCTCCACCAAAAAAGTGCAAGAAAAGCGGTAGTGGCCCTTTGTGGTCGATTACGCTTTGGCTGTGATTTTGGTCTCTCTGCGGCCATGCTAACGCCAGGCGCATAGCTAGTGGTAGGCCATGCGGCCCATACACCTACCCCTCCCGATAGTGTAAATGGGCAGGGCGAGAGCCAGTTACCCCTGCTTGCCCCACCCAAACGACCTTCCCCCCTGAAATTTTGGGCTGGCTACGCCCCTAGCTAGCGCTTCCTCGATCGGTGAGCACTTACAAACCTCAGACCAAAGCAACATACTTGCAAAGCGGGTTAATTATATAACCAAACTGATAAGAAGTCGGCAACAAAGAGCAAATCGCCCAGAAAATTACAGGAATTAACACGCAAGGACGAAAACCTGGCAGTAAACCATCATTTAGGTGCATCATTTAGGCGCCCTGCAAAGGGAAAAGCGAAGCGCACTGAGGTCTACCTAGTTTTGCAGATTCGATGGACCCTTGTGAGGAGATGCAGAGCACGAAAAGAGTTAAGTACAATTTCCGTTGCGCAATCAGAACCGGGAATTTCTTAGCAAAAAATTTCAAGTGTTAAAACCTGACCTTATTCCATTTACCTGCCACCAGGATTGTTACATTTCCATTTCCGGAAATGGAGATGACAGCAAATGACGCTAGTGGGAAATGGAAATGGAAATGGCCAGAAATTTAGCCTTCGTTCCTTTCCACTTCTTTCTTTGTCGAATCTGACGTCACGACAGGTTAGACCGAAGCGACTGGCGGTGCGCGAAAACAAGAACCGAACTCGTGAGGAGGTGCTCAACATGAAACTCATGTATCACCTCAACAAAAACATTTCTACGTAACTTGGCTTATTGTTCTAGTTTGCGTCATGCTGATAGCAAGGTTTCGCTCAGTAAAATTACGCCTGGAAATGAATGGCTTGGAAATGGAAATGGCGGCAAATTCGGCTAGTGGGAAATGGACATGGAAATGGCGGGGATTTTGTAAATGGAAATGGAAATGGCAAAAAAGTGGAAATGCAACAACCCTGCCTGCCACTCCATTTACGTCGCCGCCCGGCAACCACATGCAGACATTCAGTGATTTTCATTCGCGCCCTTTATGCTCGTTACCGCAGAGAGTCGTTGACTCTAGCTAATGCTCCACTAGCGGGCTATGTCCACAGCCCACTCATCACGTGTACATCTGTTACTGCCTCAAGCAAGAAAACACCATTCTGGAACAGTGTCCCTTGCGTCGCCGATAAAATTACTCCGGGCGTACTTGAACTGACCTTTATTCTGTTTCTCTGGCTTAGTAATATTAGTCAGCCAAAGCTAAGCGTTATGACCACAAAGATACGTTGTTTTGGGCTAGACAGTGTAGAAAAAAAGTTACGGTCGGTACGGTCAAAAACGTTTGTCCAAAACACCGTATTTCCCCGTATAACTCCCCCTCCCAAAATTTTCCGTAGCCATCTGGAGTACACGAAAGGCTAAACAAATGTCATATTTGGTAGGTAGACAAACAAAAAAATAAAAATTTCCAGGAGCGTAAATAGTCGCAAAAGTAAAAATTAAATTTAAAAAAATTTTTTTTAATTATAAATTTTTTTAAACAAACACGTTGCGAACAATAACTATTCGGGGAAATCTGGTAATGAATTTTAAGATTTCCCGCATTGCTGCACCGCAGATGCTTTTGGTTTAGTCTAATGCAAATTCTCTGCACTAAAAACGTGCTGTTAACATAGTATCAACTGCGGGTATGTAAGAGTCTTAACGATAGCCAGCCCTCAACGGGAAAGAGTTTTCCCTTCCCGGGAGGGCTCAAATTTTGTTGACACCATCCCGCTAAAGCGAAGTTAGTTTCTGCTAAACTGCAAAAAACCTGCTTGCATTGTCTGTTTCCAACCCGCCCAACGGGTCTTTTGCTTGGACCCACGGCCAGCCGTCATGGCAGGCACGGCACCCGGAGGCGGGCTGAGTCTCCAGGTCTGCCGAGTCTTACCCTTTTAAGGCCTGGACCTAATAATACCCTTGGTACCCTCTTTTGGTAGTCATTTGGAAGGACCGTTTTTGTCCTCTCAGTGGGTTTAAAGGATGGCACGGATGAACGATTCGTTGTGGTAGGCGGTAGGCCCTAACGGTACGCGGCACAGGGTTCGATCATGGACGGAACACCGTTCAAAACCCCCGTTATTTTGGTGTATTTCGGCCTATTTTTGGTCAATCTTTGGTCATTTCCATGAAAAAAAAAACTTTTAAGGCCCATGTGAGAAAACCTGGTGTAATCTTGACCTGTGATCTTTGTCACGCGTCCGCTGTGACTTACTGCCGTATAGGAAGCGGGCGGAACGGTTCAAAGGCCTTTTCTCGCTAAGCCATAACATTAAGCTTTTGGGGTATTCCGGAAGAACTGCCAGAGTGTTGCTGTTGACCTTAGAACTACCTCGGCTTTTTTCGAGATGTCTACCGAAGACCCGGCGGTTTTCTTCTAACCATGCTTAAGAAAGTCTCACGCCTCAAAGATTTGAACAAAAAGGTACCGACTCAAAAAAGTGCCGGTCCTGTGGGCCCAACATATAACTCCACCGAAAAGCAAACCTAACCTAAGCATGAAGGTCTTGTACGCTTTGTAAAAGAAATTTAGCGGCGGAGGTTGAGTAATAGCAAAGTGCGATTGCACGCCGTGACAGTGAGTATGCGAGTCGCGACGGCCGCTAGCAGGCCGGCAGTACAAAACATTCCGATGATTAATGACATTCAGGAGAGTATCAGGCGCGTTCCGAGGTCCAAAACACTGTTCAAATCGGTTATACTTCGCGTTAAGCATAAAAACGATCCGCTGAAGCACTGAACCCTACAACAGACAGTGCTAATTACTTTGACTCATACACTCAAAACCTGGGCCGGCTCGGTCACGACTGAAGCGTCGGTAAGATGACATAGGCAGCATTTGGCAAAAATACCCTAAATTTGACTCGCAGTTTCCAACTTTAGTAAGAAAGAAGTTCACGTTCAGTTATTGGTTCCGAAAACTCTGCCAAAGAAAACGTGGTCCGGAGCGAGCCTATCCAAAAGGTGATTAGGCAAACTTCCGTAAAAGACCGGATGACCTTTAGTGGCAGATAAAGTTGACCCGTTAAATCTGATCCGTACAAATTACAAATGCTGCGCCCGACGACGCTAATGATGATGTCCACGCATATACATTAGCGGCGACGCGTTGTTAGCCGCCTGGCCTCAAACGACACACCGATGACAAACATAATCGAATCGGGAATTGCGCTAAGGCGTCCAAAATGGTCGAAATGAAAGCGAAAGCGTCGTGGAACGTGTATAGTTCAAGTGCAACACCTTTGACAGGCCTTAAATGGAACCTCTCAAACGCTACTCAGGAGAGTAGCGGAAGCACGAAGCGGTCGCGAAAGACTATAGCGAGCTAAAGCGTTCACAACGATGACGTTCGGGCTCGTAACCTATCAAATGCGTGTCCAATGACGGTCGCTTGGAGCACATGTCAGTCTGGCCGAGCGGTCTAAGGCGCTGCGTTCAGGTCGCAGTCCTCTTCGGAGGGCGCAGGTTCGAATCCTGCGGCTGACAAATTTTTTTTTGTTACTGAGTTGACGGATGATCTGTGACGTACCTTCTTTCCTTTTCCTTTTCACCATTCCTTCTTTTAAAGATGCCTCATACTGATTCAACAGAAAAAAGCTGAGCTTATGCAGGTTATTCATATGCACTCGCATCATAATGCACCATATGAGTTAAGCAATGCTTCGTATGACTGTCGAAGTAAACAATTTTTATGCACCTCTGCCTTGAGAAACGTGGCAAATAAAGCTGTTCGAACAAGCGACCGCTTCCGCAGAGAATAAATGCGCAGTCGTCATGTTTGAAATATTCTTTTTATCATCAGCTGGTGACGCAACATTTTTCAGCAGAAGCCGGTGTAGCCCGAGCGGTGGAGCACATCAATTTTAGAAGTTTACGGCGCGTATTGGAACTAAAGATCGACAACTGGCACCCGTAGGTACTCCACACCGTACTGGCCAACCCCGTACCCTGCTCGCTACCGTACATTAAGGTACGGTCGACTTCGGCAACCGTACCGTGTCGTGTTCGCTTCCGTGCCGTTTTCCATATTCCACGGCACGGAATACGGTACTTCAGGGTTCCATGACGGAGCCGTACTGCGTGCCGTACTGGTACGGGAAGGAATGAGGACGGCTAAAAAAAATGAGGCCGTTCTGTGCCGTTTCAGTAGACAACGGCACGGAATACGGCCCGCAGTATTCCGGGTCGTAGAATACTGCACTGAATACGGGAACGAACAGTACGGTACGGAGTGGCCAGTACGGCACGCAATACGGTACGGATAAGGTTTTCCTGCAACGCATTACCAGAACCCAAACCGTACTGTGTTGACCCGCCCGTACCCTACGCGTATCGATAGAATGACAGTACGGTACGGTACAGCCGTACCATCTGTACGCTTGTCGACTTTTAACTGGAACGGTTACCCTAACTGGCAGATTGCCCAGAGACTGAAGTTTGGCTAGCCTAACCTTCGTTTTCTTAGCGAATGATCTGCTTTTTACGTTCGTCAAACGTTCCGGTTACCGAAATGACGTCGTCGGCGAACTGCGTAGGCCCGCGAGTGATTTGGGCAATCGATGCGCGAGGCGATCGCCCGCTTGAACCGGTTCAGCTCAGTTAATTCAGCATTTCAAGGTTCTCCCAGCTGACGTTCGCTGGACGCGGGTCGGCGCCTTTGGCGAATTTGTCGACCTTACACTGCGGAGAGGTAGCCGCAAAAGGACACGTCGGAACATTAAAGTGTCCTGACCGTCCGCGTGCGGGTCACATTGGGTATTTTTGTTCCGCAATAATGCTCTATCTCCGGCGGTCCGTAGCAGTCTTTATTACTATTTCCTTAGTATACTTCTCTTTATCTGAGGCATCCTTAGCGGGAAACGAAGAAAGGTAAGCAACCTATTTGAGTTGGGAATGCGTCGTGTTCCACTTCCTAATCGTTTTTCTATCCAACAACATAAGTCAGGGCGACGGCTCTTTCCGTCGAAAAAGGCCGACGACCATGCGTAGCGTTCCTTAGCAACTACCGTATTGGTTCTAATATAAGACGAAGTCTTCTAATTTTCAATGTTCAAAGTTTCGAGGGTTTCGTAAAAGTCGTAAAGGATCCCCCTATGGATTTAGCAAAATTTTTTCGAAATTGTGGTGACAAAGTTCTCGTCCATAATGAACAGTTATGGCCTAAAACGTGTTCTAAACATGTCTCTGTGACAAGTCGACTTTGAGTTTTTGGCGCTCGTCTTCTATTAGAACTCGTCTTCTATTAGAGCTTTTACGGTATCACTAAAGTAAGGACTCTAGAAAATGCCACGTCGTTGACACTTCCAATTCAATATCTTTCCAAAGACCCGTTTCTGACCTCTCTAGCGAATCATTTTTTCCTATAGGACGCTAAGAACGTGACGTAGCTTTAACGATATTTTGAATAAGGCGCGTCGAACGTCTAATACTAAAGATAGTCGGACCCGTACCGTGCCGCCTGTGAGCCTGTACTGTGAGCCGGTCCGGGCTAAGAACAGTTACCGAACCCGTTTGCTTCGAATTTATGAGCCGCTGTCCGAAAAACGGCAAAACCGGATCGGGCACAGAATGACAAAACGGCATAATTCGGGCCCGTGCTGTGAGCCGATCCCTGCTGGACCCCGCCCCCGTGCCGAGAAGCACGTGGAACGGGTCGAAAACGGGAATGGCCGTTGTCACGGCACGCCGACTACCTCCATCTAGTCGTCCGGATGTCGTCGATCGATGGACGACGATGTCGTCCGGCGAACGAGCCCATAAACATATTTCGGAATGTTCCATTCAAAAACGCTTGCTGACTCTGTGAAGAACGTCTCATGCAATCACTAATCCCTTTACTGGGGTTTTCACGAATGGAAACATGAGAGATTGACCACTATTTTAGGTTACTGTCCCCCGATGGCGCACATGACGTCATGAGAGTAAAGCGGCAGTGGGGCTGGCCCGGCATGGGCATGATGAACCCGTTTCAATCGATGATGAACCCATTCGGCGGCTTCGGCGGTGGGATGAACCCGTGGGCGCCACGGCCAAGGCCACGACCTCGAGGCAGAAAGAGCGAAGTCGTCCACATCGTCAAAGCGCTTCCGCCTGGCTCCACCGTCAACGTCGAGAGGATCAACATCCGCAAGGCCAGGCCGTTGTGGGAATATGGCTAATGAATATCGTTGAACACGCTTGGACGAGGTGTCATGCTTGTACCGATTTGTACATATCATGGTCTTTCGATAAACGTTCGGTTTTCATTTTCTCTCTGTTCCTAGACGAAGGACTTTGGTTGCAGGTCCCTGGGAAAATGCACGTCATTGACTTGCATACCGGTAGGTTTTACAAGTAATTAGGCAGAGCTGTTCAACGTAGCTTGGAGGCGAAAAACTACAGGTAAGAACTATCCGGATGTGAAAAATTTATGTTTGGAAACGCTGGGCAACTGGACCCAAGGACTCGTTTTTTCATGACTTAGCCGGGCCGGTACGTCCCATATTATAGCCTAAAAGCTGAATAACTTGAGAAATAGGTATCTAAAATTTCGAAAATTCTTTAAAGATTCAAAGACGACGATTTTTTACCGAAATTTTCCCAAATAGGGGTGCAAAGGTCGGGGTCGAGTATCGACCTGCCCCCTTCCCCCTCCCACGCGACGCGAACCACCTGACCTGACAAAGTCGGCTTGTCGGGTCGGATCTGCCCAACATGCCGGGTCGACTGCCTAACACTAATAGGGTTGAGGTCAGGTCAGGGCAGCCCTGACCTGACCTGCAGGTCAGGTCAGGTTTTTTGCCCTGATGCCCTGAATCTTCTTTGCCCTGACACTGCAGGGCATGCCCTGAAATTTTGAGCTGAGCTGATGCCCTGGACGGCCGGGATATTTGACTTGACCTGACCGGCAGGGTATGCCCTTCAAAATTTGACCTAACCTGATGCCCTGAACCCAAGCTATGTCTCAACCCTAAACACTAATGCCAAAACACACGGGTTGGGCCTAGACTTCGCCCCGTTACCCAGACGCTTGACACCTGCCGGATGCACGTACTCGTCAACAGCTTTGGCGCTCAATTTATCGAACTCTCGGTATGTGCAGTTTCGGTAGGTTACTGCGGTGCAGTCTGCGCGTTAACGCATCCACCTACGTGCGTGTATTCTGTCGATTTTCTTGCTTGCAGCCACGTGCATGCTCTTTCGTAGGATGGGCACGGAGGACCGTCGCACGGAACGGATAGTCCGTTCTTGTTATCAGTTGCGGCTGCCCAGGACAGACACACACACGATAATAAGTGCAAGTCGACCGCGACCGTTGTCCACCTTCCCTCATTTTGGCGTTCTTCTGAGCATTTGTACGAAACTGCGGTGTGTTGATTAATCATGCCGTAATCTGGAGTTATGATGGGGAGCCTCGAAAGCACTGCTTGTGTTGTATGGTACAATCTCTACCGGTTTTGCCTTGCTTCATTCGGATGCTGAACGATGCCGAGGTTTCCACGCATTTCGCGGAATAAATCGCGTGCATTTGCAGTTTTCTTAGTACGATTCGACGATGAAAAGGGTAGTTCGTGCGATGTAGTTGTCAGTTAACCTCGTCGAAAGCAAACGCCATGTGGAGCCATTATGAGAATGCGCTAACCCTTAGAGTATGACCCAGAATTCGAGGCCTGTCACTTGACAAAGAGGCGCTAATGCCTGACATGAACAGGGCTTCAAAATTCGAAAACACCTCAACTTCAACTTCAACCTCAACGTTGAAGCCCCAAAACTTCAACTTCAACTTCAACGTCGAAGCCCCAAAAACTTCAACTTCAGCTTCAACTTCAACGTTGAAGTTGAAGCTGAAGTTGAAGTTGAAGTTGAGGTTGAAGTGGAAGCCCTGGACATGAAACGAGGCGAGTCTTCTACGGCGCATCACACTGCTTTACTGCTACGCCAAACAACAAACGGGAACACTCATGGAGCTTTCTATGTTTCACCATGTTCCTGCACAAATCACTGCATCCCGACACCGAAAGATGCATTAATTTCGTTTACAAAACGCTTTTTTCCGACCAAATCGACATAAATCCATGGTCGAAAAATCGTAATTTTCTCGTCCTCTGAAGGCCAGCTTCTTTGTAAGGTGGTCGCTAAGTACCTATATGTGTCGCAACCGGCCTTTCTCAACGACGATACGAACACCGGGGCTTGCCTCAAGAGTAAATTCAGGTTTTGTCGTCGTCAGTTTAAAGGAGCAAGCTGTAAAGCTACTGCCGTACACAGGATGATTCTCCGTGAGCCCGTTGCAGAATCATGCAGCTATTGTCTGGCATGTTCCTGACTGACTGGAACGATAACAGTCGTAAAGCTATCCGATCGTTCGTTAATAATTCGCCCCTCAATTTGTGTAGTAACATGTTCGGGGCTGTGCAAGCGAGCTGAACATACGAGTCCAGCGAACAAGTCACAAGAAGCATGAAAAGATGAGGGCTGGTAACGCACAGGCTCAGGTTTACATTCGCCACTATAGGGAGATGATTTGTGCTCATCAGCGTATGTGCAGAGTCCAGCAATCGCTGCTTCCGAGAGTGCGCGCCAACGGGTGCATACAAAGGACTTTCCAAACTCAGTTTTTTTTCTGAAGTAGGGTTTGAGAGATTTTATGGCTCTAATATTTTGGCATGGCAGACGAAACTCCTAGTCGTATTTCGCATTATGACTCTTCAACAACGTCCCAGACCCCTTCGTTACGTCTGTTCTTTGACAACATAAGTATGTTAGAAGTAAGGTCAAGTGCCGTCCATTTGAGCATTGAAGACAATTTGAGCCAGTCGTTTTGTTATCTTTAGTCATAAGGAATCACGAGCGAAAAGCAAGCCGAATAAACTGAACACTGCTCCGGGCGGCACTCAAGCCACCGACCGTGACTTTTTCTGGTACGCAATACTGGTTCGAAATTAGCGTCATAGGAACCCACAAAACTTGTCTGTCCCTAAAGCGACTTTCAACGATCTCGGGCTTCAAGGATAGCCGTCAACGTTGGTTCACAAGTGGTTCGGCATGCTCGCAGTTTTCCTTGAAGCAGTCTGATTCCTCTTTTTGACAGTGCGTCGCTGGCAGTGCCGAAGGCAGATTTCTGCTTAAAACGTTAAAGCCCGAGCCAAATTCAATGTTGTTTAAAATATAGTAAAAACTAGAACTGACAGTTACGTTGAAAGGCCAGGTTTTAATCGAAAATAGGTAATGAAATGGAAAGCAGTCGATTCCATTCTGTGCATTGTTGGTTTGTTTAATGCTCTTAAGGTCTATCGGTGGTTCTGCTCACTCAGGTTTTCCATGCTTATGCTGTGCCGACTTGTAATGCACTTCGTAAGGGACCGTGCCCCCCCCCCCCGTCAAGACTACTTCGACCTTGAACACTTTTGCATTTTTCAGCTGCCAATAGAAAGACCATTGAGGACCAAAAATAGGCAGGCACCAGAAGACTGTGGGCGTGCACCATTAATATTAGAGTTCGGCGCCCGTACCAAGGTACGGGCCAAACCCGTACCCGTACCCGTATAATACGGCAACACGGCACGACCTCGAAAAAGCCGTATTTCACGGCCAAGCCGTACTACGGGCCGTTTTTATGCCGTGTTAGCGTATACGGTTTGCTGAATTTCTACCCACCATGGGTACGGGGTACGGCACGGGTGGCGTCACCACGGGTACGGGTTTGGCACGGGGTCCCAGCGCCGATCTCTAATTAATATGTCCAGAGCTGCGTCGACCAAATTTTCCACATAGCGATTATCAGCCGCGGCGGGCGGCAGAGTGCTTTCGAGCTGACGCCAGCATGATTCTGCAAGCGAGCGCGGCCGCTGTACACGTCGGTTTCACACATTTGTCACCTCTGTTTGGCTCAACCATGTAAGAATTGGTGCCTACAGGTTTTATTTTGTATCCTTTGACAACGTTCCGTTCTTTATCCGAAAGGTATCGCAGCATTCGCAGGCATGTTCCATACATCACGTCTTGTATGTGGATAGACCAGACGGGCCTCCTACGCTGAAATCCATTCGCCGGTCCACTGTCTAGGAAGGACGCTGTTGTGCCTAAGAGGGAGACATGAACCGGGCGCTAATCCGCAGAGTCAGATCAATCCATGGCGGAATCCATGGCGGCGCTTTCCTTACAGGTCATAGCTTGAAGGGCTTTAAGAAACGCTCTGACTATATATCAACGAGGTGAGTGTAATCTCTCTGACAAGTAAGCAGAAATAATAAAAAAAATCTCAGTGCAAACAAGTTACTCGACTCTAGCGTTGATACCGTAAATCCTGTAATTAGGGCCCCGGGGCCCTAATTATGGCGTAGGGGTCCAAAAGGGGCCCTAATTAGAGGGGGGGGGGGGGGGCGGTAATTAGAGCGAGGGACCTAATTATTTTGCTGTTTCGCGGGTCGAAGGACCGCCAAAAATTGGCCAAAATCGTCTAAAAATTCGTCAAAAGTTTACATTTTGGCGAAGAATTGCGCGTATCCTATTGTGTTCTACGTGTCTAAAAACGCATAATGGCAGCACTTTCATGGGATACAATTTCTGAGAGGTGTCCTCCAAGTGGACACCTAAGGGTCCCCCCTTTGGTTCACACCAATGATGATAAAAAAAATTAAAAAAATTAAGTGTCACAAACATCTGTCCCATTATGTTCCCCATGCTCTAAAACGTCGAGAAAACATGTTTTCCTGGCAAGTAAAACTTACCGTTTAAAGGGGTAAATTTCTAGTGTTTCTAATTAGGGCCCCGGTGCCCTAATTAAAGGGAGGGCCCTAATTTTTTTGCTGTGGTCCAAAGGGAGCCCTAATTAGAGGGGGGGGGGGGGTAAATAAAGGGGGGCCCTAATTACAGGATTTACGGTATCGCCATCAAGCTCTTTTACATTTCAGGTTTTTAGTCTAGGCAACGTTAGCCTTTTGAGCACTATTTTCAAGCATCGGAAGTGCCTGCTGCAGCAGGGTGCGCACAGCCGCTACTTCAAACATCCGCCTGAAAAGGCATGCCTCACTTCGGCATACCGGTGGAACAAGCTATCGAGATGATAAACATTTGCAGGCGGCATCTGCCAGAGCGAAAAGCCCGTCATCCGAAGCAATTTCAAGCCCGTCTCCCAGTATTTCAAGGATGAGGGTTCCAAATTGAGATGGGTTTAACGATAAAGGATGCGATAAAACAGGGACATCAGGCGAGCTATTCAGGCCTAAGACGATCAGCTACAGACACGCTGGATATGGCTAACAAACACAAGGCCGTTCTCCTACAGGTTTTACTGACATGTGCTTCCTCCCCATTAGCTAAGGTTACGAATGAGCAGGAAGCTAAAAAAAGTGTGTTATTTTTGTTTCGAAAATTTTATGTTTTAAAGGGCCCCTTTTGTCAAAAGAAAAGAATGAATGAGAAGGTAATAGCATTGAGGTCCTAATTTTGTGAGTAAATAGTTTTATAGAATGCCCAATACTACCTGAAATACCCGTTCCAATGCAGGCTTACTCTAGCTGACCTTTACCTTTTTTCGCGGTAGGACTTCGACCCCCGGCGAATTTTGCCGTGGTATATTTTGGTACACTTTCTGAATGCCTGGTTTTGGCGTTCGGAATTCGCGTTGTGTGCGCTCGTGCGGCTTTTCACCCTGTGCGTTCGAAGTCTACGCGCAAAGTGTACTTGCGCGCCGCCCGGTATGCACATTTTACGTACTGACACGCGTAAGGCTTCATGCCGGTATGCTTTCGCTTGTGCGACGACGACCCATAGCATACGACGTCGCTATGGGTCGTCGTGCGGAAATTGCAGAAGTCGCAATGATACGGCTTCTCTCCTGTGTGTGTGTATCCGAAGGTGCACGGTCAGCTGCCCTCACTGAGCCGCGCGATAACCGCATTCGAACATCGCGAGTCGCTAGTATCGCCATTATGCGTTTTAAGACGCGTATTGTTGTCATTTTTTGTCGAAAATGTCTTAAACCGGGTCAAATTTTGGCCAAAATTGGCCGTTTTTTTTGAAGCTCGACTTCGCTGAGGTAGGCGAGATTCCCCCTTCCCACGACAGTGGAGTCAACATGGGGTAGGGATCGGACCGAATTTTAACACACAAGTCCTTTGGGACTGTCCAGAAATTATGTGTACATGACATGGGGGGAGGGGGGGGGTCTAAGTCATGGTACACCGAATATACACAGGGGGATGGGGGGGTCTCGAGGCATGTACACGTGTACATTTAGCACTAGATAAAATGGCCCGCCGCTAGGCGCCGCCCGACGAAATTTTCACTACATTCATCTAATTTTGGCCTAAAATTTCGTTGGTTTCGCCTGCGGCGGGCCTTTTTTACCTCTTCAAATTTTAGGGGCAACTAAAAACCGCACCATCCCTATCATTCGTAAATTTTTCGACTCAAATTTAAACTGGTAATATGAAGGGTTTCTGTTGTGTCATGTACACAGGGGGAGGGGGGGGGGGTCTTCCCGACATACACAAAAAACACACAAGGGGGGGGGGGTCAAAAAAGGCAAGATCATGTAACATAATTTCAGGACAGCCCCTTTACCTACCAAATACTAAGGCACTACTACCTTAATGCGCCAGTCGTTTTCGCTTGTCAAATAAATCAAGATTGATATGCTTAGCGGAAGCTGAGTCACCTTAGAACCATTTGAAAAGGCGTGTTAGTCACCAGCAAACTAATCGTAACGTGGGCGCAAATATCCGACGGACTGACAACAACGTACTATTTAGGGGAATCATAATAAAGATCCACAGCAGTGCCACACTATGTGAAAAATGTGAGAACCAACGAATCAGTGCTTGTTACGCACGTGTCTATCGAGCGTTTCTTTTTGCCCCGTTTTGTAGTCGCACTGCGTGCACGTGTACCAGTATGAGTTCTCATGTGTCTGAAGAGGTGGCCTTTCTGCGTCGATCGGAATTCGCATTGCGGGCACGCGAACGGCTTCTCTCCCGTATGTGTTCGAAGATGCTTATCGAGACTGCACGCGTAAGCCGTGCGGAAGTTGCAATTTCTGTACCCGCATGCGTACGGCTTCTCGCCGGTATGCGATCGATTATGTACGATGAGGTTTACCACTAATCGCCGCGCTGGAGCACACTACGGTTGGGCCGCATACACTTGGGCATTCAGCATATACATTTGGGCCGTTGGTGAAAGCTACATTTGGGCCGAAGTCTACATCTGGGCCGCCTACATTTGAGCCTTACATGGGTGTACATTTGGGCCCGACCGGGGCTACGTTTGGGCCGCAGCAGCTCTTGATCCACTAGCATTCACGGCTGCATTGCTTACGGCACTCCAGGGTGGCCCTGGAGTGCAGGGACCACCCGGAAAACGTGAACCGGTCCTTTGGCAGCCCCGGCAGGGAGCGTGATCTTCGCGTGTCCGGAGAGCCCGCTGCAGTTTGGTGTTTCGGCCCAAATGTACACGGCCCAAATATAGGCAGTAAAACGTGGATTACGGCCCAAACGTAACAGCTGCCCAAAAGTAGCCTGCCCAGAAGTAGTCTTTTATTCGGACCAAATGTAGCCGTTCTGGCCCAAATGTAGCCTTACCACGGCCCAAAAGTAACCTAAGCTTGGCCAAAAGTACGCGGCCCAGATGTGCACGGCCCATTTTTGTCGTGTCTCGCCGCGCTGAAATCGCAGTGTTTGCAGCGGCACGGCTTCTCAGCGGTATGAATCCGTCTATGCACGGTGAGTTCGCTTTTATGAGCCGTACAATGGCCGCATTCCTCGCATCAAAAAGGTTTCGCACCCGTATGCATTCGCATGTGGTTGTCCATACGGTTTTTTCTGCAACGTGCGGTAGTCGCAACACACGCACGAGTGCACCGCTGCCGGACGCTGTGCGTTAGTCTAAACACCTCAGATTTCAGAGTTTAGAAATGTCACTTTTGACGTCAGTGGCACGCAGCCAGCCGAGCCGTGCGGGTTTATTTCCCCCAAGATAATGTCTAAACCCACATCGACCGCCTCCGGATGTATCGTGTACTGCGACGCATCGCTCACCTTTCGCTGGCTGTTGTCCGATTCTGCGCCTTGAGTAACCTGTGCGGCTTCGGACTCCACATGGCTGCCAACGTCGTTTGCAAGGTCCATCGGGAAATCTCCGCACAAAAGAAATGCCCCTAACTGTAAGTGATGGGATATGATGCCTCATTTACGAAGTCTAAATGCTCGACATCTGACGGCCACAATTTTTTTTTGTGAACGGCTTCTCGGTCAGTGACCCAAAGCACGCATCACTCACGAAACTTGACAAGCTGGCCTTCCATTCAGCGTTTCTATGACTTCTTATGTGTAGGTTCGCTAAGAAGGCCATAAGTGGTTTCTCAGCCAGCGCACAGTGAACTACCTAAAACAAAAAATCCAAATGTGCGTCGTATTCAGCAGATTCGCAGCAAATTTTCTCAAGGCCTAGAACGTTCACTGGCGCCTGCGAGTAAGCCGGTTAGACCGCACTGCCGTGTCGAGCAGCAGTTCGCAGCGGCATCTGCACGCTATGCGAGTCGTAGTTGCTAGGCCCGCGACTCCTGCCAGAGGGATGGATCATTTGCAGATTTCGAACCGAGACCAAGACCGAGACCGGGACTGACCTAAAAGAATACGTGAATTCCGTCTGGAGCGGCTGTGTAAAAACTAACCTTTCTAAAAATGGAAAAAAGGGACTTCTAAAAAGCAGAGCTTGGCGTGAAGAGTCGTTGACCTTTTCGCTAAAGACAGATAGCCGCAAACCCTGGTTTGGAGCGTCTATCGTTTTTTTCATGGTTTTCCCACTCGTTATCCCTTAGCGGCCTTCCATCCCCTGTTACGCCAGGCTTGACATCTTTGTCGCGCAAGCTACGGCTACGGCGTTTCCAGCGTTCCCTTCTCGATTCTCGATCGTGCTGATCACGATGTACCAATGCAAAACCTGGCCATCACACGTGAACTCGTACGGTCGACGCCCCGCCGTAATTTTTAGTTTGGCTTTGGGCCTGCTAGCGTACTCGTTTAGCGCCTCCTCAAAGCCATTTTGAATCGTAGGCAAAGTCGCCCTCATTGCTGTACCACACTTACCTAGCAGTAACGAAGTAAGTTCAAAAACCTCTAAAATCCTATCATATTGTTCGCGACGGGGCGCTAGCCGTCTCGCCTTGTAAAGCGTTCGGATGATTATTGACGTTCAGGAGAGATCGCTGCTTCTTCTAGAGTCCGAAAGGACCAAAACATGCGTATGCGTAAAGCCATTATCCATACAATATACAAACGTTACGTCTTGAAAATCACAAGTTCTTGCAACCAAAAGGGAAACAAGAAATAAATGTAGAAGTTCCGGCGTTGCAAACGCAGTTTTAAGCACGTGGTGTACCGCAAATTTCACAATAGTAAAGTGAAGCATCACATAGTAAGGCTCTTGGCATGGGCCAAAAGCTATCGCAATTTCGCAAATACCGTAACAACTTCTCAAATCGACGGAGGACGGGGGGGGGGGGGGTTCGGCATGCGAAGCTTCACGCCGGAATGCTTTCGAATGTGCTTGACGAGGCCACAGTCTTTCGCTGCATGGCAATTGCAGCAGACTCAACGCTACGGCTTCTCCCTCGTATGATTCCGAAGATGCTCGGCTTTCACAGCCGAAGGATAACCGTATTCGTCGCATCGAAACGACTTCCACACCGGTATGCATTCGGACATGTCGGGCTCGTGCGGCTTTAGACGGGCGGTATTCGCAGTTCCAATTTTCTATTAAAGTTATGCGGTCACGGTCATCGGTCATGGTATATGGTCATTCGACCTAAATTAGCCCGCCGCAGGCACCGCCAGAGAACTTTTTAGCTCTCGAGGCAATTTTTCGTTGAAAAATTGGCGGAAATTGGCTAAAATCAGTGGAGCACACCCTCACTAGGGGTCTTATGCTGCTCCCATTATGGCGGAAAGCAGCAGTCGTTATATGTTGTATGCCTTCCCAAAACCACATGCCATTATGAGCCGCGGCAGGCGGCAGAGTGTTTCCGAGCAGACGCCAGCATGTTTTCTGCAGGCGACCGCAGCCACTGTACACATTCTGCTTTAAACTTTCTACACCTCGGCTTGGCGCGACGGTAATACATACAGGTTTCCTTTTGAACGACTTACGTTTGTTGGCCAAACGCTGTCGCCGACTTCGATGCCGTATTCCATATACCACGTCTTGCATGCAGATCGACTAGGCAGGCTTCCTACACTAAAAATCAATGTGTCGGGCTGCTGCTTATGCACAATACGCTTGTGCCGAAAAGGGAGCAAAGAACCGGACGCCAGCATCTGCCGAGGGAAATACTAACACGTGGAGGCAATTTCATTAATAGTTTTTCAAAGTGGGGCGATCTTAAAATTATCCTCCGTTGGACAAATTAGAGGAAACAAGGTAATATTTACTCATGAGGTCTACCGGTGGTTTTGCTCACTCAGGTTTTACAGAACAAATTGACATAAGGCTGCCTAAATACTGTGAGAACAAAGCTTATAGTGTGCAAAGTTGCACAACTACAATCCTGTAAATCGTGGCTACTTAGCTGGAGCCAAGCACGAAGTGCGGAAAGACGAAATCGAGAAAACAGAAGCGGTTCGTAATGTCCGTTTGGTACTCTTAGCTGGTGTTCAACGAACTTTAACAAAAAGTACACCGTTCCCAAAAATAACCCGTTACTTGCCATATCACACTTATCATTACCATACTCGACAGCAATCGTTATGGAATGAGCAAGTACGCGGAACTACTAAGCTTTCCTGTAAAATCCAAGAGCCTAGCTAGGAATTTGATGGTTGCCTTGAAATAAAGAAACCACTTAGCAGGTCCTAGACAATGCGGTCTGCGTTTTCGCGGGGCGCAACACGCCCCGCAAGGATGGTTGAACCACCGGAGCCCTGGCCCTACTTACCAAAGAGCAATTTTTTGGAAGTCAGGTGTTATACGCGCCCTGAAATAGTCTTGGGCTTAATTCGTTTTAGCACTTTTGGACGATGTCGTCTTTGCACGAGCCTAGATCTCTGGAAGATTGTAAATGCAACGACGACACAGCATATACTCCGCTAGCTACAGGTGCGTCGACAACGTCATTCCCGGTTCTCTAATTCATTTTAAGCCAGTACAGACGAAAATGAATTTTATAAATGTTTTTGCGCAAAATGATACCTTACGGAGGGCTAAAATGTTCTACGAGTCCACGTTTGGATCCAGGTTTTTTTTTCTTGGGTATAGCCGACAAGTGCTTGTTTTGCACTTTTAAACGTCTTGAGGTGTTGTCGCCATTAAGTTTTTCGCAATAATAATGCGTTTTATGCTTGACAGAACTTGATGAAGCTCTTCTCTGCTGCAGCGAGACATAAGGACGTCTTCCTTCAGTCTTCCTTGAAGACGTCTTTGTGCGTCGTTCGACATTCACATTGTAGGCACGCGTATGGTTTCTCCCCCATATGCGTTCGAATGTGCTTTTTTAAGAGGCCAGGCTAGGCTGTTCGGTATTCGCACTGCGGTGCACGTGTACGGCTTCTTGCCTGTACGAAACCAAACGTGGGCACTGAGGGCACCCTAGTGTGCCGTTCGAAAATCTGATTGCGAGCACTCATGCAGCTTCTCTCCCGTATGCGTTCGAACCATAGTGCATTTATTCGTTGAGCGGTAGCCGCAGTCTCCGTAGTGTCATGCTTACGTTCAGGTTCACGCCGGTATGCGTCCGATTGTGCACGGTGAGGTGACTATAGTCCGCTGTGCGGTAATCGCAATGCTTGCAACGATACGGCTTCACTCCGGTATGTATCCGACGATCCACAGTGAGCTTGCACCGCTCGGCCGCGCGATAACCGCACCTCGCATCTGAACAGCCGCGATCCCGTATATGTTCGCAAGTGTCGCTCCAAGTCGTATTCCTCGACCTGCGGCACTCACAATAGTCGCACAAGAGTCCTTTAGCCGGGCGCTTGTCTACCGCCTGAACGGCGCAATTTTCCGTCTTTGACATAATACTTTTAAAGCCTGATACATTTTAGTCAGGCTAGGCAGCAAAGATTGATTGGCTTAACAAATTGAACTCGCCTTCGACTCATCGTCCGCATCCATCTTATCCATTTTCGGCGCGCACCACTCGCCGTTCGCTGGTTGTCGTCAGGTTCGGCCTCCATATCCATATCCTCTGTGGGAATGCCTCCATCTGACTGTCGACAATGCCGTTTGCGAGGTCAGTCTCAAGTCTCTGCACAAACTTACTAGACTGAGCTCTGTTAAATTCCGGACAATGAGGAGAGGCCCCCATGCCACTCACCCGCCGGCGAACCCTTGCTAGGGACAACCCTGCACAACGGGCCTTCAACTCGAGGCCCTGCCCGGCCCGCGGGCCTCAAATCAAGGCCCGGGCCGGGTCCGGGACGGGCCGGGCCTTAAAGGCCCGGCGGGCCCGGCAGACCGTCCCGCCATCCCCTGACCCGAAAAATCCCCTTGGTCCCCCCTTTGGTACTTTCCATAGGCTAAAGTGTTGCCCCTTATAATGATTTTAAAATACAGCATTCGAG
>JNEY01000098.1:297109-318083 GCA_020875895.1 Aphelenchus avenae | reverse complement strand
CCTCGGGTTCGGGGTTCGGCTCGGGTACCCCCCTAACGCGGCCCCCGTACCCGTACCCGCGTTTTTTGCAATTTTTGGCCCGCCGCTAGGCGCCGCCAGAGCAAATTTTCAACAAATTCGTAAAATATTTGACTAAAATTCCGTTGGTCGCCTGCGGCGGGCCTGTATCCGTGTCTTGCTCTATGGGATAACATCTATACCCCTTCATGTCGCTGATTATTCGCCCATCACTCCATTTTAGCCTGTTTTTGGGCAAAAAATCGAATTTTACCGCGGGTACGGGTTCGGTACCGTATTTTTCCCCGGTACGGCAACGCGGCTCGGGTGGGTCCACCTCGGGTTCGGGTTCGGCTCGCGTGGGTCCGCCGCGGGTTCGGGTTCGGCACATGGGGGGGGGGGGGGGGGTCAGTGCCGATCTCTACTACTAATCCGCTAAGTTTAAGTAACTTCCCAGTGGATCTCCCCTTACTTAACGTCTTGCGACGCCTGTTGTTGTTTGAGAATCGTGGTCAGTCTGGCTGTCCGCTAGTATGTCACGACACAAGTACGAGAACACGCTTTGTGAACGGAACGAAGCGAACCAATGCGAGACACCGATTAACGACGTAGGATATACGCCGGGGGGAGGGTTATTCACTGATCGCACTGCGCTTAAGTAGTTGGTCTCTTGTGATCGCTTGTCACCAGTGATTTGACTTCTACCTGCACTGATACTTCTACCTCTACCTCTAAGTAGAGGTAGAGGTAGAAGTTGAAATGTCTACCGGGGAGAGGTAGAAGTAGAGGTTAGATGTTAAGTAGATGTTAAGAATTGGTACACCAATAGTTAGGGCATTTTTTGGTCATATTTCGATGAAGTTGAAATGTCTACCGGGGAGAGGTAGAAGTAGAGGTTAGAGTTAAGTAGATGTTAAGAATTGGTACACCAATAGTTAGGGCATTTTTTGGTCATATTTCGATGAAATAATGAGATTTTGGTGAAAAATGGTAGAGGTAGAAGTTAAAACTTCGCCGCGGTTGAGGCAGAGGTAGAGGTAGGTAGAAGTTCTGCGGCGAAGTCAAAACACTGCTTGTCACATTCCAATAGGCTTGGCTGCCACTGCTAACGCCTCCTACGCTGCGGCACCTAACCCTGAAATTCCAAAGTTAGCTGGTCTGCATGATTCCCTCCAGGTTCCGGCTGCTGATCACGCGGAAGCCTTCTTGGATCAGCCGCCGGGGAGGAATTTGCGGTTCGATGGTTCCTTACGCCGCGCCGCGCGCCGCTAGGCTGCGTCCTTCCGTTCCTTGCAAATGCAGTTTTTGACGACATTTTCGAAGTGCACAAGCATCAAGCTCACAACTAAAGTCTCATGCACCTAGGGTAGGGAAAGAGCTATCGGTACTAGGTCCGACGTCCGTCGCACCCACTCTATTAGTGCCTCCCACACAGCCTCGTGAACCGCAGGCAACAGTCATCGACATCGCGCTACCTACTTGGACCTAACTGTAGGAAATACAGTCAAAACGACGCTAACAATCAACGATGAAATGCAAGAAGGCCAGACACTTAAGGGGATTATTCAAAAGGAAAAACCTGGCAGAATCTTGCCAACTTGTCCCTGTCCGACTTTGTCGTTGTCAACGATTTACCTTTTGGATCGAGGGCTTAATTTTTGTTGGATCATTATCCATAGCGTCAGCTTCGAGTCAACTATTTATATGGCTCTAGCCGAAGAAAACCCGTCACCGGGCCGAAAGGGGCATTCGTTTCCGTCGAAGAAACAGCTCCAGCTTTTCGATCGCAACATAGCAGAAGGCGGTAATCTCTTAACCGTTTGAAATCAGTTTATCCGTGAGGCAACTAAAATAAATTGAGGCGCATTTTAAGCGACGGCGGACAAATAGTAACGCCTGATTGAGGACGATCGATGTCGCGAGTCCAGCCCTTCATGAGTCTTCCGGGCAGCTAGCTGCCTGATGTTTTAAGCATTCGACGATTAAAGACATTAGGAGAAAATTAGCGGCCTTCTTCAGTCCATAAGAGATGGGAAAAAGAAACGCTGACGGAGCGTAAAGCCGGTTCATTAAAACGTTACTTCTTGTGACCAAGGCAGCACCTAATTCTAGCGTGCCGAACGCACTCTTTCAGCACTCGTGAAAAGTTAACCATCTTGTTTCTTATGGCGAATTACTCAAAAGACGTTTGCGGTTCCGCTGATAATTATTAGAGAACAAACACCACTTTTCCAGAAGCGCAGGTTTTACAAGCGCCGGCTGAAGGGGGTGTATTGTTATGGCTTTTTTGGCCAAAACCTTATTAATTACCGCGATGACCTCTAATATTTTTAGTCCTGTCAGCTTATACAAAAAAATTGAAACCTTAGCTGAACGACAACAGAAGGCGAAAAGGAGTGGAAATCCCAGCGAGTCCAGTCATCCACTGAATGGGGCGGATATAGTAAAATGTAGATATGGAAGAATCGTCGGCTTATTTTCACGTGTGACAGGTCGCAGGTACCGAGAGGGGCCGTCATGAAGCTTACAATGGCCCGGTTGGCTCGGATCCTGCCCTAGTAGTTGTTCAGTTTCAACATAATTTTACATATAAGATGGGCTTACTACTACTGCAATTGTTCGGGTTTCAAGTGCGCCAGGCATCGTGTGTGTACTTGTCCTGTCAGGCTTTCAACTATACGTCGTGACGTGCGAAATGTAGCCTACCGTCTGTCACAGTGTGTCCCGGGAGGCATCGGCACTAAAAGAGTAGAGTGCATCTTTCCACAGAACTATAATCTGTTCACCGGCTGGAGCGAGTACACCTAGTACCGGTTTTCCGAACTGTAAATGAGGGAACGCGACGGAACAACGAGGAGCCGGAGGGTGCCACAGTGGGCCACCTTGTATGGCTACGCCGACCCCCTTTTGCCAAACGCAAAAAATCGGTTTATTTTACTAGAGTCCAGCTTAATTCAGGGCACTCCTCACTTTGAAAACGCACGCGCTACGAACGGTACTTTCTAAGCGATCGTATGCGCTACGAACGGTAGGGGCGTTTTTAGCGGCCGACCCGTGGGCTTGGGAACATCGGCGAATTCACAGGCGAGAGTCGTGTGCCGCTCTATGAGGACGCCGAGCATGCGGTACCGACCATTTGTGCTTCATAAAAAGGGTGACGGCATCAACATTTCAGTATTGGCTTGCATTGCATTTATTTTGTGTGAGAAATTTCCAGACGGAGTGCGCAAACCTCAAAAGCTCATGCGCTTTCCAGACGTCTTGACGTCGTCGTAGACAACAAGGTGGAGGCAGTAGCCACAGCAGGCATGCACGATCGTGCAGAATCGGACGGCAATCAACGACCGGAGTGCGACGCGGCGCCAGCTAAGGAACATCCGGAGAAGGACGAAGAGTCAAACGCGAGTACTAGTTTTTTAGGCAAATTGAACTACCGTATTTTCTCTAATTATTCCCCCTTTAATTGTTCTCCCCCCACTGATTATCCCCCTACCCCAAAATTTTTATCTGGCCGGCGGGGCATGTCGATCGACAAATTATCTCACTGGGGGGGGGATAAACTAGAGAAACCATGGTAATGCCAAACCTCACAGCCTCGCCACAGCATTCGAAGTGACACCTTGAACGTTGAAAATGGTGTTGTTCAGGCTGTGGAGGAGCGGCCGGTAGCGAAGACGTCGCCAACAAATCGCTTGGACCGACGTGTGCGAACGCACGGGGGCTCCAGGTCATTTGAGTGCAAGGAATGCGGCTATCGTACGGCTCACCAATCTAATCTCGCCGAGCATCTTCGGGTACATACCGGTGAGAGGCCATACCGCTGCGAGTACTGCGACTACCGCGCGGTGAGGAAGAGCAAACTCGTCACGCATATTCGGACGCATACCGGCGAGAAACCGTACGCATGCCACTACGGAAACTGCGGCTACCGGGCGACGAAAGTGTACGCAATGCAGATGCATCTTCGTACGCATACGGGCGAGAAGCCGCACGAGTGTCCACAGTGCGGGTACCGATCGGCGTACAAAAGCGTGCTCAACGACCACCTTCGAATACATACGAGTGAAAAGCCATACAAGTGCCCGCAATGCGAATACCGAACGGCCCGCAAATGTGACCTCCGTAATCACCTTCGAACACACACGGGTGCGAAGCCGTGCAAATGCCAACAGTGCGAATACGCATCCGCCTATTCAGGGCACCTCCGTAGGCACGTGCGTCGCAAGCACTAATTCACAATGTTTTTAATTCATCGTAGCACTGCGTAGACTGTTGGCGTAAGTGGAGCATTGTTGTGGCTTATTATTTTGTTATGATCAGAATAAAAACTAGTTGAGCTATAGTACCTAAATGATTAAGATCTAGCCATAAATTTCTTGTTTTTCTGACTAAACACAGCTAGATTTGTTTGAGCTGATCCGAGTAGCTCAATGCGTCGACCTGGGTGATATGCTTGAGGCAAGGGGAAGGCGTCAACTTTGCTCAAAGTTCGTTCGAATAATCGATGCAATTCCGCCCTTCCCGTTTCGCCAAGTTTCTAGAAATGGAAGTTTCTGTGAGTAGAGCCCTGCCAGCGTCGTATCGAGAAAAAAATTAAGGTAAGTCCTGGACCCTCGCCCTGGGATTCCGAAAAATTCTGCCAAGCCGTGGCGCGCTCGTACCGTGCCTGCAGTATGGCTACAATTTCCTTGACGGTTTTAAAACGCTTTTTTGTATTTTAACAGATCGGATGTAAACAAGGTCGTTGTTCCTATCGTAATGTCACTCTAATCTTAAGAGCTTTGCGCGAGTTGAACTCACTGCTGCTTGTGGGGTGCCCTCTTTCGCGCTCAGCAACTTAGCGATAGCAGGACTTTTTATTACGGGAGCATCCAGAAAGTCCATGACAGTCACATGGGCGGGCGGGTCTCGGAGGGGGTATCACCCCTGCGTTACAGGGCCGGAGAGAGAGGAGAGGGGGGGGGAGTCGGGAGGGGCGTCACGTGACACTAAGCACTAGATAAAATGGCCCGCCGCTAGGCGCCAATCGACAAAATTTTCGACGATAATCGTCAACCCTCCTGCGCAGCAAGATTAAGCATAGCCAGTTTCTTCTTCTTCTTCGCGGGGAGGAGGAGCAGGCTAGGCAGTGCATTGAGAGGCATACTTCAGCAAAGCTCATTCATTAATCCATCGTTGTTCAACGCCGCAACATACCCGGCCGAAGCGTTTCGCCAGCGTTACCGCGCGAAAATGATAATTCGCCATGGCGCTTGACGCTTGTCGTGGAATATGCAGACCTCTTCCCTGTTGCCCAACGCAATCGAGCTGCGATGGCGGATGCGCTCGCCCTCATCCAAACCACATGTCGGCATAGCTGTCCACCGTGTTGCTATGTGTAGTTTGGCTGTACCAAACGGCCCCATTTTACTTTGCCCCCATTTAATTTATTCTTTCTGCCAGTGTCGCTGCCCTTGCGCCGGTTATGTCTTGCTCCCTTTCCCTGTCGTAATTTGTGCAATTTCATGGGCCCATACGCCCGGGACCCAAACAGCCTGGATCCAAACGTCCGGGACCAACACTGCGGGACCCAAACGTCCGGCACCCAAGCGGAACTGCGAAAATTTTAGCCAGGACTTAAACGTCCGGGACCCAAACGACTAGTTACGACGCGTGGACGGCATCAAGTCGTACTGGAATAAAGCTATTGTTAATCTTGACTAGCCGCCTATAAAGTTTTCGGTCACTCTCCCTCCTCTAAAGTTCTCCCTCCCCCTCAATAAACACTAAGGTCCTTGCACATGCCCAGCATGCCTTAAGGTTTCATGTAGTGTTCAGCACCCGACCCAACTTGTCCGGCCGACCCGACCCGACAAGCCGACTTTGTCGGGTCGGGTCGTCGGGTGGGTCCTGTCGGGTCGGGGCGTCGGGTCGGGTGGGGTGGGGGTCGTGTCGGTACCGATATCCGACACCCGACTTTTCACCTGTTTTTTGGAGAAATTTCGGGCGAAACCCACCATTTTTTTAATCTTTTCGAAAATGTATCATGTTTTCTATTTATGATGTTTATTGTTAAAAATTCATCCCTTTTTAAGCCCGGTAACGGCTTTTTTCAAAAAAAATTGTGTGTTGGGGGTCGGTACCGACTCGGTACCGACCCGACGGTACCGACTTCGTCGGGTCCGTAGGTGTCGTGCCGAACACTACTTTAATGCTTGTATTTGCGGCGGGCTCCAGACCTACTAGCTAACCACGCCGTCGTCCCGCATAGCGGTATCAAACAGGTCGTTATTCGTAAAACATCCTTCATTCGTCAGACATTACGAGGCAGTCTACACAACAATATCTGGAAGAACCGAGATTCTTACCTTAGGCGTACCAGTCCAGGTCGTCGATCGTAGCCGGCCAGTCCGGATAGAGTTGGACAAAGATCACAGTGTATGTTAACGTCGCACACGCTATCTAGACCACGGCTCGTAGGGTGACCGCCAACCCTGCGCAACGGGCCTTTCTCAAAGCTCTGGCCCGGGCCGCTCGGCCCGAAGGTCCTGTCGAGTCTGCCATGAGTCTGCGTTTTTAAACTGCGACCGAGAAAAATGCCGTGGACACCCACTTTTGATGACTGTTTTTTTTGTTTCAGCGTGCTTGTAATCATAAAATCTTTGAATATTCAAGGCTTTTCATTCAAATATCATTAATATCGAGCCTCCAGAGCGATTTTGCGGTTTTTCTTTCATGCAAAATATGTCGTTAATTTCACGGAAATTGTCAAACCCGGGCCCTGGCTACACCTGCTAGTCCGGCATTCGAGAATTAGCTCCGGGCCAAGGCCCGGATGGATGATGAAAGATGGTGGCCGCTGAGAACGTTCTTTTACCTTGAGCAGTAAGTTCCACGAAAGCGTGGCAAAGCCCGCAAGCGACATCCCGGCGTTCGACCGCCTCTGCCGCTTGGCCATGATCATCCATTCTGACAGGAGCCGATCGTCGGTATAATTCCAAACCGTTGAGCAACGGTAGAATTCAAGCTTTAATAGTTTTAGCTAAAACCTTGTAACGAAGATAAAATACAGTTTAAACCTTATACGGAATACGATAAAATGGTTTCACGCCAATGTCAGGTGCTTCAACACTCGGTTTAAGGATCGGCTATAAAACGCCAGAAAATCGAAGCCCTACCGTACTGCCGTACTGGACGTCCACCGACCCACCCCGTAGCGTACAGTACCGGGTACGGTACGGTACGGCCGTACTACCTGTACGACTGCCGACCTTTAACCAGGGTTGTTGCATTTCCATTCCCATTTCCAAGCCATTCATTTCGAGAGGTAAGTTAACTGAGCAAAATCTTGCTATGAGCATTTACGCGTACGGGTAGAACAACGGACCAAATTACGAAGAAATGTTTTCGTTAATATCAAAAATTCGACTAAAAGACGCTAATAATCGGCCATTCGTACGTTAAAGTCCCAAAAGCATATACTGGAATGATCTACGTGATCAACAATAAAGTTTAAACGTCAGTTTGTAATGTCGAAAAATTTTGAAAAATTAGTACCAAAGGGGAGGGGGGACACAAAAAAGCGGTCAGCGAAAACCGGACCCCTCCCCCCTGAGCCGGGCCGGGTTGAGAATTTTGGTTCCGGTACGAAATTTTCGTGCCTGGGCCGGGACGGTCCGCGAATTTTTGGACCTCTTTTTTACCCTGGGTCGGCACGGGTGATCGATCCGGGACAGGGGGGGGGATAGGCACCGGTCGGTTGGCCGGCCCAGGGGGAGATGTGTCAGGTAGGTCGAGCTGGGTGTCCGGCCATGCGGAGGATACGCGACGAAGTCGAGTTCCGCATTTCATGGCGGTCGGCCCTTTAATGTCATAACGGGGGCCCTTGGGTACTGCAAAAAGTGGGAATGAATGGCAATTATTTCTTGCCATTTCCATTCATTTACATTTCCCACAGGCCAAATTTCTGGCCATTTCCATTTCCCACTAGCGTCATTTGCCGACATTTCCATGTCCATTTCCGGAAATGGAAATTCAACAACCCTGCCTTTAGCTCGGTTAGTACCGTTTAAAGAAAGCATTTAAGAGTGCAAATTAATCCCAAATTGCTCAGTCAAGGTCATAAACCTGACACTTTTTAGGCGCCTCAGTATTCGAATTTTTACGACACGTATATTTTCTCACTTCAGAATGAACGACGGCAGGTATGATGGTGACGGCGAGTAGGTCGACGCATCCATACGATAGCTCGGCCAGGTTGAATGTGAAGTTTAACCACGAATTCTTCATACCATTCAAGCTTTTCAGCAGGTGGAAACGAATGTGGGCCCTTCAGCGCAATCATGACGAATAAGTAGGTCTAAAGGCGTATTCTACGTAGTCTTGACTACGTTGGAGGCGATACGCCGAAGGCTTCGTTCATCGTCGCAAGAGCGTCGACGATTTTTGAGTAACCTTCACGGCACTCGGCAAGTGCACGGAGCACATCCGACTCGCTCTCTTCGCTTTTCCGAGATAGCGTAATGAAGCGTAAGCGCTTCTTCAACCAAGCGACGGAGTGAATAAGAGCGAGTCAGCAGCATACGAAGTAGCACATTACGGCATATGATACGCACGTTAAAAGCTGACTGAATACGTTTGACGCCGGCGCGAGTACATTGGCGATTATTGGCTTAAAAAATCTTTACTTCCTTAAGGGGAGCTGTCAGTTCATGGTTTAGTTTTTGTTTTACTTAAGATAGGATTAATCCATCTTTGCCCATGTAAAGCATACTTTTATGCCCGGATTTGGAAGGGCAAATCCCCACCGACTTGCACTTTAGCTTCAGTCATAGCAGATGTCCATTTAAAATGTTTAACTTCAGCGTTGTTTTGAAGTGGAAGTGCAGTTGTTACCCACACTTCGTGTTTGTTCGTCGCTTTCCACGGAAATCGTTTTATTGCGTGGAGGAGCTGAATCGCCATTAGCGGTCTTTTCGAGGTCCAGCAAGTCCGAGAGGTTGAGAAGGGCAACCAACGCTGTAACGGTAACAGCGCAGACTGTGGCTCTAACAGTGACGTTGCTTTACAAACGCAACACTTCACCCACTTTCGAATGGACGACCTTAACAGTCTCTTATCCGAAGCACTCATATCGGCGGTAGCGTTTTGTAGAGCACCACGCACCTTGTCTATGCGTCCGCTTAACTGCCAGAAAAGAAAGAACGACTGAAATACTGCATAACTATAGTGCCACCACCACCCGTATAACCGGGACACCACCCGTGACGTGAACCGTGCCGTGAAGGCCAAAATAGAGCCGTGACGTGATCTACGAGATCACGACTTTTGCACTGTCATGGCATCATCACGTCACGTCACGGCTGTCCGTAACAGGAATTTAAGAGCCCACGACGTAAGCCGTGCCGTGAGGGAACCCCCTTCCGCGTGACATGATCCGTGACGTGATCACGGCATGGCCGACTGGCACTACAGAGTTACCTTACCGACGGCACAGCATATCCGAATTGGTGCTTACGATATTGGTCAGATCTTGTATTTGCCAGCATAAGATGAACAAGTAAATAGGCAGAGAAAACGTTCCATGCGCTAGCGAGAAGCATGCTTGGTAAAATGCCTGATAAATGGCTAAACCGCGTGCATTTGGCCAGATATCGCAGTAATTTGAGAAACGTGCTTTTTACTTATGAGCAGGACCACTGCAATCCACGGTATCGTGAGTGGTAAACGGTACACGGCGTTATGAGATCGCCGAGAGTACGTCAAACCGGTAAGGATCAGTAATCTATTTGACCAACCGAACTCTCACTGAGATCGTCGCGAGAGCTGCGAATCATTTCCTCTAAACAACGGGGGACGTGGAGTGGCTTATGAGGATTACCACTGACTTAGCTTTTTATGCAAACAAGCTTTCGGGACTTAAAGACTGCAGTCCACAGCATGCGAGGTACGTGTAAACAAGGAAATTCGATATAGGCTCGCGGGCCCGGAAGGACGGACATAGATGCCAAGCTGACAGCCTGGGTAGCTGTACCGGGGTTTGTTAGATGGAGGTCTATTAGATCACGGGGCTTCTAGGAAAAATACGATAAGAGGATACATTTAACGGTTACGTATGTTGGCAGCCACGAGACACAGTTTAAGGTCTCTTATCGTGCGCAACCAAATGTGCTTTTCCCGCAGCCCAAAATGTCATGGCAAGTAAGATACCGCTTGGGCTCAGTGTAGTGAGAATATTAGCCAAACGAGCTGACTAGCTGGCTGATAACGGGCATAAACATGCGATTTTGTATACAGAACCGGGGGGGGGCTAAGTATTTGGCGAGAACTCCGCTATAAAATTAAGTTTTCTTTCCATCACAGAGTACTAAAGGGACAAGCGAGTCGACAAACTAAATGACCCCGTACGAGCAAAACGCAACGACGCCGCTAAGCGTGTGTGTGACTGCTAGACGCATAGCGCGAAAGTACCTGTATTGTACGTACTAACAACAGTCATGCAGTCACCGAGACCACGTTACATCTTGTACCAGGCAAACGCCAAAACAGTTGTAAGCAGGAGGGAAACATTAAAACGTGTCATTTCAGCGGCCGAAGGTGTGGTCGTTGCGAGTGCCTTGCATCGAGTCTTCTTGGGGTTCTCACCAGCCGCTTCGTATTTGCAGGCCGTAGTCTGTGGGGAAGCATGCGCAGGAAAAGCGAACTGCTTGTTAGCTACGTCGAACACAAGACAATGCTCGTAGGCGAAGGGAAGGCCGAGTTGGAGAAAGCCGTCTTGTGCGTTCTTTTCGCCACCAAAGGCTGAACGGCGATGTTGTAGAGAAACGTCATAGCGATAACGTCGACTGTATCTCTCTGAGTCCGAAACTTGCAAGCTTTTTTTCTGATATACAATGTGTTTAAAACTGCTTAACGTTAGCAGTATTGACTATCTAAAGCATAAAATGGGTAGTAAAAAGCTTGCGACATACCGACGATGACGAGAACGCATTCGTCGCCATTGCGTCTGACATAGGCATAGTCGGGAACAAAATACTTCTGCCCGCCGATGCTGAGCACTAGCGGATCGAACGTTCTGTTGCAATCGACGAACCACCGCTCGATTCCGTCTATCGTTCGCACGCTGGCCTGCCATACAGTGTTGAGCTGCTCGAAGACTTTCTAAAACCAACTTGATACACAACTCGCAGAGCAGGAAACAGAATGAGTCAGGCAAAGAATTACAATTTGCATTGGAGATGTATACCAGGGCGTTAGAAGGACGCATCATGTAATACAAGAATTCGGAGTACGGGGTCTACAGCTGTGTCGTTATTACGAACGGAATGGTACCGTCACCCCAGAGATGAGATTCCACTATTCAAGACGAAATTCGAACCCTAAGGTGAAGATAAAACCGGTGCGAATCCTACTTTTCAAAAAGACACGGAATTGCCGAAGATCAGAATCCTAAGTTTTCATTCAGTGCTTCCGACCGCGGTATAGGCTACATCCGGTTTAGGCATACCGTGGTATTCCTGGCCGATAAGTTACCGGTGACTCGTCCCATGATTGTAGCCGTCATTAGGAAAATCGCGTGCCGTACCTACCCTACCAGCGGGCATATGCCTGCTGGTAGGGCACAGAGAAGCAAATTCCGTACGACACGAGTTTCTGCGATTTTTATTTCCTAGGTATCATATTTCTGTCCCGTACCATACTACGTACTAGAGTTCGGCGCCCGTACCAAGGTACGGGCCAAACCCGTACCCGCATTATACGGCACGGGAACACGGCACGGTAGGGTCCACGACCGGTACGGGTACGGCACGGGTGGCAAAAAACAAGCAGTGTTTTGCCAAGCCGTGCCAACCCAAGCCGTATTTTATGCCGTGTTAACACGGCTCGGCATTGTTGGGTCCACCACGTCACGGCTACATGGCACGGGAGGGGGGACCACGGGTACGGGTACGGCAGGGGTGGGTCTACCACGGGTACGGGTACGGCACGGGGTACCAGCGCCGCTGTATACTACGTACCATGCTGATAGGCTGTACGGTACGGTGTATGATCTTGTACATTATATCGGGGGATCCTTTGAAAAAATTTATAAGAGGAGGGCAAACTAAAGTCGCATATTAACGTTAGAATACCCGGTACTACTTCCTGATGGAGGGGGGACTGCATTGCATTACGGGCGGTGTACTGTACGGCTTTGATCTACTTTGTATAAGACAACGATCTGGCCTTCCTATTACGCCTCAATTTTCGGAGCCCCTACCGTTGGCATCGTCATCACCGTCGATATGGACAGGCGTGCTTTCCACGCGTACGTCGACGACACGCCTCGCAGCGTCACGGAGTCGATCGTGACTGTTGCAAGTCGGAACGGCTTTTCGGTCTGCTCGATCTTCACGTAGTTTTGCACGTTTGCGCAGCGCGCTGTGTCGATGGCGCCGTACGTTATTACTCCCGCAGACTCGTTGACACCGCTCGAGCAGGTCCGTTTCAAGTAGATTCTGGAAAATTTTGCTTCTTAAAGTCCTCTGAGGACTTAAGACTCAGAGCTTATGCACAAAGTTTGCAGCGACTTAATAACATTAGCTGCGTAACTTTTAAACAATTTGGTCAGGTATGTGTTCAGAATTTGCCCTCAACGGCAAACATAAATTCCTGTATTTGACCTGCATATTGTCTTAAAAAATTTTAAAAAATCTCTATAGAAGTAGCAAGTATGAACAGAAATATTATTGGTCATTTTTTATTTACACAGGTAAAATTTCCAACGTTACTAGCAGCTATAATAAACGATTTGCGGGTATTTTCAATGAAATAGCCTGCCGCAGGCTCTGCCAGAGCGACGTTCGGCTTATTAAGCCGAAACTGGTTGGAAATATGACCACGACCTAGGCATGGTTATCCATGGTTGGGTACCGGGGCCGTATGCAGGATTTCAGAATCGGAAAAGGGGGTGGACGCCTAAGCTGGGTCAAACAGGCTAAAAACCGACCGTGTTAGCGCCAATGACGCGATCCACGGCGTCATCATGACGTCACGTCACGGCACGCTTTGGGTGACTAGTTCTGACCTATCTGAGACGGGGTAAGAGTCTCTACTTACATGAACATATTCGCCTCGAGGAGACCGTTTTTGTCGAGCGATTCAACCAGGACGTTGGAATTCATCGAAAAGTCCATCACGCCGTCGAAGGGCTGCTTTCCGAACAGGCTCGTTTGATCGTCGAAAGTAACCACTTCGAGGCGTTGCTTCCCTGCAGATGGTTCGATGCCAGACGTAGGGACTATCTGCAATGGAACCCGTACTCCACAGTAATACTGATTAACCTCGGCCAAATATCATCTAGTATATTTTCGTACATTGATCGTATCCGTTCCAAAGTCGGAGAGCCGCTTGCCTGAAGCGCCAAAACGAGCGTCTAACTTGAAAGTTGCGGATTTCGTCTCGTTGAAACCGTTGGCAGCGCAACATCCATCGCAACTCGATGCCGCTACTTGAGTTTGGGCATCTTCTAGTGGAAGCTGCCCTAAAAAAACGGCAATCATTGAGCCTAAAAAGCCAAGTAAAAATACTACAATGCGCTTTGCCATGTCTAAAGTGCGTTTAAATTACCGAGCGTCCATGCTTGTATATAGCGCAGTTTCTCTCACCCTAATGTATATTTAACATGAACTTGTAAAGCACAAATCGACCTTCTGTTTCAGCTTTGGCCCAGCAATTTTTTCCAGTGGGCCACCTAGCTTGTCTGAATCTTCGACCCAAGCAGTAACCGACTTTCTTGGGTCAGGAAACATATAAGAACGGGCTAATTTACCGAGCAATAGACTCGCAGTCGACGACGAACAATGGTTGGATTTTGTACGTACCTACGACGACGGCTAGGAAGACCGCTTGTCCAGGCGTCCCGACTTTGAACTGTGCGGCGTAGAAGGTGTCGCGATATGCCACTAACGGCTGCTCGTACACCCGGAGGATTGCTTCACATGTGCAGAAAACGGCTGCTAATAGTGGTATTAGGAAAAAGTTCTTCGAATGCATCTCCGAGGTGAAAGTGCAGTGAAGGTCAGAAGCGCAGACAGACTCGTTTCCAGTTCTGTTTGTTTTGACCCTTTGGACCCAAGTGGGCATCACTTAGGCAAGCGCTCGGAAAGATAAGGACACATTTCTGATCGGCGAATCGTGTCACCAGCGTTTCTTGCCGGACGATAAAACGCACTTCGATGACGCAGCGCACGAGTACTTTTTAGTGGTTTTTGATTGCTGTGACATGGGAAGTCACAATTTTTTGACCAACAAAACTCATCAGCTCAAACGAAGATTCGTACAAGCATGTTCAAAGAATGACATGGGCCAACGAATCAAGCTTCGTCTAACACGAGCTAAGTCTTGCACCACGCCGATGCTAGCTCAAAACGAGGGCGAAGGAAAAACATGGAATAACCTTAGTAGAAGAGTGATCGAGCAGTCAGGATGCGTAGGCGCCTTGTCGCTTTTGCTCTCATGCATGCATCTGTCCACTCTGCAGTGCTGGATTTTTTTCAGTAGCTCGAGTGCCGCGTGCCACAACAGAATTTTCACAGCGTAGCCTGGAAAGAGTCATCGGATTTACGCAAGGAACTACAACTCGCTTCTCATTGCAAGACGGATATTTCTCAAAGAACTTTACGCTTCGATAGTCTTCGTAAGCGATGCCCCGACGACGCGAGATTGACTAATAATGTGACAAAAGTGCGCCGCTCTAATGGGCTATAACTGCGAAAGGTGCCGCATTGCAATGGTTGCGACATTGTCCCCGCGTGCGCCAAGCACCGTCCTTCGCCGCGTTGAGAAGCCCTGAGCTCATCGAGCAGGAAGAGCGTCCAGTGACAAGCTGAGCATGGCCGACCCGTCTTCGGTTTCGCGAATCGCACGTCTCGCCGTTGACGTCCCACTTTTATGCTTCCACACGAGCGTAACCATTTGCGTGTTGCGGCTAATCATTCGCAAGGATCCGAAGTTCTCTACAACGTTCTTCAAATACTACTGTCTTCAGAGTGTCGCGGACCTAACCTACTACTTAACGGTAGGCCTACCTCCAGAAGACAATTTTATGGGAGAAAAATAGGTGGATCAAGGAAGAAAATCGAAAAAAATCCGACGTCGTAGAGCCAAAAGAAAGCCATAGAGCCCTCTTTTAGATATTTTATTACTTTTATATGTTTTTATATTCTTTCTTCAAAAAAGAGCAGTCTGGTTCTGCTAACCTATTTTCGGGCGCTCCCTACCCCATTGACGTTCCTAGACAGCCATCGTATCGTTATTGCCATCCGTCGGCTTCCTACCAAGCTTCCTCCGAGTGCTTCCGGTGGCGAATTCGGTGTTTTTCATTCGTGGTTACGCGCTCATACTTCAGTCTCTCTGCCACGTGGTTATCGGATACAATCGCTACGTCATCATGAGCAACGCTCAAGTACGTCCATCGGAAATTATCGGACGAATTTGTGAGGACACGAAAGCGCGGCAAACAAGTCTGGGGTAGCCAGCGGCCAATGGATTCAACGGTGGCCTGACGGCCCCTGAGCATGGAGGGGCCATTTTCGGCTTTGCAAATTATGCCGGAGAAGCCGGTTGGTCCCCGCTCGAAATCGATCATTTCGGCACAGTTGCCTGACCATTCGGTACTGGTAGCATATGCGGGCTGGTCAGTAGCATACATGGGGATCACTCTTTCACTAGGTAGCATAGCGGGGAAGTGTTTGGCCACCCACCCCCCCCCCAAATGAGACAAAAAATTTTTCTAGAGGTCCCTTTACTATTTCTTTGTAAAATCCTTAAAAAAACCGTTGACCCCCCATATGCTACTTGTCGTTGACCTGCGCCCGTCCGGTACCTAGCCTGAGTGACCCCCGCCCCAAATGCTACAAAGCCCCCTTCCTTCCGCATATGCTACTACTACCGGCCATTCAAAAAATTCAACATGTAGATCATTTTTAGTTTTTTTCTGACCTTTTCGGATGCTTAGGCGCTTCCAAATCGCACGCTTACACTCATCAGCTTCGGCGTTTCCCTGGTCGTGATGCCTGCTTGCGGCGTCCCTTTCGCAGGTAAAATTCTCTACGCCGAAAGTGAACCGGGCCGCTTCGTTGCTCGCGCCGAGTACCCCTGGGTGTCATTGGTAGGTTTCTTACCCGCCGTGTTAGCTATCAAACCGCTTAAGGTAGCAAATGCCGTCAACGCCTTATGCGGTATACTGACGTGCGCGGCGACGCTGGTCTTCGAAACCGGAGCCTACCTTATGTACCGGAGGATGGCGTTTGAGGTTCAACGGAAGCGCCGCACCGATTTCCTTCTCCTGGGTATGTAGGTATGTTCCAACCCGCCCATCACTGCACAAAGTGGCTTGGCGTTGTGAAAGCTGTATATGTAGGTATAAGTTTGAGCTTAGGACATACTTAGGGCTTCGGCTAATGGCATGCAGAACAGTAAAACCATAGAAGAAACCTTTATGCTGGCTTAGGCTACAGATTTCACCAGCTTTAGACCCGTAAGTTTTAGGAATTTTTGACGCTTCAAAAACATTCTCAGCGCTTGCTAGCCATTTATAAGAGCATTCAGCGTATTTTATGGTGTTGGGAACAGAGCTCGGAATTTTGGGCCTGGCCCGACACGGGCCTCATTTTTCGGGCGTTCAGCCAGCACAACTTGACCAAAGAGTCCTCCCTTTGGTGCTTCGAGGTGGGTACCACAGGGTACGAAAACAATTTGACTTACCAGGAAAACATGTTTCCTCAGCGTTTTAAAATCATGGGTATCATTCTGTGATATCCTTTTTGTCACATGAAGATCCGGAAATTTTCCAAAGGGTGAGGCCCTTGGATGGCCGGATGGTGGGCACCTCCCAGATAAAACAGCCCGCCGCAAGCGGCGCCAGAGCAATTAGCAATTTTTGCCAAAACTATGAGATCTGTTCGCTTACCTCGGAAGTGATAAAACCACAAGTACTTAGTGTACGCTGTGTCGCAATCAGTCATCCACCTGGTGTCCGCACTTTTCTACTCGCTACACGTGCTCGCTGCGGCTATTGACAGCTTCGCGCTACGAGTGGTCGCCAATTCCGCACTCGCCTATTTGACGGACGTGGTGTGCTTTAGCAGCCCGATCTGCCTCGTGATCACTAGGTATGGCTTTGCTTCGGGGATGCACCTGAAACATCTTTTCATAACTTAAAGTCCGAGCCGACTTTTCCAAACTTAAAGCCTGAGCCCCCAAAAATCGCATGTACCGTATTTTCTCAAATAGTTCGCCCTCGAATAATCCCCTCATCCCTTAAGCCTAAGACTAAGTCGTTGCTAAGCCGAAAGGTCCGGTAAATTATCATGTATTTACGGCCCTGTGGGTAAACTAATGCATATTTGTACCGATATGTGCAAATATCGTACAAAAAAGACCTAAACTGGCCACATTTTTGTCAATTTTTTGGTCGATTTTAACAGAAATTTCCCGATACTTCGGACTTAACCACGGCTTAGGCTTAGCTCAAAAAATGTTCATACGGATAAAAATTCCTCTCCCTCGAATAATTCCCCATCTAATAAGCCCCCCCCCCCATTTCTAGGGGGGGGGGGGCTTCGAGCAATTGTTCGCCAAGGGAATTATTCTAGGCAACACGGTGACCCGAATTTTTCTTGAAAGCACAGAAATTTGGTTTATTTTCCATAAAAAATTTTAGTTAGCGAACTTATGGTCTAGGTCATGGCTTTATGGTCTTGGTGACGGTACAAGGCCTGCAATACTGCGATGCCTTGAGCATGGCCTTGAATGTAGGACCATGCCTGCCCCCGTCAGTCGTTATCGATCTATGACAACTGCTGTTTAGCAAAATGCTCCGCCGTTCGTACTGGAGCATGTTGTCGCCGGATACGACAACCGGTGCGGGCCATTCCGTTTCGAGGCTATTCCACCGTCCGTGGAGGAGCAGCCGAGAAAAATGACGACGCCTAAAGACATCTGAAACACAAGGGAATGCGTATTTCGACTTCTGAGGAACTTTCTGTTGAAAATTTAGCCATTCAGTAAATTTTTTATATCTTTTGTGATGCACGTGCGGCTTGGCGGTGGGCGGGGGATATTTGACCCTTCAAAGGGGGAAGTCCTCATCCAGCGATCGGGACAGCATAATGCGGCACGAACTCTAGCCAAAAAAATCGAGCACAATTTCATGTCTATAAAGAATGTAGTACTTCATATCGGCAACGACATCTTAATAAAAGCTCATTAGTTCCACGCTCGTACACAGAGACGGAAGCGTCAACGGCCGCGGACGAGCAGCTAAGAAAACGTCCCGCCGCCGAACGTCGAACGTTTTATAAGCCATAAAGAAGAGAACTTTTTCGGTAAATAAACCGCGAATTCGGGCCCGAAGCTCAACCGAATCAGACCTGGGCTCAGCTGCAAGAAGAACGAAGCGCTCAGAAGCGTTTGGGTTGCAAACGCTGGATTCACAACAGTCGTTTGGGATAAGCGAGGTGGTCAACAAAGTGTTTTATGAGGCGATCAGTAAGATCGTTGTATAGCACACACCGCACGGGAACGCTTAGACTGGACCGCCGCATGAAAAAAGAAGTTGCAGTAATTTCCCGTACTTTTCCAGCCTTCTGCGAACATCGTCGACGAATACCAAGAATAGTAATGCACCTGTCTGACTCGGGAGAGAGCGAAAACCAGCAAAAATTACTCCTTAAGCGTGGACAGGAAAGCCTTACTACATGCGCAAGAACTCAGTGAAACAGAGGGAGATCGTTTAAACGGACTTTCCTTACGGATCCCGCTAGTAGTGAATAACAAGAAGCAACACGTTTTGTGCGTCGACTACTATAGAAAGCACTATCGTGTATTTGAGTCGCAATAAAAAGTTCTGACGAGAGTGGGATTCGAACCCACGCCTCCGAAGAGACTGGTGCCTTAAACCAGCGCCTTAGACCGCTCGGCCATCTCGCCAACGCGGACAATGACCGTTGCTGCTCATCGCATGTCGCCCACCCACCTATGGCCGCTTTTGCTGTCAGCCTTTTTAACGGATGCACGTTCGAAAAAGAAGCTTTGTGCTTTTCGGAATAAATGGAGCAGTTTGGAGAAGTATGCGCCAGCCACAAGGATACTGTCATGAAAGGAAATACAGTTACCCTCAAAGGAAGTACAGTTACTCTCTGCAGACGGAACCATCCAAACAAACCGAAACATTCGTCGTTAACCAGGGCGCATAACGGGGCGAAAGCTGTGACCTTCTCGCGCCTATCCGGCAGAATATAATCCACCTCTTGACCACAACGATACCACCAGTGCTCGATTCGCTACCAGGCTGCCGCATTGCTGTTTTCGTTGTCCGGGAACGTTCTAATTTTGCTGACTTTCTGCAGTAGATTATCCTAGTAATACGCTCTCAACGTTTGCACTACGGTGCGAGATTCAACAGTTTGACCTTAGTCTAGGCCCATGAACTGCATGGCTTGGGCGCTAACTGAAGTACATGGTTTTGGCCTTTCAATGATTTCGAGCAGAACGTTATCTTCGAACACACGGCATAGGGAAAGTCGGCGGTTTCACGGCAGGCTAAAATTCGTGCGTGGGTTGTTGTTGTGCCTGCCGGCCTGGGACACGTCTATTTATTAACTAGCGTAAATTCTAGGCCCGCCGCCGGCCTTGCCAACAAAATTATGACCACAAATTCCAAACATATTAGACAAAATTCAAGGGGCAACGCCTAGCGGCGCATGCTCGGTTTAAGTCACGGTTTAATCTCGGTTTTTCGACCAAGGCCGAGATCGAGCCTCGGTCCCATTTCTGGACTGGGCCGGGCACGGGATCGGACCAGGTGTTTTCCGCGGGCCCGGGCCAGCCTTGGGCCCGGGTGGCTGGTCCTGGGCTGAAAAAAAACGCCCAAGCGGTAGCATCTATTCATTTTTTCATAGTCTTTTTGACTCAAAGTTCGACTAAATTCCAAAAATTTGATCAACTAAAGGGCCCCCCTTACCCTATCTCGCTTTCAAATGACACGTTTTGGATGGTGGATTTTGGGCCCGGTTGGGTTGGGCCCGGGCCGCACCGTTGATCGGGCCTGGGTCCGGGCTCAGCTTGGGCCGGGCCTGGGTCTGGGCCCGATTGGTCGCGCCCGGGTCAAGTTAGGCACACTCCCATGGTTAATGTACTCTCTTTGACCCGAGGAGTACTGCCCAGTCCAAGAAAGTAAATCAGCACGTTACTTTTAGCCTACGAATGCTGACGCGCCTAGCGGCGAATCTTCCCGATGCGTCATTTCGCACGATGTTCACCTGCAGTGGTCGCCATAGTCTATCCGCGTGGGCCTTCATGCAGACCGATTACTCACTAATTGCCTGAGCTCTGTCCTTTTGTTCCCGAGCACATGTACTGGACGGATTATGCGCGGATTTCCCGCCATAATCCCATCCCAAATTCATGTTCACGAAACATAATAACAAGTTGAAATGACGATCAGCGAGAATTTATCGCAAGAGGTTCAACTTCTACGTTGCTGCACCTGTTTTCCCGTTGATTCCTCCATTGTTCAGAGAAGCGCCAACAGTAGGACTGGGCGCACAGTCGAATTTTTTTCTTTTACGCTTTCGTTCAGCCGCTAAAATCCGCCTCCCCATGCCCATTCTCCGGATTTTTCCTAAAGACCCGCTGTTCACACTCCGTTCCGTACTTTGCTGCCTAGTAGGGATCGGCACCCGTTACGTAATTAGGGGCCGTAACGTGACCCGTAACCGTAATTACGGCTACGGCTTTACGGCACGGGAGTGTACCTTTTACGGCACCGTTATTACGGCCGTAATGACGGCACGTTACGGCGGGTTTCGTCAAAATTTTTGCCGTAGTTACGGCTATGTTGAGCGTGATTTATCGACACTGCAGTCATTGAGTTTGTAATGCATAATAGAGATCGGGGGTGACCCCCCCCCCCCCCGTACCGTAGCCGTACCCGTACTGGACCCCCCCCCCGTAC
>JNEY01000098.1:283501-297066 GCA_020875895.1 Aphelenchus avenae | reverse complement strand
CCGTACTGGAACCCCCCCCCCGTGCCCGTAGCCGTACCGTAGTGCATTTTACGGCCCGTAAGCCGTAGCCGTAATGAAGTCAAAAATTAACCAAAATTGCGCTATCATCCAACAAAAAAACGTAGAACCATGCCTATGGGTAACAGATAGCATATGGCTATTACTTGTAATCGAAAATAGCCCTTGTTGACCTAAAAAACTAGCAATTTTTGCCTTTTTTCCAGTATTGAAAAGCAGCTATGCGAGTTATTTCAGCTTTAACTTGCTGATTTCAGGCTGTGGTTAAGGGTTTCTAAGCATACTATGTGTTTCATTACGGCCGTAATTACGGCAATAACGGCTTTACGTTACGGGGAGGGGTACGCCGATCCCTACTGCCTAGCCGATGCCGAAATCGAGGTAGTATGGGACTCGCGTGAAGATCACTAGGAGCTTTGCCGTACCCCTTGCCCTTATCGAACCTGCCCATCAACATGTAGTCTTTTCGCCCCCAAAGAAGTCTCCTGTTTATTTTGCGCGACACTTACGCTAAAAGTTCTGGTTTTTATTATTTAGCAGCGACTTTTATTTTTTACAATTTTGGTTTTTGCTTCGCGCGCGTCGAACTAAAAGCGATTCTAGTTTAGACCGCAATATTGTCGAAAAAATATCGCTACTACGGATTTAAATTCTGGTTTGGCTTGTGACAGAATCCCCCGTATGTCCCCTGGGAAACTCAAGGAATTCTCACCCTTTGTGTTTGCCCGCCCATAAGGCTGAAAAATGGCCTCGATTCAGTTCTGCCGCGGGAGTCGCCATCTAGAGGGATGTCATTCGTAGACTACCAATGCATAAGTTTTTTTTCTTTCGATGCAAGACCTACGTCGAATATTACTAGAAATTCATGTAGGATGAAAGTGAAGCAAAGTGAGCGAACTTTACTTTTAGTCACGAACGTGGGTAATGCGTCGAGCGTGTGAAGCACTTGTTTTCGTGCTCTTCGTTCATTCGACAGCGGCTGCGCCGTCGCCCCGGCAGGACACTCTGGTCGTAAATGAAGAAAATGGGCCGCGCAACGACACTGCTGCTCGTAAGTATCGGGAATATGGCAATACGAGTTTACAAATGGGAAGTGAATTCGTTGCAAACTCTACCAAAATGGCCTTCGCGTAAATAAGGGTCCGGCTTGGCTGCGGGCCAGGACCTCGAGTGCCGTACCCCGAGCCGGGTCGGGACTCGATTTGAAGGATTGCTGCCCAGGATTGCTCCCAGGCCCGAGGTGTGGCTCGACGCGAGGCTTTCCAAACCATGAGACCGGCGGGTGAGGTCCAGATTTTCATTAGCAGGTGGTTTTCGGTGTCCTCCGTGCCAACAAGACGCTACACACCCAAAAATACCTATCCATTTAGTCGGGCAACCACTACCCGACGAGACATGGAATGAGCTGTTCTCTTCAAACAGCAGCAACAGCAGCACTGCCGAAAGCAGCGATCCCTTCTCGAGCTACCTCGACGACATCATTGGCGAACTCTTCGGTGGCGACTACGGAGAGTACACCGACGACGCGCCGGTCCCGAGTCCGCCAGTTGCGCCGCCGGTGATAGCACCTGCGCCACCGGTTGTAGCGCCTGCATCGCCAGCAAAACCGAGGCGACTGTCGGCGTCGATCGCGAACAGGATCATGTCCTTCTACGAGACGGCTGCGCCGGAGGAGCGTACCTTCAGTCGCAGGGTACGGGCTTTTTGCTGCCCCTGTGCATCCGGGCTTGGTCAGGGCGGCCCTCGGGTCCGAAGCCGGTTCCAAAGGCGATCTGAAAATTTAAAACCGATTCCGATATCGATTCATATTCCCAAAAATGATCGATTCACGATGTCGATACCGATTTGTACGTCCAGAAAATAAGTGGGTTCAAACGGGTAGGCTGATGGATCAGTCATACAGATGTTCATGTTAACATTTCATTAAATTTATCATTTTTTCTGTGCAAAAATTTTTCATATTTTAGCAGTAGTAGATGAAGTTGTCTACGTCGAGTACGCAAAATGGTCGATACGAATTGATATTTTGAACGATTCCGATAAGACCGCTGTCGATTCCGCTTCCCGCCATAGTTTCCGGATTTAAAAAAAGCGCAACCGTAACCGCAACCGGGGCTCTACCAAAAATGGCAACCGCAACCGCACCCGGCGGTCCACCAAAATGGCAACCGCAACCGGTGTTCCTCGAATATGGCAACCGCAACCGCAACCTTAACCGGTTGCCTTCAAAAGTGGCAACCGCAACCGCGAAAATGGCAACCGCAACCGCCATTTTGCGTTGAATCCTAGGAGAATCAAGCAAATTATAGCAATCATTTCCTCAACCGGTGGTCCGTAAGAATGGCAACCGCAACCGCAACCAGCCACCTTTAAAAATGGGAACCGCAACCGCAACCGGTGGGGTTGCGGTTGCCCCGGAAGCTATGCTTCCCGCCCATTCTCAAAGCCTGCGCCCGTTTTATAATAGCCTTGAGGAAACATCATTTTTTCAGGTTGTCAAGGAACTGAACGATCACTTGAATCCAGCCGAACCGGAAAAAACTATGTCTATCGCTCGATGGTAACAAGACGATTGTATTTGTCCGCTGGCGTACCTCTATTCGTGGCATAAATCAAGAGAACGTGCTTACCTAAGAACATCATTACCGTTCGGATTTACTCGTATTTAATACTAAAAATGTGATGGGCAAAGTAGTATCCTCGCCGGAAATACTTTGTGATGGACACGTACCAAACCTAACGTTGAGTTTCCATTAATTTTGATCTTGTTCCTCAGAGGTGGAACAGAACAAGAAGAGAACTGCCACCTTTTGGCTTCAGCGGAACAAGAACAAGATCCGGAACCGTGGCTTATTGTTCCAAATTGTTCTCAATGCGGTCGAATTGTCCTTTTTGGCTAAAATTGCGCTTAGCGACATTTGACAAACCTGTTGTAGGCATGTCTCTAAACTTTCTATTACGCTAACGAAACTTCTTCTGGACACAAGTTGGTGGCGTCTCAAAATTCCGAAAATTAGTTTGCAAGTACGTATTACTGAATGAGTTTCTCGGATTGGCTAGTTGAGGTCCTCCACTTAGTCTATGCTCGCCTCTAGATCAGTGAATCACGCTGTTTTGCCACAGCCACATGTTTATCGTCGCTAGGGCCGACCCGTGTAGCAAATTTACTTCGAATTGTCTGAACACTGATCTCTAGTACTTCGCATTACTATTTAGTACATTACTGATTAAATTAATCATTATCAATATTACTATTATCATTACTAAATATTAAGTACTGAATGGATTTCAAGCTGATTACCGACGTGTACATCGGTTACCACAGCAGTCCAAAAGTCCAAAAGTTCTGCCGTGGGTATTCCGCCGGACGTAGGATTAATGCCTGATTTCGTCAGTTGCCTTTGTGTAGGATAAGTTATAAAAGTTCATGATTGTTGCATCATTCATTCGGAAGTGAAAAGGTTGCGGATGAATGAGGCTACCAACCGTAGTTGACGCATGATTTATCGTGATCGGTGTCCCTTAGACTAGCGCGCTCTAGTGTTACGTATGAGCCAGTCAACAAAATAAGAGTGACTCCCGCAATTCGAACAACGTTCGAAACGGCATGTGCTACTCGGATATGGCAAAGATATCGACCGCCCGTACCGTCATTGTCAGCCCGATTCATGAACCCAAATAACGCCTGAAATCTCGAAGAAACTTTCTAAAGTTAAAATATCATGTTCTAAGCCTTACAGGATTCATGCGCTGACGTAGTGGGTGTTATCCAAACGCGAGATGCAAGCGGATGCAATATTTTTTGTTGTACTTTTGGCAAAATTCGTGAGAATTGTCATTGGTGGCGCCTAGCGGCGAGCCAAAGACAGGCATTTGAAATCGTGGATTTTGCGCAAAACCTGAAATGATGAACTGCCTGGAAATCTGACTTCAGAGCGTTATGTAGACGAGATATTTAGCTAGCACAGTTTGATGTTCCACTCAAACGAAACATGGAACTAGACACGAGCAATCAAAGATATGCCGGACTGGGTTGACCTTGAGCTAGGCTTTCGACATTCGCGTTTCGAAACGAGACCGACGTTTACTGCGCGTATGATATCGACCTCTGCAACGACTTACGCAGCGTCTCGAAGTGAGCAGTGGAATAATGACGTAAGGACGACAGAATCCGGAACTAACCTCCACGAAACGATACACGCATCAGGTTTTTCGTCTACGCTATTGCACTGGCCCGTCAAGGAAGCGTAAACTTCGCGCTTCCTTGGCGGTTTGTACTCGGTTCTTCAGAAAGCTGTTCAGCTTCAGATATTCAGAATTCAAGCAAATTTTCTGATTTAGCATTCACGACTCGGGATAAAAGAGCGCAATCAGAATTCCGAATAAAATCAGGGCTATTCGCGGACTCCCCTGGCGTAAAGAGTTCATGCGTTCAGGCAGTCCTCGGCGAATCTGACCTTCCAATCAAGTCTCAAGCGCATTTGTCTACAAGGCCGGGACGAACCAAAAGAGGGTCCCCCTCTGGTACTTTTCGACAGCATTTTTGCCCTTTACAGCGATCCCTTTTTGAGTCCGTTTACCTATAAAGGACAAAAGCGTTGAGAACGCAAGCCTTCCTGCACTTCCGCTAGAGCAGTGTGAAGCACATTTTTACTTTGTATAGTCGACTAGTGCTCCGATGAAGGACTGTTTTCGTAGAAGGGGCGGTCTCCCATGTTAGCGGGTACTTCAGTCAAGATGTTTGCGGTCCGTTTTATTCCAAAGCCAATCGCTGCTAATCAACGTGAATTCTGGTGACTTTCGGCGTACTGCCGTACGTTGCCAACGTCTTTTTGTAGGAGACGCAAGAGTTTCTGTTAGCATTCTCAGAAGCGCTCACCTACCGCCCGTCAATGACGGTCGTAGCTCCTTGTCTACGGAGCCACCGAGCGATCTGAAATATACGTTGTTTGATTCGTCGACCGTGAGTTGTTGATCATTCTGGTGCCATAAAACGGGACCCAACTTCCAGACTTCAGCACTCAGCTAAATTCGTCTTGAGCGTTTTAATAAATTCGCCACAATCATGTCCGCTGCGTACTCCATCGGCTGGGAGGACGACCGCTTGCCGCTGCCTTCGAAGGTTAGACTTGGTCACTGAGTGACTGCGATTCACCCAAGTAGCCACTCTGACATCTCTTTACCTGGTTTATGTTTACGTTCCACCTGGTGCAGTCACTAGGGTCGACCGTGGAAAATTTTCACCATATGTCCTTTTCAGGGTGGAAAAAGCTGAACAGATAACGGATAGGATCGATTTTGATCTTTTCCTTGGTCATGTTGCGTACACAAATGCTATGCATATTTCCCCCAATAATTGTCCCCTTTTAGTCAAGCTTGACCGAAGCCATAGGTGTCATTCGTTTTTTTTTGCTCAGAGAGATCTCGGATTGTTAAACCCGAAAAGGATCAACCATATTTTTGAACAAATCTACAACGTTATTAACCATTTACTTTGCGTTTGCACCACCGACTCGGGCGGTAAACATCGTCGCTTCTCCTGGACTCCATCGTGACGCCGCTCGGTGGGTCGAAGAGTCCCAAGGCTCGCAGCGTCTTCCCGCCAGGGCCGCTCCGGCAGCTGGGCTGAACGGTGCCGTCGCTCCGAACCCGGCTTTCCTCGAAAGTCTCGCGTTCCTCAAGGGATACGTGCAGCATCCATCGCAGTTCGACGTCGACGAGGAATCGGACGCTGCAGAATGCGCAGGATCGGTGAACAGCCAGCGGATGGAGAGCGACGCATCGTCGGAGAAAGATCAACCGATGGAGGACGAAGAGCCGGAGGTGCGTTTATTTGCCTCGAATTGCCCCCGCCCGCCTGATTTTTTTTAATGCTGTTCACCCCTTCCCCTCCTGAAGTCGATTTTCTGGCGCTTTCTGCCTCTCCTAGTCGGAATCAACGTGACATGGATTTAAACCGCGACGCCAACCAGAACTCGGGATGACGTCTACCGCATTTGCTCGAATAATTCCCCGTTCGAATAGTTCCTCCCACGAATAATCCCCCCTTTCCCAAATTTTCCGTAGCCACACAAGCTCAAAGCTAGTCCGGTTTGGGTGTGTCCAGAAATTATGTTAGCCTAACATGGGGAGGGGGGGGGGTCAGCGATTTGTTAACCATTGTTAACATAGGGGGAGGGGGGCCAAGGGGGTGTTAACGTTAACAGCAGGCGGTGCAAAAATGCCCGCCGCAGGCTCCGACAAGCGAAATTTTGGCTTGGCATAAGCAATTTTAACCCTAAAAATTCGGTTTTTTCCAAAACTAACGTTCGCTTTTGCAGGGATTTGAGCAACGTCCAGCAAAGCAGTACTCGTGCGCCTACTGCGACTATCGCACGCCGAAGAAATCTTGCTTGGAACGCCACTTACGAACGCACACGGGTTCGAAGCCGTTTCAATGCGACGAATGCGGTTATCGTGCGTCTCGGAAATGCCGCCTCACTGAGCATCTTCGGATACGTAGCGGCGAGAAGCCGTACCGCTGCGAGCTCTGCGATTACGGCACAGCGAAGCAGAGCCACCTCGTCGAGCACATACGGACGCATACAGGCGAGAAGCCTCACGCATGTCCGCATGAAAAATGCGGCTACCGGACGGCGCAGAAGGTTAACCTGAAGATACATCTCCGAACACACACGGGTGTGAAGCCGTACGAGTGTTCGAACTGCGACTACCGAGCGACGCAAAAAGGAAGCCTCAACAAGCACATTCGCCGCATGCATTAATTTGTAGTTCTTAGTTTGTGCATATTTGTCATTATAAAAATTATTTGGACTCCTGAACGCTCGCTGCACAGGTGGTGGTAATTTTATGTTTTTCAAATTTCTCGAATGCGCCGGAGTGCGCTTCATAGATTTTTAGCCTTTATCAACCGCCTCCGAGCTACAAGAGCGGACGGTGTAGTCTTGTGACTGCTAACTCCTCAATTAACGAATTCCTCAGCTTAAACAAGACGTCTACCGTATTTCTTGAAAAAAACTCCCCGCGAGTTATTTTCGGACTGGCGGGTGCAAGCAGGAACTAGATTTTGAAATTTTGATTGATCATAACTTTTTTCTAGGCAAACGATTCTACTGAAAATTTCCAGTTTCACATAAGCCCTGTCGAATGGTACCAAACGTGAGCCGATACGAAACTTTTTATATTTACTGGGATAGAACAGCCTCCCCTTAGAGGGGAGGAGTTACCCTGGGGGTATTGGTTGGGGAGATGGAGTTATTTTGTGCGGGGTTGAGAGTCCGCCGACCGACTGAAAATTCGGGAAATTTGGTCTCATTATGCCATAAACTGACCCGAATTGGCACCAAAGCACCTGTCGTGTCGCATAATCCTGTTAGTATTCACTTATTTGACGTACTAGCAGCGTCCATCGCCGCTGGAATATGGCTGCATGACTGTGGTGGTGATGCAAAGCTTTAACGTGGCCAAAAGAATTTATTTTGGAAGAATCAGTAAATTGAACCTCTGTACTCTTCACCCACAAACGTCCTAGTTCTCTGCTCGTCGACTCAGCTGGCCGTGAGATGACCGCTGCTTACGAACCAGTGCCGTGCGACATTTGACGATTAAAGGACTCACAAAAATGAAAAAGAGTATATTTCAATATTTTGTGCGCTGACCCGAATTCGGTGCATCGTCTCTGTCTCGCTTCCCGATGGACCACGCAAGCGACGTCATCGAGAGTCTGAAGGGATCGGATTCAGCATGTGTCATGCAAGGGGTGCAGGATCGGATAAACGGCTACAGGTAGACGAAGAGTCGACAGTGGGTTACCTTACATTAATAGCAATCTCCGCGAGCTGGCCTCGGATCGGAGGTGGTTATGGCCGCCTTGCGGTGCAAATATTTGACGATTGCCTGGGAGTCTGTTTAGGAATTATCCCAATTATCCCCATGCTATGGAATGTCGAATAAACATGTTTTCATTATGGGTATATGGGAATATGGAAAAATAAACAAAAAATGGGCTGGCTCCAGCGCTGCAAATCAATGTCTGTCGCAATTTGTTTTCGGCAGTCATTAGAACTTACAATTTATATCCGTTGGTTAAAACACTGACCATGAGATATCGACCAGTATGTCGGTATACAACGAGAGGCAGCTTCCAGACTTCAGTATTCAGCTGAACTCCTTTTTGCGAGTTGCAATAAACTTGCCACACTCATGTCTACTACGTATTCGGTCGGCTGGGAGGACGACCTGCCGTTGCCCTCGCAGGTAGGGCTGGCCCAATGGCTGGTCAACGAAAAGTTTCATTTTTGCCCGCGGATCGAAAAAATGCGCAAAATTCGAGAAACAATAAAGGTTTACTAATACAATCGCCTAAGTTTAGAGCTCAAGGCTTTAAGAGCTCAAGAAGAGAACAGACAGAAAACATGGGTTTGGTGTTTCCAAGTAGATATATTTTTTAGCAGTTCTTGAGGTAATCATTTGCGTTCCTTAAGTGATTTGGCTGCACCGTAGCATTTTTGGAACGGCTTTGGGTTTCAGTCCATATTTTGGAGTATGTTGAAGGGGTCTCACCGTCATCTCTTATGCTTAGAGAGGACACAATTCTCAAGTTTCCGCGACTTTCATTCGTGCCTAATACGTATCTGCTGAATGCTTCACCTTGAACGGATAATGACTTTATCGAGTAGTGTCATACTGATTTGCCGTTTATGCCACCGGCAGCGGTCGTCGACTTCACCACTTGGCTTGGACCACGCCGAGACAACGTTGTATGGGTCGAAGCGTCCCAAGGCTCCGACTATACGCAGCGTCTTCCCGTCAAGGTGGCGCCACTTCCTGCGCTGCAACGCACTGCCGGCCCTAGCCGAGCACATCGCGAAAGCCTCAATTTCCTCAAAGGAGTCGTGCATCATCCGTCGCAGTTCTTCACCGAGGAGGAGTCGGACGCCGCGACCTCTCGACCAGCATCTTCTTCGAGCCAGGCGGGCAAGCTCGCGTCGTCTCGGGTAGTCTTCATGATGGATCTTGATGATGACGTCGTCGTCTGTCAGATGGAGTCAGTACCGGCGGAAATTATGCAAGAGGGCGCAGCATCGGATGACACCCAGCGAACGGAGAGCGAAGCGTAATCGGAAAAGGAACCGACGGAGGATGGCGAAGAGTCCGAGGTACTTAGGGGGGGGGGGGGGGATAGATAGCGTGGGATAGAGGTTGGGATTTGGCTTAGGAAATTTTGTGCATTCTTCCCTACAGATTCTCCTGGCACGTGTCCAAACTTCCGAATATGTTCAATGCACTGGGCAGAAGCACGAACTGAAAAACTTAGAAAGACGATTCAGACTTTTATTAATTCGCCTCATTTTTTAACTTGTTCGTTCAAATTTTGAAATTTCAAATCTCTGTTCCCGTTTCTTGTTTAAACAAACCAAGAAGGGTCAGTGAAAAGTACTGTCTGTCACGGGCGCTAAAAACAAGTTTGCACTTTTCAGTCGGTCGTGCAGCGTCCGCCAGCGCGTCACCCGTGCGACAATGTGACTACCGCACGTCGAAGAAATACCTGGTGGCCCGACACTTGCGAATGCATACTGTATCGAAGCCGTTTTGCTGCGACATATGCGGTCATTGCTGGGCTCGTAAATGCGACCTCAGCGTGCATTTTCGGATACATACCGCAGAAAAGCCGTACGCATGCGATCGCTGTGATTACTGCACAGCCAAGCAGAGCCGCCTCGTCTGGCACAAACGAACGCATGACGACGAGAAACCGCACGCATGCCACTACGCGACCTGCGACTACCGAACGACACAGAAAGCCAACCTGCGTAGACACCTTTGCAAGCACACGAGCGAGAAGCCACACAAGTGCCCGCAATGCAACTACCGAGCGGCCTGTATAGGCGACCTCCGTAGGCACGTTCTATGCAAGCATTGATTCGGTTTTTTCATGGTGTTTCATGCATTTGTATTACGTGTTGTTAGGTGTTGTTACGCTCCAATAAAAATATTTGTTAGCACGTTCGAAGAAAACTACGTTACAACGATGTTGGACGGGAAGAACAGAACCGAAGTATGCTTCCTCGGAAGTGACGAAACATTTTCTGCAAAACAGTGCATGTGTTGGTTTTCACGAAGTTGAGCGCTGTTGTCCTGTTACGAATTCACCAAATCGTTCAAGAGCCACTCACGCTTCGCGAATCAGCGGGAACCCAACGCCCGCCTTTAATGCAAAAAACCATTGGACCATTCGTCGTGTCGCAACACGATCCACTCAAAAGCAATAAATAGGTTCTGTGCGTGAGAGAAAGAGAAGCTTTTGTAAGATATCTGCTGATATTTTACGGCGATTAAGTATAGATTGCCGCACCAGTCGGGAATTGTCGCTCCGAGCCCTCCGTAGTCGATGAAGCCGAAAATGAAGGTTGGGACAACTTCATACAGGCACCACCGAACGCATACGTGGATAAGCTGCATAAATACAAGCCGCAATATCATTGCGAATACCGAACCACGCAAGAAGGACACTTCGACAGACTCTGTCGGACAGAGTGCTCGACGCATGCACTAACCAATGAATTCATAGGATTTACATGCGTCACTTAATGCTGTGTATTTATTTGTACTTCGCAGCCTTCCAATGCAACATAGGGTCTTAACCGGTGCTTTCTCGGCAAATGTATCGTCGTTTTCAAGCCGTTTTGTTAGCTCTTTACCGACTCGAAAGCGCCAACGTGGAAGTGGACAGTTAGGCGTTTGCGTCAACAGGACGCGCTGGCCAAACGCTGAAGCCGCACGTTCACGATCGCAAAAACGCAACTGCTGAGTCGTCTCCCTGGTTGGCCACTGCATGCGTTAGGACCATTCGACTATGCGCTTTCGGCTGTCACCGCCTCGGAGTTTGCTCCTACGACGACCATTTCTTCCCGCTTAGCGCTATGGAATGATTTGTTGATGGAAACATTCGACGCAGCTCCAATTGTATCCATGCCGCCAGTGGCGTAGCGAGAACCCGAATTTAGGGGTGGGCCAAGGTTTTGACCGCCAAAAAATCTCCCTTGGTCCCCCCTTACCTATAATTTTGCGGCGGCCTTCGGCCGACGCAATCGTAAGGTCCCCCCTTTGCTACTTTTCGGACCCTCCGAAATTTAGGGGGGGGGGCATGCCCCCCCCCCCTGCCCCAAGGGTCGCTACGCCACTGCGTGCCGCACGTCTTTTCGTGCGTGCGTACATACATACGTAGCTAATTATGCCCATCAAAATTACCAACGTTACAGGGCTAGAATTTCGCCTGGTTCGCGCGAATGCGTCAAAGGTGCAAAACATGCGGTTTTGCTTTCCGTGTTTCAAATTTGATTGAGAGTGATGAAAAACGTCAATCTCAGGAATCTCTTCTGAATGCTCCCAAAAAGCATTTGCTACGTTTCGCATAGTTGTCTAATGCATTCTGTCTCATCCATTCGTATTCGTCTCCTGTATTTAAGAGAATAGCGGCAGCTCAAGCAGCATTCTTGAGAATCTTCACGAAAATGCGTCGCCACAACGTGCTGCCGCTAGTTCTACTGCTTTCTATCGTGTCGACCAGGCTCGCTCATGCTGAGCAATGGATTGCTCGTAAGCTAAAACTAGCAAAGTTTCTATCCTGCTGATAATTCCACTTAGCTTTCAGGTGTCCCGGATTGCGCCCACCGCAAAGAGGTCCGCTGCCCAATGACCAAAGTACTAAAATGTCTATCCGGCTGCATCCCCCTCCTAAAATGACTACTACCGCAGGCGGTAACGTCATGGGGTGAGGGATATAATTCTCACGACCGGGGTTCATGCTGTTTGGTTGGTTTTCCTGTTTATTCGCCTCAGGCTAGCAGCACGATTGTCCAGGGGCCGCTGTCTTCGGTGTGACCCACCCCAACGCACCCCGCGGCTTGGGCGAAAGTTAAAAAAAGGCGCGCCGAAGGCGATAGAGCGAAATTTTGGGAGAAAATCTGACAATGAGAATAACTTTGACAGTGTAGTGAACTTTTTGCTCTGGAGGCGCCTAGCGACGCCCCCCCCCCCCCTCGCCCCACTCCGCCCGCCGCATGCCCGAGGGGAGGGTGCCCCTGCTGCCTCCAACTACCCTGGCCGCCCCCTTACCGCTCCCCGCTCCGTTATCAGCCCTGGCAGCAGAGGCCCTTTGAGACAAGTCAGCCAGTCAACAGACAATAAAAAGGTGTTAAATCTAGGGGACGTCGAGGAGCTCCTGAAGGCGCAAAAAGAAGCGGCCGAGCCAGGAGACAAGCCGTCGAGCAATATTAATATGCTATGGAAAGTTTACAGATACTATTTCCACTATCTGATCGACCAGTATGTTCGTGGTCTGTTGTTCGACGCAACTGAGCAATACGTACGTATACATAGGAGAGTCGTCCGGCAACTGTGCGATATAGAGCGGCGAGGGCGACCGTAGCCACGGACCACTCGGACCCCCCCCCCCTCCCCACTGCCCACGCGGGCCTGGGACTGTCATGCTCGACAGTCTTTTACTAGCTAGCTACCGGCAAAATTATTTCAAATTCCTGAAGTAGGTCGAAAGCGCTAAATACCCTACGGGGGCCGGGACCGCGGCCTGAGGTCGGGGCCGGGGGCCGAAGTGTGGGGCCCCGTTCAGGGTTGACGTATACATAGGAGTCATCCGGCAACCGTGTGACACTTAGCGGACATAGGCGGCCGTAAGCAGAGACCACTGGGACAACCATGCGCAACCGGGCCCTAGGCCCGCCGGGCCGGGCTGGGCCGGGCCCGGGCCTCGATTTCGCAGAACCAACCGGGCTCCGGGTCGGGCCGGGCCTGGGGTAGGCCCGGCCCGGCCCGTTTAGGCCCGGTTCATGGCTTAAAAATTGCCACATTTTGGTCAAATTGTCAATACATTTTTGGCAAATTAGTCAAAAAGTCGCTCTGACGGTGCCTGCGGCAGCTATTTTAGGTGAAAATACTCGAATGTTGTATTTTGAACTCATTATGAAGGGCAAAATTTTAGCCCGTGAAAAGTACCAAAGGGGGGGGGGCCAAGGGGATTTTTCCTGTCTAGCCTAAGAAGTTAAGGCCCGCCGATCCTTATAGGCCCGGGCCTCGATATGAAGGCCCGCGGGCCGGGCCGGGCCTCGACTTGAAGGTCCGTTGCGCATGGTTGCACTGGGACCCCTTCCCCCCACCACCCACCGCACATTTGACGCGAGTCGGGGACTGTCATGCGCGGCAGTTTTATTGCTTGAAACATTATTTCAAATTCCTGCAGTAGTCGAAAGCGCTAAATACCCCCATGGTACTCCATCTAAATGCTCTCAGTTTTCGTCAACGTCTTGTACCAAGAGATGCCGTGTGGCTTGCAGAAACCATCGGCCGCCTATCCGCCAGTGAATCGTGCGGGCCGTGTTGAGCCCGTTAGGAACTTGTCACTCGGAATAATGGAAAACTTTAACTCGTCTATGCAGCGCACATCGGCATCGGCAATCGCCTCACAGGAACTGCGCGCTTATTTTGAGGTTAGTAAAGCCGAAAGTAAGGATCTGCATCCGGCAACTGTA
>JNEY01000098.1:233694-255205 GCA_020875895.1 Aphelenchus avenae | reverse complement strand
CTTGCGTGTATTACGGCCATAATTTAGGTTAGGCGGCCTAATACCGTATTTCTTCGAATAGAGCCCCACCCCAAATAGAGCCCCACCTCGAATAGAGCCCCATCCCCAAGGTTATTAGATACCCGTAAGGGGTATGCGTACCTCATATCTAAGGCCATATTTGGATAGATAACGATAAAATAAGAATTTTAGAACAGATACCGAGTCTTATCGATGACAAATAAAATTTAAAATAATTTTTAAAATTTATTATTTTCAGAAAAAATGCTTTAGGGAAAATAGAGCCCCAGGGGCGCTATTCGAAGAAATACGGTATGTGAATTCCGCGTAGGGGGTGGGTATCACAATGAAGTGGCAGCGGTGGTGCGTGCGCCGTAGGCTCGCACGCCGGATAGCCCTGGCCTCAATGTGAACACTCCTGCGATCTCAAAAAAGTGGAACTTTATGTGGAACTGAATCATGCAGTTCCAGTTCCCTTAGAGCCACTTTTGATCAGTTCCAGTTCCACTCAACGGAACTGATAGAATAAGAAGTTCCAGTTCCAGTTCAGGAACCGGAACTTCAAAAACACAGGTTAGGCCACTGTTCCCTAGCGCTTACCGCTCGGAACTACCAGGCTTGCTATCACGGCAATTGTCGCGATACAGGTCCAGCGATACATATACGGAAAGCGGTCTTCCTGAAAATCATACTGAGCTCAAAGCTGGGTGCAAACAGTGAGTAACCTGGCGCCTTGAGGTGAGCGTCTGGCAGCGCCCAGCTACATTTGCGGTCCTTCGACTGCATTGCTGCACAGAGTAAAGAGTACATTCGTCGGACCAGCCAAGGATGCCCAAGAGAACCTCGTTTGGGATCGACATTGCAGTCTTGCTCGTTGTTCTCGGCATAAGCTGGACTCGACTCGATGAAGTTGTATGAATGTGGACAAACGCAACAGAATAAAGAATGAAAGACAGAACAGACAAAAACGCCTCAAAGAAAAGTCAGTCTTTTTTCTACTCCCATCCGTCGTTTGGTAGCCCACCGAGTCCTTTGCCCAAGTGTTAAGTATGGGTGAGTTAACGTGTGAAATAACCATGGGTTTGGGACTAATGAACGTCTAAGGAACGAAAATCAGTCATTTCGTCTGTTAAAGCGCATGAAACGTTGTACTGTAAGCGTTGTACTCTCCTCGTTTTGAAGCTTAGTTGTGCATCTATCAACTAACGGCAGTCGGTCATCGAGACCGTGACTACATAGCAGCTTCCGGCGGCTGGGAAACGTCCCGCTAATACATTCACGGGCATACGGCGTTTTCGGGAAGGATTCGTGGTTTTTGGCCTTCTTCGTAATCCCAACCGCCCTTGTCTGGTCGGTTGTGCTATGCTCATCGGAAGAAGTCGCAATTTACAGTGGAGAGGCGGGACGACGCTGTCTGCGGAATCGATTGCGGAAGGACTTAAGTTTCTTGACGGTCAAAGTCTCGACGCATCCTCGCTCACGGATACCCAAGGATCCGTCGCCACGGGTGTGCAAGGCTTCCCAAGGGATACCCATCGATCCCCACCGTCTTCCAAAGCCCACGGCTCTCCGTGACGGATCTGTTCTGTTATAGGGGTGAATCAACCAAAAAATTCATAGGGCAAGCTATAATTCGCCCAGTCGCCTAAGAATAACCATGAGAGCCCTCAAAAACTGTCTAGCGATAGTTTACGCGTGGATTAGAAGCGATGCTGTTGCTTGCAGATGTGTGCTCTGTTCCCAACCTGTGTGCCATTCAACGTAGAATGCAACTCGTTTTTGCTTCGCTCGAGCGACGAGTGTCTGAGGTTGTCCGGATCTTTTTTGCGGGCCTGCTTTATTCAAGCCGCTGTGTGGAAGATAATAAGATGTGTCTTTTCCGGATGAACAAGATGTGCCGGTCTAAGGGAGCATCAACAAGATACGCTAGCCCAACCACGTACTTTTTGGACCTCCCCTCCCTGCTAGCATCAATGAGAAGCTAACAAATGTAAAAATTCTTCGAGTGGCAAACTCCCAAGTTCGAAAGTACGAATTTTAGGCGAAAATTTAAAGAATCAGTAGAACAAATACACAGCTTTTGATGCTAACATTAACAAAGCCCCCCCCCCCCGGTGAGCTTTGGGTTAGCATTGGCCTGACCCCACCCCCTTGCCATGTTTGGCTAAAGTATTTTCTGAACGCTCCGTAAGACCTGCCACCCCCAGCGGCTCTTTACTGTTGAGATGTATAACGAAACCAATTGCCGGTATTTCGTCTTTAATTAATAATTAATGCTATTCCGTGCTACAAACAGAGGAATAGGTCAAATAACGGTTTGCTATTCATCCTTTACTACGTGGTGCTCGAAAGCTCTCTTGACGTAGTGCCGACCTTCGTTGCCTAAACAGACAGACTGGCTCGTGAAGTCCCGAAATTGGGCCAGTCCCGAGCTACCAAAAAATTCTGCTTTGTACGGAAAGTCGGTTTTTGACGATTCAACGATAGCGACTAAGTGCGAGCAGGTCTCGAACCTTAAATTCTGCTGATATGAAATCATGCCTTGCAAGATAATTGCGGTTGTACTGTCGTACAGAGGCGTCCAACCTATGACCCCAATTCTCCTGACTAGTTTTTGTGTTAAATCTTTGCCCACATGTCGCCAGAAGTTGGTTTATTGCCCCAACGACATTAACAGACTTTACATTTATACTCCCGTGCCGTGGGTCGTGCCGTGCTGACCCACCCTTGGCGTGCGCAGTGCCATGTACACGGCATGGTAGCGTGTCGGGGATAGCATCCTTTCTGAGTTTTTGTCACTTTTCTGACAAATTTTTTTATAAGGAAAATACGTCAACGATCGGCTAAAACCTGCAAATAACGACAAAATAAATGAAGTATGCCAAGAAAAGTCCGAAAATGAAAGAAATTTTTGAGGATCGCGCTAAAGGGTCAAGATTGCTCAAATTTTTGCCCAAAAGACCCACAAATACGGCACGGCTAAACGGGGCCGCGTTCATGGCTATGCCGTGCCGTGAAGGCCCCCTCCGCGTGCCGTGAAACACGGCTAACACGGCTCGGCACAGCACCATGGTATAGAACGGCTTGTAAACTCCACTCCATTGTGACCTTACCCCCCCCCCCTCCGTCCACATCGTAGTGTCCTCTATAGGTTAATAGCACCCTAAATTGGTAACGCCTTATACTTGCTGACTCACTTGTTCGTCCTTTAGCGGCACCCATGGAACGCAGTTCCCCAGTCTGGTCGCTACAGTCGTCACCGATACATTTGCGGTTTTGACCTCTTCCGTGACATTTACATCCGCCAGATACGGTAGACGCTAGCAGTACGAGCACACACAGCAGCAAGACGATCTTCGTCATATTCGCAATAAAGAAGCGGTAGCGAAGACGACACTCACTATCCAAGGAGCTTCAACAAAAGGAGTCGCTCTGTTATAATGCATGCGGTATAAGAAGCAAAAAGCGGCTCCGCGTTCAAAGGGTTTGTGTGCTGGTCGACTTAATGGACATTGAATAATGGACCTCGCCCGCAATGACGCAATCCTTCGTATGCGTTGACGTGTTGTTAGATGGTGTCTTTTCGATTCAGACAAGGGGTCTCGAATGACAATGGGAGGTCATTCGGTAGCTTCCAAGATATCATGGTTCCCTTCGGTGATGGGATGATGGGATAAACGAGTTGAAACGGTTGTTCGGCAAACTTCAACTCGGCAATTTTTCAATCGGCAACTCCGGAATTAAGCATTTTTCTGGGGAAGGCTATTCCGCCTGCCGCGCGCGCGAAGATCGCATTCCCAGCCTGGGCTGCCAAACGACTGGTTCCCCTTTTCCGAGGGTTACCTACTCTCTAGGGAATTCGCGGAGTACGCGTTAACAAAACAATCAGATGGAGCGGCCTAGTAAAGTGCATTACCAGGGACATTTTTTCGCTATGCCGTGTTGAAAAGTTGCCGACTTTAAACTTTACCGAGCTGAAAATTGCCGGGTTTTGTCGAGTTGTATTTGTGCCGAATTGTTTTGCCGAGATGATTTTTGCCTGAAATATTTTTGCCGAATCGTTTTTGCCGAGTTGATTTTTGCTGTAGCGCAGTGTACTCCATGCAGTGCTCAGCTCGAGATCCATTTAGAGGGAGTACAGCGCATACCTGCTCGAAATGCGGACTCGGCATTATACGAATGGGATGTTTTATTGTTGCTAAGGACGCAACCAAAGAACATTTAAGCGGAACGCGACCTCTTGAAACGCAGCATGCTCACCAGCATCGTCCTGTAGGGAGGGAACACAACGAGAGCGAGCAGTGGGTTGACTACCTACAATCTAGCTCATATGATCGATAAGGATTAACGACAGTGAAGGCTGATCAGCTTACTGCATTTACGACGAGAGCGGAGAAAAACGCTAGTGCCAACCAATCCAAAGTGACCAATTTGGCGCAGCTATTTTCGGAATCAAGTGCGTGCACTTCGACTAGTAGGAACACGCGATAGGGCAGTAGAGTCAAAGCAGTCCATGCAGTCACGGCGAATATCACTCCGAGTGACTCCAGCTAAATAACGCTTGGTACTCGCCGAGCATACCACCTTTTGCTTTACCTTAGCTTTAAGGCCCAGTTGCGCTCGGCGCTTTGGGACCGTTCGACGACGAGTAACGAAGAACAGGTAACAGCTCAGAAACACTGAGGATATCAGAGGAATGACGGCAAAGATAACGACGGAAATGTCATAGACGTAGTTCCTTTGAGGCGGTATCTGGAAAACAGTCGGCGCATGATCGAAGTGATAATCAGTGATGAACCGCATACCGTATTTCTCAAATAGCTCCAGGGGGTTATTTTTGCAGATCTGATTTTAGAACATCCAAAGATTTTTAATATTTCCTATTAAAATTCGTCTTTCAACGATGCACCCGACTAAGTGCTTTAAAATGCCTGTTTGATCGATATGTAGCCAAATGTGATCTTAGAAGGTGAGGTCTACATTCGCTGATGACGCGACAGAAAGGTTGGAACTGGGCCTATTCGGAGGGGGATTTATTCGAGGAAATAGTAGGAAAAGCTACCCAAAATCCGCAGTCCTTGACTATACGGGCTGTACGGCTGATCCATAGCGAGGTCACAAATCTAAACGGCGAAGGCGTTAATGTTCTTTCGCGAACCGCAAGATTAGACGGGAAATTTGGACGCCTACTGCTGTTTTTTTGCCGACCAAAATCGCAGTGACATACAATATCCACTCACGTATCACCAACATCTACAACCTAAAGCGCTGGCGACGGGAACCCTGTGAAAAAGTTTCGACCTTTGCGTGGCCTAACCCACGACTGGACGGGGCTTCTAGGATTGTTAACTCAGAATACGCCGAAAAACTGATTTCAGGGACATTAAAACGGCAATTTTTTGTACGGAGGTCGAGGCCGGGGTCCGTACCAACCTTGAGGTCGNCACAAAAATCTTTTTGTCGGCGCCTGCGGCGGGCTGTATCACTTTTAAAAACACCAAAATCTCCGTTTTAAACAACTGAGAAGGTCAAAATCGGACACTTCAGAAAACTACCAAAGGCGGGACCAAGGCATTTTTTCGGCGCCGGCCGAAGGCCGGCGCCGAAAAAATAGGTAAGGGTCCCCCCTTACCCTCGGCCCCCCCCTCTGGAGGGGTCCTAGCTACGCCCTTGGGAATGTACATCATAACGAACCACGATCATGCAAAGGAGGAGCACGCAGGGCATGTGCATGCAAGGCAGACGCACGCGAAACAAGTACACACGAAACAGAAACACGTGTAGCAGGAATGCGCGAAGCCTGAACATGCCGGCAGGACCTGCAAAGCAGCCAGATGCGGCCAAGGACTCCATGCAGTCCACAAGCATGCCGCAAGAGCATGCGAACCGTGTGCGTTCGAGCTAGGATCGGCGAAGCATGAGCATGGAAGGCAGGGCGAATTACGAGGCGTGCGAAATGAATTCAAAAGCATACGAAAGATGCAAAGTAGGACCTACTTAAACTTGTACCCTTGCTGTCTTTTGAAAAGATTTCTGATGAACCCATTGCAGCTAATAACCCGAGACGCCGCACTCAGTGCAGGCCAACAGAACTGGCATAGGAAAGTTTGTCAGGATACACCAGCGCTTTAGGTCGTTGTGATGGGCTGGTCGGGTGCCCGCTCATGATTGGAAAAAAGCAAGTTTTTTCTCGTGGCGTCCTCACACCTGTGAATCGGGGACGGCTCTCAGAGAGCCCAGATCTGCAAGGTCTCGTTCTCCTGGTCGAATCTCATGTGGGCTGCTCCATCAAGCAAACACCTACCACTTGAGCAACGTTTTCGAGTTCCGGAGAAGCTTCACATTCTATGTAACTTGTCGTCGTCGTCGGAGCATCACTGGGAGTAAAGCGGTTTGTCGACGCCATGAGGGGATGAATCTCCGACGTTTCGAGACTCTTCAAGTTAGGGTTCGGCACGAACCGCCGACCCGACCTGACCTGACCCAACCGACCCGGATCAAACCTCACCCGGCCCGACCGACCTGAACGTCGGGTAAAAAGTACGCCGATCCCGACCTTTTTTATTTCAGAAAAAAGTCGTTTCCTGATTTAAAATTGTCTGATAAGTGCTCCACATAACCAAGAAGTCGTTGTTTTGAGGTTTTATAAGTCTACTGAAGCCGGAAAAAAAGAAGAAAATCTGAGAAAAAAGAGATATTTTTAAACAATTTCGAAAAAACTCAAAAATGGCACTTTTTGGCAGATATTCCTCTAAAATCAGCGTAAAGTCGGGGTTTGGCTGCGACCACCCAACCCGACCTGACCCCTCCCGACCCGACGACCCGGCCCGGCTAAAGTCGGGAGTCGGATTGGGTCGGCCGACTAAGTCACGTCGGCTGCCGAACACTACTTCAAATGAGAAACTTATGAATAAAACAAAATTCGGCTAAGGATAGCGAAGAAATGCATTGTTCATCTTGCCATTTAGCGTGTATTCGATGACCTTTCTTTTTTCCTGAGCGAGCGTTCCGGCTTACAAGGCAGCGGAATGAATCAGCAGTGCGAATTCATTCTTGTGATGGAACTCGCAAGCTTCCAAAGCCTGACAAATTTCAACAGATTTGTTAGTTTGCGTTCTTCTTAGACCGCTTTGTTTCGGGAGCGTCGCTAGATCGTTATCCTCGAGCGTACGTTGAATTTCATGCAAACGACTCAAAGAGGAGAGTAATTACGTGCACTGTAGCAGGATATGACCGCACTTCGAATTCGGATTCGGAAATTCGGTGCATTTTCCGAAGTTCGGGGTCGGATTCAGTGAAAAAAACCGAATATTTCCGAAGTTTGCACTAGATGAAATGACCCAGCGCTAGACGCCGAACAGGCGGAAACTGACACGGTTTTGGTCGACCTGGTGCTTGGAAATTTTTAACTTTTGCTACCCCGGGGCTTCATTCAGGGGTGGTGCAAGAACCGCCAGGTCCATAAGCCAGCACTTCCATAAATGTTCTCAGCGTTCTTTCAAGGAAATCGCCACTGACTTGCGACTCATGGAGAAGCAGAAGGCCGGTCACCTACTGTTGTTTGACCTCACCTTGGCCTATTGTGGCAGTCGGCGCAAATGCCCCTTGTATATTCTTCAAGCAAATACACTTTTTATTTCCTTTCACAGTGAAACATCAACGCATCAACTAAGTACCGGCAAAACTGCTGCAGAAACAAGACGAGGCATGCAGGCGTGCAAGGGTACGGATAATATATGACACTCGTCACTTGGAGCAGGAAGACGTGCAATGAAAAGGACACTAAGCCTTCAGTTTATTGGGATAAAGCCGTAGAAAGCACGGGAAACGCGGTCATTGAAAGTAGAGATGATGCGCCGTACCGTGCAGTACTCCATGTCGTGCTGTTTTGCTGTTGTTACGGCGCGGAAGTACGGTGCGGAGAGGTCCAGTACGGAACGTTGTACGGTACAGAGAGTACCACTACGGCACGGCGGGGAGGGGCGCACTACGGCACGCAGTATAGTATGGAAGGGGCTAGTACGGCACGGAGAACGGAATGGAGTACGACATAGAGCACGGGAAGGCGGGGACCAGTACGGCACGGAGTACGGAACAGAGAGGAGCACTACGGCATAGAATACGGTACGGATGTTTTCCGCATCACGTCTGATTGCAAAAAAAATTGTAGAAAAAGATAACCGAAAAAACACGACTAAAGACGAAAGACCAAAAATACAAACGACGGGTGGGTGTTATCCCTTCGGGCGGATGAGCCCCTTCATCATGTCGAACGTGTTGCCGTCGTCGTGGACGCTGAAGACGCGCCCCGACTGTTTGCTGCGCACCTCCAGGAAGCCGTAGGAGTCGAGGCCGCGGATGACGACCTTTTCCTTCATGCCGCTGTCCTTCGACACGATTGCGACCTCCTCGCGGCTGAATCACAGGGTGTTTTTAAGAAAAAGACGCATGACTTAAATACTAAATACCGTACCGAGCACCAAAAATGACCACATTTTGCACAACCCTATTCTAGAGCTTTTCTTGTCGCCAAGTTTCTAGTCCCTCTGAACAATTTTTTTGCCTCCTAATAATTAACGGACTGCAGAATGTTGACTTGTAGGTGGATTACAATCGCTTCTGGCATCTATTCGAGGATTAATTAAGTGGTAGATGGCCCTCGCCTGCATGTCTTAAACGAACTCTAGCCCAGCGGAGACTTACGTGTGAAGCCAGTACTCGTAGTACTTGTTGAGGAACTCCCGCTGGCCACGACTCACGAATAGGTGGACGTAATCTAGAAATTAAAGAGCGTTAGTGAAAGGACTAACAAGGTCTAAAGCTTACATTCAAATTTGTTCATGACTGCAGCGACGACTTCCTCCACGTTGAGCAGCTTCTCGGTGTCCTCCGGCAACATGTCGTTGATGCAGACCGTGGGCTTCGAATTCGCGACGTTCAAACCGGCGCCTGGAAACCAGTGAAAATGCTTTAATATTCTTAAATTTTATTTTCTGCGTATTAAGCTTAACTTTAACTTTATAATTTTTTTGTTTAAGTTTATTTATTTTTCTTTAATTTTTGAATAAAATCTTTTTTATTTAGAAAATAAAATTTAAATTTTAGCAAATCCAAAAACAGGTAAGTGATACTCACTTATGGTGCAGTTCATGTCGCTGACGCCCACCGAAGTCGACACCAGGCAGCCGCCCATCTTGTACGTGCGGCCATAGTAGATGTCGTTTGGCCACTTGATCTTCAACGGAAAGTCTTCTACGTCGACTAGCGAGCTGACCGCGTCCACGATGGCGACCGCCAGGACGTGCTGAACGAAGCCGATGGACCGGCCGAGCTCCGAGTCGATGGGAATGTTGAAGTTGAAGGTGAACAGGGCGCATCCGGCAGGACTCAGCCATTGATTGCCGCCACGGCCGACGCCCGCCGTCTGACGCTCGGCCACCACGAGCACGCCGTCGAAGCCGGGAACCGCTTTTGAGAGGCTAAAAGCATCAATGTTGGTGTAAAGTAAAATGGTTTCTCGGAATGCTAACTACGACAGAATTCGAGGAATGCTGATTATATGGCAACACGGGAAATTCCAAGTTTCTTGAAAAATGCATGCAGCATGGCATGTTTGAGGTATGCATCAGGGCCGTATTTAGGATTCCAGGTCGAGGAGGGGAGAGGGGTGGAGGTTGGGGACACGGGGTGGACCCCTTAAATGGGTCTAAATGGGGTCAAAAGGGAGGGGGGAAGGGTTGTGCACCGCCTCCCTCACCCCTTCCCCGCTAATACGGCACTGGTATGCATGCATGCTGTCATGCGTAACGAGCGGTACCGCATGCGGAAGCATGCACGCATGCGGTCATGTATATTAAACGGCGGGAAGCATAGAATTTGTCAGTACAGGTTGAACCCGACGACGGTATGTGTAAAGTCATGCGTATTTACAGCGTACATGCATGCATGACATGCGGAAATGCTGTCATAGGCTTTGTTTCTCAGGCACCGCCTACTCCAACCAGTGTAGAACGCTCCATTACCTCTTCGAGATCTTCGTCGTGGTCTCGCACACCGGCACGTAGATCAATGCTCTTCCGAGGGTCTTCGTCTGCAGGTTGGCGAAGTACTTCTCCGTGTCGAAGCCCTCTACCGGAAGTCCATCTTTCCTATAAACACCAAACCCTGAAGAAGGTTGAGCTGATGAAATAGCATACCTTCGCCGGACCTCGACAGGAACGGTCTCTGCGGAAGGTCCCGGAAGATTCTCGCCTTTCTCCGTCAGCTGTGCGGTTGGACGGAACACCAGAGATGGTTCCATGCCCACTGGCTCGGTGTACGACAGTCCCTAAAATTAGACGGGGCGTTACTGGATGCGAAAAGGATGACGCTCGCCAACAGGGGCCTCTTGAAACGGCTCTGATTTTATCCTGTGTTCTAAAGTCGCCTTTTTGTTCCCACTGGTGGTACGGCCGTACCGTACAATCTGCCGTACAGTACGCTATGGGGACGGATGAATATCTACCTTCATGTCCAGGACCAGGCGGTCCTTGTCGCACACGAGATATCCTGGCGTCAGGGCCGGCGGCTGAGCACTCTCTGCGTCGACAACTTCGATGCCAAGGCGGGTCATCGCGTCGGAAATAAGTGATCCGCCAGACGACTGAAGCAGCTCGTCCGTGGTAGCGTCAGAGAAGAGAGCGCTCGCGTGATGTTCCGAGTTCTCCATGTAGAGCAGGAGGGGTTGATCTAAATTTTAGTTACTGTGGCGCTGAATCAGTTAAATTATGCGAATTTATGAGGAAGTATCTTCTACGACTTGCAGTGTCTTCAACGATTCTTCGCAGTTCCTGCGATAGGTGAGAAAGGGGCCCAATCCTTACTCACAATGTCCCTGTACGGCAAATCGGGTGCATGCGAAGCAGGTGCACGAGAGGCAGATGCACGCGAAGCGGGTGCATGCGAAGTTGATACATGCGAAGCAGGTGTATTTGATGTCGACGCATGCAGAGTAGGTTCACGTGCTACAGCTGCATGCAAAGCTGGTGCATGCGAAGAAGCAGCCGCATGCGCTATACATGCATGCGAAGCAGGTGGATGCGAGACTGGCGCATGCATATTAGGTGCACGCGAGGCAGACGCATACGAAGCAGGTGCATGCGGGACAGATACATGCGAAGCAGTTGCATGTGAGGCAGATGCATGCGATGCAGGTGTATGCGAGACAGGCGCAAGCGTAACAGATCCATACGAGACAGACGCATGCGAATCAGGCGCATGGATCCACAGGACACAAAAGGAACCTTCTCCTGTCTTAGGAAACCTAAGCGTACCTTCCTTCTTGAAGAACACCACCGAATAGCGGTAGCCGCCGACCAGGTCCTTTGCGTGGAACGTCTCGTTGATCTGAATACCGTTCTTATCCTACATCTAATGCGATGCGCATACGTGTTTCGACTTGCTCAGCGTCTTCAGCGACTTCTTCAAGAACTGCTCGAAGTCTTTGCCGAGCGCAGCACTGGCGGACTTATTGCCGAAGGCATTCTTGAGCACGTGCGCCTGCTTCTTGACCGAGTCGCATGAGGTGAGGTTCGCCAGGAGGCTGTTCTGGCAGACGAAGAGGATCTTGCCGGACTGGAATTAATACGATTAGTACCAGAACTGGAAATATGAAAATAATTTTTAAAAAGCATTATAAATTTAAAATTTAGAACAAATTTTTCAAAAAAAAATTAATTTTGAATCTAACCAAAAATGAGAACTTTGAAATAAAATTCTAATACCGTATTGGTTCTAATATAAGACGAGCTCTAATAGAAGACGAGCCCTAATAGAAGACGAGCAACTGGACCATCAACAAATATGACGAGGCTCTAATACAAGACGAGGCTCTAATATAAGACGAATAACGCATTTCTTGCGCAGACGATGATGGTGAATCGCTAACTCAGAGAAAACGTAAGCTACGCGGTGGTCCATGGTCGGGATGGTCCATGGCCACCAAGAGGAGACGGAAGGGAGGCAACCCGGAACCGCCACCGCATGAGGTGTACCTCCAATGGATCGTGGACGCCTGGAAAAGCATCCCGCGTGTGGCGCTGGCGGCATCGTTCAAAATGTGCGGTAACACCACCGTCCTCGACGGCAGCGAAGATCACATCATTCACTGCATCAAACCGAGCGGACCGATCCCGTCCGGACGCGCTGCACTGGAAGACGCCCGCATTCTCGACGGAGCTGCACTTGAAGAGGCGCTCGTGCTGGACGAGGAGGATGCCGTGCTCTTGGACGTATCCGACACGGAAGGCAATGAGGATTCCGACAGCGACGCTTCCAACCCAGCACGCAACCACGCCGCGCTGTGGCGCTGGATGCACCTACACGCCTGACTGCCAGTGCGAGCTTTGCGACAATGGCTTCTAATTTGATGTTTCACTGCTACATCTGCTGGTTGATTTACTCGTTTATGTCCTTTTTCCTCGAGTAGTTCGAGTAAATTTGGTCCACTTTACGCGCAATAATAGCATTGACAAATATAAGACGAGGCTCTAATAGAAGACGAGGCTCTAATTGAAGACGAGCAAATTGGACAATCAAAAAATAGAAGACATCGTCTTTAATTGAACCAATACGGTAAAAAGGCCAAAACATCAATTTAAGGGTTTTGCTCAAAATTAATCAAAATTGGCCCATTCATTTTACTTACATGAACAAAGTATGCCTGCAGGCGTGACCAGGCCTGGTCGTTCAGCGGTTTCGTGTCAGCAATCAGAAGGCATGCTGAGTTGTCCTCAATCCACGGGTGGCCGGTGAGCGCCTTCGTCGACAGGTGGAACACCGTGTAGGTGCTCGGCGGGAGGATTCTCTGAAGTGCTGAGGAGATCTTCGAAAAGAGCTCCTGCTGGTCGCCAGTGTAGACGAGGATCTAAAGTATAAGATGAGTTAGAGTCAGTGTAAAACGTGCAGTTGCTGTCAGCACTGCAACTGTGCTAAACAGTGTATGTTATGAACGAGAATTTTTCGGGTTCTTAATGCTGGGTTTGCCCTGGGTCTGGTCCAGTTCAGTTTCATTTCAGTAGTGAACTAGCAAGTTCAGGTATAGGCGACCTGCCATCCTTTCATTTCTTAGGACTTGTCCTGTCCACCCTGATACATCCTGGTGACTACGAGGCACGTGTCACTGCCAAAGGCACATGAGCCTGCGTTTCGCGCGACTTTTCACTGGAACTGCTACTTGCGAATGCACTCAATAAAGTACGAAGGTAACCATTTGTTTGGGTCCCCTTGTTTGGGTCTCGGACTTTTGGGTCCCGCTCTTTACGTTCCGGTCTTCCGGTCCGGGTCTTCTGCGCCCCGGTAACGAACTACTCAACCAGCTTAGTTTATGTTACTCAGCCATCGCCCAAGCTTAGCTGAGGCTCGAGCTTAGGTCCTTTGCTTATTTTCAGACTTAGGACTAGTCTTATACACAAATAGACCTGCAACTGGCTAATTTTTTCTGGGACCCAAACGAACTTTCACAACTTTAGCGGGGGCCCAAATGACCTGGACCAAACAACGGGACCCAAAAGGACTAGTAGCCACTACGAAGCACACGAAGTCCCTTTCAGCATACTGACGCTTTTTAAAGTCTGTTGATGCGGTGCCGCTTACCGCTCTGCAGTTCACAGTATGTTCGATCTGTGAAGTGCTTACCGTCGGCGGCTTGGGCTTCGGCCGCGGCGTGACCGCGTCCGTGGCGCCATTCGTCGCCGGCAGGTTGTTGTTCTCGCGTCTCGGCTGACTGCAGAAGCGCCTACGCGACGGTGTGATGGAGCGACGGAAGATGGAGTCGGAGCAGAGGAAGTTCTTCGCGGGAGAGCCGTAGGAGATCTGTTCCAGGGCCTCCTTGGAGCCGTAGTTCTCGAGGATCGATAGCGTTAGCGGGCTGAGTGATCGGCGGCGGGCGCTGTCTAAAAAGGCGAGATCAGTGGGCGTATGAAGTACATTTTGCGGGACATTATTGTTTCAAAAGGAATTTAGAAAATATGCCTAATTTAGTAAATAATCCAATAAATTTATTTTAATGAATGATTGCAAAAACTAGAAATTGCGGAAATAATTCTCAACTAATGACTGAACTTTAAGGAAACTTTAAACATAAGTCGGCTCTGTTTTTACACCATCACAATTTAGCAAAGTTCGGCAAAAACGTGCTCTCTTAGAGGCCTTAGTCAAGCGTAAACTCCGAAGTTTGAACGCGCAATGACACGGAAATTCTCAGCGGATGTTTACGAGAAAATAAAACGAATTCCATGAGAGAAATATTTCCTGAAAAACTCACTTGCTCTCCTCCAATTCCCCAGGAAAGTATAGCTCCGCATCGCGCTAATTATCCTAGTGGCGCTCCGCTGAAAGCCAGTGAAAGTGAGAAGACGCCGCGGCAGAATTATGAACACTTATCCGTCGGTACTGAGGAGAGCTACGGCCAAGAAAGGAACGAATGCTTTCGCTAGTCGCTTTCCGTCGTGGGCGCACGGGAGGAAGCAAGCGACGCGTCGGTCGCTGCGCTTCGGTCGGCGGTCAAGGTCACCCCACCCGAGTGCTGCGACGCTACGCCGCTTGTCCCTTGAATACGGGAAACAAACACGTGTTGTACGCGTTATCGCAGTGAGCGAAACCCGGTCTGATTTGTTAAGCAATCGGCCAAAATAATGAACGGTCTCTGTCAACGCCGTTTGCCTCAAACAAGTACCTTAAGACCAAAAACTGGTAGATGAACTGAATGTCACAAAGCAAGAGAGCCGTATGGCTAGCGATAAACTGCTTGAAAACTCGAAGGCAACCAGGCGCCTATGAGGCTTGAGTAAGGATGCCGCAATGACATTAGAACGGCTACTCGGACTCTAAATATGACCAAATTTGAAATGGCAAGATGTGGCTAGATGCTAACTCGATTAAGGCAGTCTAAATCGAGTGCCAGAGGTCATTGAATCTTGGAGACTAGGCATCCTAGGATAAAAATAGTTGGCGAAATCGACAGTGATCAGGAAGCGTTCAGCGGAGCGTCCCGTCGAAACAGGGCAAAGCACCGCCAGCGCACTGACGCTGTCTACGCGCAGTTTTTCAGTCGTATTTTATTTTTTTCGAAACCTTTAATCCCGGCAAAATTCGATTCAACCAATCAACAACTTTCGAAGCACTAATGAGTTAAGTTCGCTAGGGGATAGAGGCCGGGCCGGTCCAAAATTCAAGTGCTGACGAGCCGTATATCCAGACAAAAACCTTACTAAGTATGCCACCATATCATTTCAGCTGCCGCACTGGGGCAGGATTCACTTACTTCCAGCCTCCATGCACTCGTGGTAGAACTCCGAGCCGGGGATGAGGCTGGAAAAGCGCTTGCGCCGGCACGACTCTGCAGCGGTTCCGAGCAAATAGCCCTGAAATGTTGCATGTTAAGCCGGGCTAAGTTTAGCTACAAAACACTTGACGCGCTTCTCATAAATCATTGACAAGGCGAGCCAGTCAGGAGGCCAAAGTTGAGCCGTGCTTGAGCGGCTTCCGTTAAAGGATTAATCGGTGGATGATTAGTTTTGCTCGGTATGCCACGAGGGCAAACCATCTTTGCTTAAACGCTTAATGGATTGGGCCAAGTTAGCTACTAAGAAAACTACAGGCACTCAGGGGCATCCAATGAATCCTTTTCGTGTGCAACGGAATACCTAGAGCCTCACCGAGACCAGGTGGGGTTGGGGCGGTACCGGGCCGACTACTGATGCTTGAGCTACCGAATTTCCAATAAATAGCCCCTTTCCTCCTAATCGCACATGCGGGAAATGGTAAATGTCTGCAATTTCAGTCTTCAACAAAACGATATATTCAGAGGAATCCCGGTTTCCGGCGTACGAAATGGCTACAGAGCAGGGCAGAGCGGTAATCCGAATATACATCCTAGACTTCGGCAACCGTACCGCCCGGTGCTCCGTTCCGTGCCGTGTCCGTAATTCCACGGCACCGAATACGGTATGTGTGCGGATGCGGTTCAGTACGGAGCCGTACTCCGTGCCGTACTGGTACTGCTCGAAAATTGAGCCGTTCCGTGCCGTTTTAGTCTAGAACGGCGCGGAATACGGCTCGTTTTGCTGCCTGCCTTGCCGTGTTCCCGGCCGTAGCGTACGGTACGGGGTCGTCAGTACGGGACGGAGTACGGAAGGGGGTTTGCCTAAGTCTAAGACATCCAGTGTCGTTCATTTTTGGAGTCGGAATCTGCCACAGAGAAGAATGAGTAGGACTTAGTGCTTACCGGCGACATCATGTTGCTCGGGTGCACTTCGGTCACCGAAGTCATCTTTGACGATCTCCTGGAATCTCTGCCGACCAAGCTCCAACTGGTACGCGTAAAGTCTTGGCGGATTCGCGCAAGTTCTTGTCGAGACCGTTGAATAACCGCTTTCGTCGCTGCTTCGGCCTTCTGGTACTCTTTCGAAGGCTTTACTTCGCCGTTCTCGCCGTTGTGGTCAGCGTCGATGACGTTTGAGGGACCTGAATAAAGGAATCTTTTGAAGCCTTCTTCGGTGTGATCGCAAACGACATTTTGGTCATTGGACAAGGTGGCGTGGCTGCCGTGCGAATTAGAGTGCGGCGTTAAATGGACCGTACTTTTCGTACAGTTATACGGTACGGGCGGGTCTGTACGGACCGCCGTACCCATACACTTACAAAGGCACAGCGGGAACTCTTCGGATGACATTTGTTTACGATTTTTACCGTAATAATTCGTTCTAGTTCTTGGTCCTTTTGCCTTCATTATACCATTTGCCATAGCATTTCTATAGTTCTTCTTGGCATACCGATAGTTTCGTGAATTCCAACAACTTTTGGCGATTTGTAACGTTAAAAACACGGGTACGGGGGCGTACACGTGTATGGTACGGCTGTAGGATAGGAGGGGGGGGGGGGGGTTCTGTACGGGCCGGTTGTACGGTACAGGGTGCATGCGTCTATTCATAGCACAAATGTCGGCAAAGCGTACCTGGAGCGCCACAATCGTACTCGATTCCCTTCGGCTGCTCTTTGCTGTACTCTCCGCCGTCGGTCGAAGAGCGAGGCGTCGTCGATAGGCCGTGATCGACCTCTTCTTGGATGCTGTAAGCTTAGGCAGCTTAGAGTTTCTCGGAACGTAAATTTACCTGTAGTCAATGAACTGGACGGAGTTGTCGAGAAAGTCGTCGAGCGTGCTGCTCGGCGAGATCCCTGAATGCTGCGAGTGCTCGCGACTGCAGCTCTCACTAAAACCCATTGGTCATGTCGTCTTTGGGGGTCCAAGTAAGGTGTTAAATATCGAGAAAACTGGAGCCATGCCGTGCTACGTACTGGCAGAACCCACCCGTACCGCACGCCGTACTGGCCGTCCCTACCTGTACCATACTCCGTACCGATAGTACGGCAGTACGTACAGTACGGCGGGACCACCAGTACGGTTGTCTCGGTAACTGGCGCGGCCCACGGTACGGCATCATCGTATGCAACAACGGAACCAATGCTTAATCGACAGAATGTTTACCTGCTCGAGTTCGTCGAAACCGTTAGCAATGCGTGCGGCGGACTGTGCGGCTCGCTCTTCTCACTCTTGCTTCGCAATTGACGAATGTACGTCGGCAGCTGAGAGGAGTCACCGGTCGACGACGCTGTCGCTGGCTCGTAGGAACGAACGATGGGGCTACAGGAGCGGTAGCGGTAGGCGCTGCTACCGTTGTGGAGGGAGCGGTTGAGGCGAGAGGTGTTGTCTCTGAAAATATTCGTGTAAAATAGGTTAGCTGAAGCGGAATGAACCGCTACGGCGGCTTTGTGGCAGCCAATGGGTCGCATGGATCGAACGCTTGCTTAGATACGAAGAGCAATGACTAAGTGCTACGCCAAAAACAGGGGTGGACACTCTTTTCTGAGTCCCAGGATCTCAGGACGTAGACCCTCCCCCCCCCCCCCCCCTCCCCGACTACAGGACCAGGACCGGACCGCGGCCTGCGCAGCGCACGCTGTGTCTAGGGCTCAACGATAGGCCCCGCTTAGAAACCTACGCTAGGGCCTAGCGAAGCGTTAGTCCAAAGCCTAAAACGTGGACCGTTAATTTGGGCCTTAGAGTCCAAGCGACAAGTCACACACTTAAGACAAAGTCCTAAGCTGACTGATAAGCTTGGGCTAATGGTTGCGGCGGCTACGCCAAGCGTTAAGCCTAAAAGCGATTAGGCACGCCGAGGTGTTCGCTTTAGTTTTACGCATTAAGGCCGCGCTTAAGCTTAGAGAGTCAGCGTCCTGCTAGTTTCCCCAGAACCCATCCATAGCCCACATGTACGCGATACCAAAAGCAGTCTCATTTGTAATCGGCCTCGTTAAAGAAGGCAGTGAATAAACCGCGCGAGAATGGCCGAATGAGGAAATAAATCTTCCCCGGCGCGTGCTCAGAGCAAGTGCCTCGTGAGCATCGCATCCCATTAAAACATAACGCTTAGAGCGCACAAAGCCACATCCCACTTTGTGAACATGCCTAAAATACCAGAGAGCTACGCAACAAATTCTGCCTGCTTAAGCGCCTGTGAGATAAGTTTCTTAGACAAAACATAGGAGAATTACGCATGAGAATGTGTTTTTTTCGGGTTAGATGCTGTCGGAGACTCTAACACGGTCTGCCCCAATGTCTTGTAATTTAACGAAATCAACACTATAATCCAATCAATCAAAACGTAATCTTGCAGCACTATCATGGGATCTTCACTGTTGACAGGATGAGAAGGTTTTTTGGCGGGGGGGGAGGTGGGAATCAAGGGTAGTTCCCCTTCCCCATAAAATCCAGATAACAGTGAATGTCCCTACCTGTTCGCACGTGACTTCCCGAAAATATAGACAGTTTTCGCGATGTGCTTCGACTCTGAACTGCAAGCCGGGCCAGTAGGTGCAGCGAAATGGGATTAAATCCGAGCTGGTGTGCTAATAATAAGCTACTTCTACTAGCAACAAAAACGCGAAAAAAACAAGCGGGTTCAAGTGAAGGTAATCTTTGGATAGTCTCGGGAATCCGGAAAAACAGTCGAAAAAAAGGCTAGGCTGTTTTTCGGCCTCGGGTGCTTGACATAGGGGGGGGGCATACTCCGGGGGTATCGGGTTAAGGGACTGCCCCCGTACCCCGAGAATTATGGCAACATCCATCGCCTGAAACTCCTGGACATGTGTCTGGACATAAAGGGAGCGTGACTCATCTATATCTGTTTTTGCTTTTCAAGCGAGTGCAAGTCCATATTGCTCCAATACCCAACACAACGTCGAGTAGCAGCGGCCGGTTCCCTCGTGCACAACGGAGCAAAAAGGATGCGGCTTCCGCTTTCGTGCCCCAACTCTTTTCCTCTCCACTTTCCTCACTTCACTCACGCAGATAAACATCGTAAAGAGCTAACCAAAGACCCATTCATGAATCCGTGCCCCAATTAGCTTCCCCGCGTTTTCATATTGTGTGAGACCCTTCTGCTTGTATTTTTCGGCCCTCTGACCATTCGCGGAAACGATCCATTCCGGCACAACCTTCTCTGAACGTGGAAAACGATCCAGCCTCCGGCCCCGGCCCTGGGCGTCGAATTAAAAGGGCGAGTGCCAATTTGCCCGCAGACGGGGACGTCAATAATGGCCCCACGGTGGCGAAAAATTAGTGATGGCAGGCCTGGGGAAGGGCAAAGTGAACTCGGCTCGGAACGGGGCAGATGCGTGCTCGAGCGTCGTAACCAGATAGAGTCACGCAACCGAGCGGTGGTCGACTCGGCCGGAAATGTTCAACTGGACTGCGTGGCATAGAGGATGGGCCCGGGGTTTTACGAGAGGCGCAAATTAGATCAGCGCCTGGGTAAAAAATGGCGGATGAAGAAAGACGAAGCAACATTGCGTTGGAACAGAAGGTTCGAATCGACAAAGTGGAATGCACTATAGGAATTAGGGGAAATTGACGCAGACGGAATCCGTGAGCAGCGCTCGTCCTAAACCCAAACGGTGCTGGTATTCAAAGCTGGGCGGCATGAATAATTCAAAAGGATGGGAAAATTTTTTTAAAAAAGTTGAAATCTTAAAATCTTTTTTAAATTGATAAACGCATAAGCGATTCTTCAGGGGAATCAGCCGACGAAGTACAGTACGCGCTGGTAAGTGCTTAGTGTATACAAAAAACGTGCATACAAATCATTTTTAGGAAGGATGTACCAAAAGCAACACGATTGCTTTCACCTAGCCGTCTTTGTCTCATCTTAAAATGTCGACCGGAGAAAGCCACATCATTCGAACTCAAAATGGGCCGCGAAAACGTCTGCAGCATCTCAACTCAGGCCCATGATGAACAAGATGACGATGGTCATTAAATGGCCCAGATCCCTCGACGACGTTGGGATTAGCCAAACTAACGAGCGGAAGAATCCCGCGTAGCGTCGCGGCAAAACTTGGTTGGACCATAGCCGGCACGACGCACGTCATTAGCTCGGCATCCAGTTCCTTCTCCCTTTCGCGGGACCGAAATAAACACTGACCAACGAGCTCGAAACAAAATGCCAGGCCCGGAGCGAACGTGATTGCCGCGACTCCTCCGCGCTACTCAAGGTGGCACTAACTAGGCCGAAGAACGGAAGGTTGGTACGTCTTAGTCACGCACTTTTGGGACCCCAATCGGATTTAGAGGTGGGAAAAAAGGCTTGCTTTCGCTGAAGCCCATGAACTTTAATCTTGCTTAAAACGTATAGTCAATAAGGCTGCTAGTATACGTAGATTAAAGTCGTCCCCAAGTCTCTAAGAGTCCAAAAACGTTAGCCAAAATTTTGGCAACTTTCTTAGCGTACAGGCACGCCTTAAGTCCTAAACTTAGAGTAAGTAGAGCCTAAAGCAATCGAGTTTCATTTTCGTATGACGCTAGAGTTGAGCTTAATTCCTGGCCATCTGTTTAGACCAAGCAATCCTGCCTTAAGGTTTAAGGCATCAGATAACCTGGAGAAGAGCAAGAGGACTACGAAGAGGGTATGTGACAAGGAAGGTAAAAGGAAAAGCGGACCGTGCTTTATCTAAGTACGAAGCTACAGAGTGGTTACTTGGCCCTCTGTTTAGACATAAGCATTCCTGCCTAAACGTTTAAGGTATCAAATAACCTGATGATGAGCAACAAGACTGCGTTCTCGTAGCAAGAAAAGAATATGACAATGCAGAGGGGCAAAGCGGACCGTGAGAAGCGTCTCCCTCCAGGTGCCAAAAATGGATCCTCTGGGAAACCGGGCGTCGTCCGCAGAGGGAACTCGCTAAATCGGATTAGCAAGTCCCCCTCCCACATGGCGGGGAGAAAAAGCGAATAAAGAATGGATTCATCCGCGCCGAAGTCGGGCAACAATGCGCTCAGTATGCGTGAATTTCGTGCAGTCGGCTGAGGTTCACTCCCGAATTAGGAATGCATTCTGCGAACGCAGTGAACTCTCAAAAATAGCCCGAAAATTTGACGAGTTGTCGGCGGAAGTCCGTTGACAAGTGGGCTACACAA